>JARFJB010001682.1:0-535000 GCA_036346205.1 Vesta saturnalis
GCACCATATAGAAGTGTATATTTAAAGTTTGGACATTATCATTATCACTATTGAAGTCAAATGAAAATAAAAATGATGTACTCTACCATTGTGTGGATTAAATAGTTAAGTTCCTCATACATTTTTTAAATCACCAAGAAACATTATACTATGCGCTTGGTAGGTTCAGCTAAAAATGTTTAATTTACTCATCTTACGGGGAAGAAAAAATGTAAGAAAGGTGTACTACTAAATGAGTGTTACATGGATTTAACGGTCGAATTTTGATTATCCCCAAAAAATACTTTACCGCGTGCTTGGTAGGCTTACTCAAAAGGGTTTAAGTTACTTATCTTACGTAAAAGAAAAATGTAATTATTAAGAAAAGTTGTAATACTAAATGAGTTTTGCATGAAATTAATGCTCGAATTTTGATCGTCCTCAAAAAATACCTTATCACGGACTTGGTAGGTTGTTAAATGGGTTTAACTTACTCATCTTACGTGGAAGAAAAAAAAGTAATTAAGAAAAGTTTGTAACAACCCATTTTGAGTTTTATTAAAATTTACCGTAATTTAGGTCTTTCGTTCATTCAGTTGTAAATACAAGAAAAAACTTTAATTATTTTTGCATTATAGCTATGAGATAGGCAACTTAATTTGCATTTTGGTGTAACTTAAGTGCATATCTTCTTAAAGGTTTCTTTAAATTATTTTTTTCAGCTCATATCGTTGACTTAATTCTTTGCACAAATATTTTCGCGCAACGCGTCATCAACATCGTCTGAATTCTAAGCGTCCATTTTTTTCACTTCCTGATGAATGTTGTGAGATGTAGAAAGCTTTTTTTGGGTTTCCACCTAAATTTTGTGAAAGTGCCATTGATTTAATGGTAAGATATCTTTTAACGCATTATACAAAAAATTAAAACATTTGGTCTTTACAGGCACTTTCTTTTTTTTTACTTTGATTTACACTTTTATTACAATTACTTTTCTACTTTAATTACATTTTAAGTACGCATTTAATTTTACTTTTACGTACGCTTTCATTTTAATGCAATAAATATTGGATTCAAAATTTCAAGAAGAAATTTACAAGAAGTAAAATTCCATTTATGGGTGTGGTTTACAACGTTAAGTATTATTTCATCAATATTGCGCAATATTGATGCAAAGATGACATTACCCTTGGTTTACATTTCCGTAATCGTTTAGATACCAGAGGTTATTAAAAAGTTTGTGTACAAAAAGTTTCGAAACGGTATTATAACCATTAGTTAGTAATTTAAGGCTATAACTAGTTTTTAAGATATATTTTATATAATTCTCATTTTAACTGTCAATAAACATAGTTGTATATATTTTATTTTTTACATTTTGATAAAATTTTTATTGTAGACCTCGGTTTAGTTATTCCGAGCATAATTAAAAAATAACTTGGCGTCCGAGATTTTTTTATTAGTGTTGCGTTGCATTTTTATTATTTATGTTCAGTGGAAGTAATCAAGCCTAAATTGTGGTAATTAAGCACATCAAAAGAATGAACCACCCTACGTTAATCAACCAACTGAGTCAAAGGCGTTATTTTTGGTGAATAGTTTGTATCTCTAATTAGTTTAACGATTTGTTACGAGAACATTTTTACACTTATTTCATTATTATATTATTAAAACACTTTTTTATACTTTATACCATTTACACCATATATATTATAAGTTGTAACAACAAGGTTATCCTTGGTAATGATATTCGAACTTTTATTGTCAATATATATGCACTTTCGATGACAAGTTCGAAAAGAAGTTTCAACAGCACACTGTTTGGATGATGCACTACACTATTGTGTCAATTAAACAATAGAGTTCGTAATAAAGCTTTAACATTTATTAAAGCTAAGTTAATATTCGCACATTTCTTTTGGAAAAAGTAGAGTTACTTATCATTTCGTATGTATATATTGTAGAAAGCAGCACGTTTCAACAATTAATTATTTTATGATAAATTACTTCAAATAAATCTAATTAAATGTATAAATAAATATCTTTACATACGTTTTTGAGATCATAATTATTAAAACCGTTACATAGATATTGTTTCAATTATTACTAGTACTCATTAATTGGTATAATTTGTGACGTTATAAATAGGCGTATACAATATTTAACGTCTAACTAAGCAGCTGATAATTTCGAGTTTCATATTCTAAAAAAAAGTAAATATTCCTATCTGAAAAGGTTTTCGTTAAAAGTATAAAATATTAACAGTTTTAATTCCATGGTGTTCGGGTGTAGTTGTAGTTATCAATGTACGCACTTTAAGGTCATTGTAAATTTCTACATTACTTATTTAATAAGGTGCTTTGAGGATGATTGTTTTCGTTTGGAATCATTCGATTATGGCAAGGTTAGAAGAACTGTACTTCGTAGAGCCATAAAGGTTTGAAGATGACTTTATAGATTAAGAGCTTGTTATGGGGGGAAAGTTGACAGTGTCTATCCATCAACCAGTAGTATTTACTAAATTGCAAATTGAGTTGCGTACGTTTAGTCCTCCAGGTTAGACCTCGATCTAAATGTACACCAAGGTGTCTTGCATTCTCTGATTATGGTACAAATTTTCCATTGATGCTGATTGGTGGACAAGTATTTCTGTGCTTTCTGTAGGTGACATGCACGGATTTGGCTTCGTTGACCTTAATTCTCCATCTCTTGAACCAATCTTGAATGGTATTGAGGTGCGTTTGCAACTTTATTGAAGCCCTTATAGGATCCTCATCTGTAGGCAACAGCACGGTATCATCAGTAAAGGTTGCACTTGTGACATATTCGCAGGTCGGTAAATCTGCTGTGTACATTAAGTATAATACTGGAGCCAGAACACTGCCTTGAGGAACTCCCGAGCTAACTGGGATTAGATTAGTAGTCACTTCTTCGTGTTTGACTTAAAAGAGTATGTTGTGCAGATAGGATCGTATTGTGAGGTACATGTCCGGTAGACAATTTTTTAGTTTACATAAAAGACGTTCGTGCCAGACTTTTTCAAAGGTCTGACTTACGTCAAGAAATACTGCGCTGCAGTATTCTTTAGCTTCGAAGGCGGCATTAATGGTTTTCACTACCCTGTGGACTTCTATGGTAGAGTGTTGTTTTCTTTAACCAAATTGGTAGTCTGGTATGAGATGTTAGTCCTCACGTATAGGTAGATATTAAGTAGTACGGTCTCAAATAATTTAGTGATAATGATGGGCAACAGACTAATGGGTCTGCATGATTCAGCTAAGTTAGGTGGTTTGCAGCGCTTTGGAATCAGTATCATTTTTGCGACTTTCCATTGTGGTGGGTAATGAGTGGTTCTTAATATGGCATTAAATATATGTCAGTTGCGTATATCCCTTAGTAGGCAATTCTTTTAGCATTTGCCCAGTTAGTAAATCATAGCCAGGTGATTTTTTTAGCAGGGCAGTTGTTTAATTATATCTTTTAGTTCTCTGGCTTTAACGGCTTGGATTGTTGGTGATAATTGCAGTGAGGCAGCCAGAAATCTCTCTATTTCCTCGTCCTCGCTTCCCGGTGATGCTGATGATGGTTGGAATACCTTCCTGAGGTGTTCGGCAAATACTTCAGCTTTTTGCTCATCACTTTTTGCCCAAGTTCCGTCTATTTTACGGATTGTGGTGGTGTTTGGAGTTATAGTCACCACCGGAAATAAATCTGGATCCTAAAGATTTGAGATATTCTTCGAATTTTTCTTTGTTCGGTCTGTAGTTAAAGGGACAGTACGCGGCTGATATTATTAGGGGGCCGTTCCAGTCTTCAACTCTTAGAGAGGTGGCTTGTAGGTATTCTTTGTTAAACTTGTCCAGTTCGTGGTGTTTGATGTTTTGTTTAATAATAATTGCAGTTTCACCTCTGCCGTTCCCATTTAGGCGTTGTATGTCGTAAATTTTACAGCCCGGTATTTTGAAAAACGTACGTTCAGTAATACGTACTTTGGAGATAAGTAGAATGTCGATGGAATTAATGTTAAGAAAGCTTCTACTTCCTCACGATGTTGCGTCAGCCCATTTTCGTTCCATGTGACAATTTGTAATGAGCCAGAATTGGATGAGAAAAATTAATTGTTATTTTAATAAAAATTATTGAGATAATGTTTAAATAATAATTCATTTTATTCCAGCTCTTAAAAATGTAAATAATCAGCACTTTTGCGTGCGCACCGGTACCCCACTTTCACGATGTGCAGAAACGTTGCGACACTTCCTAAATAAAACCCCACTCATTCGTAAGGTTCATCAGCGAAATTGTTAGCATATTTTAAGCACTTTTATTGTTTGTAGAACGCTTCTCTACAAATATTCTCTCCTGCCTCTCCGTTTGTAATAATGTATTATTACATCTGAAATTCTCTATTCGAGAACATACCCGCCTGACCCGCTCTTAAAGCAATTTCATTTGAATTAAATAGAACTTATTGTTCTATAGGGTTCTAACACTCCGAAGGATAACCAACTTTTACGAAAATAGTTGTAATAATACCTAGAAATTCCTGTTAACAAACCATCCTTAAGAAATGAATTAGCGTCAAAGGGGTTTTGCGTATTATACTGGTCTTAGGTAGATTGACTGGTTAACACCGGCGGTCACCGGGACTATTATAGGACTTCTTCTAGTTAATGGGGCTAATATAAAAAGCCACGTCTGGTTGTCAGGTCACTCGCTGTAACCTCAGAAACGGCAATTTACAAATCCCATCCTGAATATAGTTCTATATATTCAAAGTATCCGTTACAGCTTTGAATAAATAGAATCTCTAGCATTTGTTGATTTAGCTCGAGCTCATTGCTTGGCTATCAACAAGTTATAATTTATTCCCCCTGTATATCACGAAAATCCACCTATATATCAAGTCCAAATTATTGCCGAAAAACCTGAATTGCGTAAAACATTAAATTTATACAACTAAAAGAAAGTAAATTTTTACGGTTTACTTCGAAGTAAAAGAATTTCTATTTTGCAATAAGAATCCAATATATTAAAGAAATTTCTTTGCGCTTTAGCAAATAAAACTTTAAGATAATTATTCTTAAAGAAAATACAATTCCATATCACTAATAAGTAGTCACTTTCAATTAAAGTGTAAAGAATTATCCTCTTTATACCAATAAACCGAAGATCAGACTTTCCATTTTAGCAGTTTGAATGAACTCTTTATCAATTTTCAACAACACATTGTTGAAAATATTCCCTGTATCATATGAAACATTACGAACATAAAATTGCGAATCTTAAATATTTTCTAACCCCTTGTACATATCTGATTGTATATATTATTTATAGTTAATTTTAGAATTAGTCTTTTGGCCCTAGTCCGTGTGTACAAACCCTCATAAATAAACAAATCAAATACAACCGTTGTCTAACACGAACCTGTACTAACACTAATCGTGTAATTATCAGAATTTCGTGTAGGGCCTGTTTTTCTTTAACCTGATCCGTATTTCAAAACGCTGCTTAAGGGGACATTCACGTTCTATAAAGAGCTTGAAAAGTTGGGATAAATTTCCTGAGCTTAGTTTTTGATCAACAGATTTGAAATTTGGAAGATGTACGTTTTAATGTCGCATCTGTCGATTGGTTGTTCTATATTTTTGAAAATATTGATGCAAAACGAAAAAAACATCAAAATTTACGAAATCAAAAATTTAAAACAACGGTTACCTTCACAATTACTTTTTAAAGCGAAAGTAAAGAAACGCCTTTTTCAAAGTTTTGGAAAATAACTGAGTAATTTTTAGACAAAAGTCTTAAATTTTGTCATCTAAGGCGTGTATGCAGTCTTGTGTTAACTCCGCCTACTGTTGAGTGCACGTGCACTAGAGTAGTTTCTTTATTACCCATTTACTATTGTAATATTTGTAACACAGAATCAGGTAAGAAAATTATTATGATTACTGATGGGATTGTGAGAATTATTATAATGTAAGTGCTACAATGTTTAACATTAAAACTAAATATAAACATTAAAACTGGGCTAACTAAGTGTACAAATTAAGTATACAAAATAAATGATTAAAAGGTAATTAAAAGTGCGTACTTAAAAAGTAAGTACTTAAAAAGTAAGTACTTAAAAAGTGAGTACTTAAAAAAAGTGCCTAAAAAAAAGCAAAGGCTTTAGTTTTAAATATAATGAGAAAAAAATAACTTACCACCAAAGTCTGATGGCACCAAAATATAAAAAAGTAAGTAAAAATCATGCTTATAGCTGTAATATTCAGCATTAAGTGAATTAAAAAAAGCTTTCAGAATAACTCAAGTGTATTCCCCTAAAAGTCCTCACGCTTGCGCGAATACAATAATATAAATCCAATTTTTTAAGAAAGGGAAGTAAAACTATTTAAGTAATATTACACCCAAAAGATTTGTTCTAGGAAATGCCAATTAAATTGCCATTCTCAATTCTACATATTAATAATTAAAAACTTTTCTAATATTACGCCAAATAAATGAACGATCCTTAAATTAATGTACTTTATAATACAACCACAAAAAAAGGTTGTTACACACCCCCTTCTAAAATTTGGACAAAAATATTATACACAAATGTAAATAAAATATCAAATAAGCAATAAATTTTGAAGTAATAAATCTGAATGTAATAAATTTCAATGTAATAAAAATCAAGGTCCCTGCTCGCCCGCGCCAAGTTGTAACATTAAAACTAAATATAAACACTAACACTGGGCCAACTTATAATGTTAAAATAAAAGCGATGATGTAATAAATTGATCAAATAATTTTAATTAATAAAAATAATTACCAAATGATTTTCGCTACTGCCGTCGGTTCATCGGTTGATTAAGATGGGAGGGTTCAATTAACGCACCTGAAATACTGCATGCTTTTCCTCAGCTTAATTATTTTCACTTATCCTTAATTCAAAACAAATGTTATCTTTTAACGGTTCTGTACATACACTGTGACAGGTACTATGAAGCAGAATGGTTCATATGGTGAGGTCAATGTCTTGCTTAGTTATCCTTGAAATATGGAATTTCCTTGAAGTTTAATTCGCCAAATTTATTTGTAAAAGTATGTAGAACTTGCGTTGTAAAGGTAACTCAAGTAAAACTTGCCATTTAAAATAATAGTACAGTAAAATATTGACTTATACGTGCCATTAAAGATTATTAGTCAAATAGGAGTGCAAATAAGTGCAATCTAAGTGTACAAATTAAGTATACAAATTAAATGATTAAAAGGTGCGGACTTAAAAAGTAAGTACTTAAAAAGCAAGTACTTAAAAAGTAAGTACTTAAAAAGTGAGTACTTAAAAAAAGTGCCTAAAAAAAAGCGAAGGCTTTAGTTTTAAATATAATGAGAAAAAAAATAACTTACCACCAAAATTCTGATGGCACCAAAATATAAAAAATTAAGTAAAAATCATGCTTATTGCTGTAATATTCAGCATTAAGTGAATTAAAAAAAGCTTTCAGAATAACTCAAGTGTATTCCCCTAAAAGTCCTCACGCTTGCGCGAATACAATAATATAAATCCATTTTTTTAAGAAAGGGAACTAAAACTATTTAAGTAATATTACACCCAAAAGATATGTTCTAGGAAATGCCAATTAAATTGCCATTCTCAATTCTACATATTAATAATTAAAAACTTTTCTAATATTACGCCAAATAAATGAACGATCCTTAAATTAATGTACTTTATAATACAACCACAAAAAAAAGGTTGTTACAAATGATAGTGGAATTGAATTTCTGCAATTATATATCAAAACGAATAAAACTATACTCGTAAAAATAGTGAAGTCCTAGCTGTTGAGGAAACCACCACCAAATCGTACTGTTTCAGCTCTATCTCAGTTGTTAGTACCGGCTTCCACATCTCAGGGCGTAAGTATTTGAGATCATCGCGATGCGGACGGGCATCCTTAGTACTCACGTGTTTGATATTAGTGGTACGTACGTACTGAACAGTTTTATAGTGCGTTGTGCCTGTATGGTATTATCTAAGTGTACCTAGAAACGTATTTTTATATTCATCAGTGTGGTTGTCTATGTATATGCGTGTTTTTATATACCTATAAAGTGATTGTAGGACATTTAAAATGCCACCAAAAAGGAAATATAAACCAAGTTCGAAAAATTGATATAAAAGGTATGCCACTTGTCACTTTCATGCTGATACATTATAGCGTAGTAAAGATAATTCCAAATACCTACATTCTTCAAAATTAATAATTATGTATGTACAGGGTGACTTACAAAACCGGCGATGAATACCCACAAAATGAGATGATCCGACCACTATTACCTTATGTAAATATTGATAGTTTACCAGAAAAAAGTGTTTAAATTTTTCTAAAAATTGTTTTGGGTGCCCTGGAATTTCAGAAAAAAGAGCATAAAAATTCATAGAAGGCTGTATATTTCATTGTTTCATTCCTTTTAATTTTTTAAATAAAACGTCAGTTTTTGTCACATTCACATTCAGTAAACGGACACTGTACTGCTTTATGGTGAGGCTTGCACACTCTTTCACTAACCTGGTGTAACATTTCGGTTACGACAATGTTGAATGAAGTATGGTTTTTTTAGTTGTTTTATAACCAACGAGATAATAAATAGCAAGATTCGGATAACGAAAAATGAATGACCAGTATGACAAGTGACAAAACAATCTGTCTTGTGGAAATGAGTAGCCATCGGATTTTATTTTAGAGCAGACTTGCTTCAATGTAAAGTGCTAGAGCGCTAGTAGTTCAGCTTTAGCGGTCGCATGCCACGTGGTTGGTGCGGGTTCGAATCGCGCCACATGCAATTTTTTTTGTTAGGTTACAGTAGTATTTTTTATCTAATCTAAACTAGATATACAAACCTTCTGTAAACTTGGTTTTATAGATAACGCATGTCTACAGAACACACAGATGTTTGGTGCGCATGTCTGTTCTAAAATAAATTCCAATGGGCAATTTCGTGTCCCATAGAAGCCACCAGATCTAGTGCTGCCAACAGCTGCGGCACATGGCATTGCCCCACTTGAAACGAACGTTGTCAAGATAACTTATTGCCAATGCTTCTTCTGGGCCCTAAATAAAAAAACAGTTCTCAAAAAAAGTGACTGTTTCATTTTTCTCGTAAACTATTAACATTCGGATAGGGCATTATTAGCCGAATCGTAATCTTTTATTCTCGTCTACCATCACGTAAAATACCTGCACACATTTTAAAGTCACCCTGTACATTTTGCGACCTTAAAAAATTAGGTTAATTACAATTTTAAAATAAGATTATCGCAACTGGGCGTTGAAGTAAGAAAAAAAGTTAGAACTGAAGTAAGGGTTGATCCTCACGATTTGGAAGAAGTGACAGTTCACACTTCTGCTACTCATATTGAATCATCTACAGCCATGTTCACGTATGTATCTATACATTTTGTAAAATGGATTATATTTAGTAGCATGTGATTTAGGAGAGAACCAAAAGCATCCTCAGACCCAGACATATATCGAGAAGATGATCCTCAACTGAAGTCTGACGCGAGCAACAGTAGAAGTCCTGATTCGGCCGGGTTTATTTATTATTTTGACTATAGAATATTAACCTTTAACTACTCGCGCAGTGTCTGGGAGACACTGCCGCAACTTTAACTCGCTCTATTTTTGATTCTGTTATTAATGTAATGTTTTCCGTCTATGTATTCCTTAATCATAATTTTGAAATTTTGAAAAACACTCTAAAATTTCAATTCTCTCATGCCCATACATTTGGAGAAAATAACTTGTAAGTATAACTGCAACATTTTTGTGTCTCCTGGACAATGCGCGAGGAAGAACGTAACATATTTTTAAATAAACGTACGCGATGAATTACACAAACATTGAACGATATTTGTTTATTTTTTCGAATGGTTATGTTGAACTTGCATTCTTATTTGAAGCAGCATATATTTTAGTCTGCAGAGTACATTAGAATCGTGTACATGTAAGTACATTTCACATATTTGAAACAATTTCAATTTTTAATTCAAATAAGTTTGTCGCCTGCGATACAAGTTAGTGGTGTTTTTCTTAGTAGTGTATTAGATACTGTTGACGTACAAAGTTTGTCAGAGTATTTTGAACACCCTGTATACGTATTGCGTAATTTTGTTTGTAATTCTATGCACTTAGTTAGATTCCGTATATATATATATATATATATATATATATATATATATATATATATATATATATATTTCGTTGTCAAATTGAGTTTTATAGATAAATTTGTGTAACGCGTGTAGCGACCTTTAGGAAAGATGTATGGCGAGCTTTAGTTTTTTTTGTTTGTGAATTATTATTCCGTAATTTAGGTTGTTTTTCCTTATTATTTCCCGTTTATAGAAGTTTGAGTAACGTTTATTTGTATATAAGTTTAAATAAGGTTTATTTCGTTTGATTTCCTTAAAAATTATAGAAAGAGTGTAGATTTATATGTGTATGATGTCATATTGGCGACATAAAGACGAGTAGTTATAGTTGTTCAGTTTATTATTGAGTATGTTGGTTTTAAGTCATAGAGGTTGAATGTGGGACTGATTGTTTGTACTTAAATAAAAATATAGGAATATTTTTCGCGTTAAGTCTGCTGACGTTAAACTTTTGAAAGTTCTCGAGTCCTTACGGATGAAAACGAAGTTTTTGTATAGGGATGCTAAATCTTCCCCTTCCGTTTTTTTAATTGGTGGAATTAAATTAGATAAGATTTTTTGTGAGTAGTGGGATTCAAAATCAAAGATGGATTTTTGGTAATAATTTGGATGAGTTTGAAGCTGACTGCGCTCTCGAGTAGTATTACGGTGACGTTTATTGTTACGCTTTAAGGGGTGGTTTAGAACGTTGATATTTTGGACCTTGCGGTGCTACTTCTGAAGAAGACCTGTAAAGGGATTTTATTAAAACTGTTCATCACCAAAGGATTATACCTAGTGCCGATTTCGATTTTACGTAAAGTTACCTAGAGGACATCGTCGTGTTGTATTAGTGCTTCAGTGACCTCTTTGGTTTTTCTCGCTTTTGCGGATTTATTTAAAGTCAACGTTCTTGAGTGCCACTTGTTTACCGTACAAAGCGTGTTTAAGGATAAGGAAACTTTCGCAATATATTAAAATTATAGTTATTTAAATCAAGTTATTAACCTTTTGGATTGTTAGTGTAAATAAAACCAGTTAAAAGATAAAAGTCAACAAGCAAATTGAGCGCACAAATTAGTATTTTAAAAGAAGTTTTTTTAATTAATGCAGTAACATTTTAACGAGTTTAAATCAAGGAATCATTTGTGTATAAAAGAACAATAGTCAACATTCTATTCATCATTTGTCAGAGCAGGAAGATTTCATTTCCGTTATAGCAGTAACCGACCATCATTTTCTATTGTAACGCAGGAGAGGTGTAATTCTAGACCTTAAGGTAATATAATATTGTGTTTTTTTTATTGAATATTTCAAGATTTTGTGTGTTTCGAATTATTTTTTTTGTGTTAACGAAGGTTTGAAAGCGGTGTCGTATTTTTTTTTGGGTAAATTAAGTTGTTGTTTTAACTTTATTCAGTGTAATTCATTATAGTTCTGACGCTCCGCCTTCACCCTTTGTTATTTATTTTAGTATTAAAGGACAATTGACCCTATTGTAGCGTGGGTACATAATCCACGATATATATATATATATATATATATATATATATATATATATATATATATATATATATATATATATATATATATATATATATTTTTGTTTATACGCATTATCGTATGTTTATATTTATCCTTTTTTTATTATTTTATTATAGCTTTGTTGGGTTTTATAAATTTGTTTTAATTCTGTGGAAACCCTTTTGTGTTGCATAAAAGTTTTTCTTGCAAATTGCAAGTTACCGGTAATTTAGTTTTAACGTAACGAAGTTAGTTTTTATATTATTGAGTAATAGCGTCAATAATATTTAATATTTTATTTGATTTTTAGTTGAGAATTAATTCATTTAGAGTGCATTCTGTAGCTTATTTTTTGTTTTGTTTTGATTATTATTTAATGCCAAATTATTTACACTGAGGTGTATTAACGTAACTTTATTGAGTGTTTATCAAGCTTTTATTTGACAAGCGTGTAGTGCTTTTGAAGCCCTATTTCAGGTAGTTTGTTGAGTTGCTGTCCAGCACACGTGGAATTGATTGCGGATAGGTAAGCGTATGTTTTTTGTATGTTTAGACACGCTATGTACTCGTAATTTTGGCACGACAACCCTTATTTTGACTACCAAACATTCTGGCGCCCAAAACCGAACTGATTACGTTTTCATCCCCTATTTTGACTTACGTACGATTTACTATTCTGGTTGTGCAAAATTTTTCAACATCTAACCTACACCCATACGCTGGCTAGTCGGGGCAAAAAGGCCAATTTATCTGTAATCCCGTTCTACCACCCGTTGATACCGTTACAAGTTATGGCGAGTACCAGCAAATACGAAGCTAGTCGCCCAGTTACTCAAAATGAACTTGAGTTTTTACTTCAAGAAGCTGTAGCTGAAATCGAAGAAGAACGAAATCTACCACAGGACTTAGATAATGAAATCGGGAAAGACCATGAGAGCTACAGTGAACATGACAGTGATTCAGAATATGAAGCAGAAAATATTGAAGAAGTGGATATAGGACCATCATGTGAAAATTTATATACTGGAAAGGACAAGATATTCAAATGGGCAAAGAATCCTCCAGCATCATCAAAAACACGACAACAAGATATAATTACACATTTACCAGGATCTGTTGGTGAAGCGAGAAATATTATCGACTATTTAGAAGCGTTTAAAGTGTTAGTTTGTGATCGTGCTATAAACATTTTGGTTGAAAACACAAATATATACATAAACACCAAAGTGGTAGGTCAATATGGCAGATGTCGTGATGCAAGGAATGTGACTAAGGCAGAGATGGAGGCATTTTTAGGATTGCTAGTAATGTCTGGTGTTTTGCGAAGTTCACATCTCAATTATAAAGATCTGTTTGATAAAGAAGACATTGGCCATCATTTTATTAGCTCTATAATGTCTTACAACCGTTTCCTATTTATTCTCGCATGCCTTCGTTTTGATGACGTGCGCACACGGGTTGAGAGACTAAAACAAGACAAACTGGCCCCCATTCGACAGTTATTTGATACAATTGTGGACAAGTGTTGTAGTGTATTTAGGCCCAGCGAGTATGTGACTGTCGATGAACAATTGATCGGTTTTCGCAGATATTGCAGTTTTAGACAATATATACCTTCAAAACCCAATAAATATGGTTTGAAGGTATTTGCTCTGGTCGATGCTAGAACTTTTTACTGTGTGAAAATGGAAGTGTATGTTGGCAAACAACCGGACGGTCCATTTGCTCTATCAAATACTCCTGAAGAAATCGTACGTCGCCTCATTATGCCCATAAATAGAAGCAGTAGGAACATCACTGTAGATAACTGGTATATAAGTATACCTTTAGCTCAAAATTTATTGCAAAATCATAAGCTAACACTAGTCGGAACCATTCGTAAAAATAAGAAGGAAATTTCTCCGGAGTTTCAAGCTACAAAAGATAGAGAACTGTATTCAACAAAATTTGGATTTACAAAAGATATGACACTAATATCGTATACCCCTAAAAAAAACAAAGTCGTTTTGTTATTATCGAAACTTCACCATGATTCTTCTATAGATCAACAGGTGAACAGAAAAAGGCAGAAATATTGATCTTCTATAATAGCACAAAGGGTGGTGTAGATACAAATGATAAATTGTGTGCTACATATAACGTGGGTAGAAGAACTCGAAGATGGCCTGTAGTATTATTTTTTCACCTTGTAAATATAGCAGCAATAAATGCGCGTGTTCTATGTGTTGTAATAAAAAATGTTGTGTCGTAGGTGAGGTCGTATACAAAATTTTAAATAATAAAAAGTAAGTTATAAGATAATGAAATAATAAGTTCTCCAAAAATACAAACCTTACACCACTTATAGTTGTGCCTTTGACTCATCGGTTGATTAATAGGGTGGGTTCAAATAAAATGATTTGCTTAATTACCAGTTACCATCAATAATAAAGAATGTAAAAACATTAATAAAGTTATCTCGGACGCCAAATTGTTTTTTTTAAATATCGGAACAATTAAACCGACTTTACAAAAATGTAAAAAAATAACAATATACAGACTATGTTTATTGAATACCAAATGTAATGATAAAATAATGAAGGTCTTAAAAGTATGCTTAAAGTACTAAATAAAATACGTTAGAAATTTTTGTACACAAACCTTTCTTTTTGACCTCTTACGTGTTATCAGCCGCACCCCAAACTGAATTTATCTTTATAAAATCCGTATAAATTTCTTCTTAAAATTTTTAAATCCACTTCTTATTGTATTATTTGGAAGTTTTCCATTCAAAAAATTGCAATCATAAAACGAAAAATGTACGCAACAATGAAATCAAATGCGTACTTAAAAGGTAATTACGTTGTAAATTGAAATAATGATAAACGTGTACTTAAAGTGAAAATGGTATAAAAAATACGTAAAGAAAGCGCCTAAAAAGAACAAATGCTTTAATTTTATGTAAATGCATTAAAAATATATCTTACCACCAATTTGATGGCACTTTCACATAAATTTAGGTAAAAATCAAAGAGAAGCAGCTCCCTGCTTCGACATTAAAACAGGAAGTGACAAAAATTAAGGCTTTCGAAGTAGATGAAGCGGTTCTGATCACAAGATATCAGCAGAATAACTTAACGCAGACGCGTTGCGTATAGAATTAAGTCACGATGCGTTGCGCAACTCAAATGACTAGAAAACAGTTTATGGGAATATAAATCTTAACGAAAGTATGCACTATGTAGATATGAAAATTAAGTTGCCTACCTCATATCAATATTGTAACATAATTAAAATTTTCTTGTATTTAGAACTAAATGAAGGAAAGATCCTAAATTGAGGTATATTTTATACAACATAAAAAAGAGTTGTTACAGTGTAGCTAATTCTGGGCAGTCCTGTGAAAGAAGTTCTTTTTTGAAACAATTGTCGAGAGAATTAGTGCGGCGTTTTCAAGTATTACGTGTCCAAGATACCCATATTCCAAAATCCATTCGTAAACGTCTACGAGAGGAGACAGCAGGCCTTCGATATCTAAAGACGTTGATTACCCAATAACGATAACAGAAACGCTGCAAATTAAAGAACAAGCTTTTGAGCCATTTCCAGAGGGGAGAAGAGTAGTAGATGTACAACATTTTTTGCACAATATTACAGATTTTGATGATCATAAGCCGTTTAATTGGCGTTTTTCTAACATGAAATTTATTCGCGAGATCAGAAAGGGTTTAATAAGTTCATTTGTCTTTAAGTGTAATATGTGCAATATAGAAAAACGAGTGTCGACAGAGCCTTCACATGGAAGTGTGACATCTATGGATGCAAACTCTGCATCTGTATTAGCTGCAATATCTACTGGATGTGGGCATTCACAACTGTCTCAACAACATGCTATTTTAAATATCCCTTCGACGACTACACGACAGTATTCAAAATGTCACGAATTAGTTTCGCAAACCATTTTAGATGCTTCATGGGTGGCAACAGAAGAAGTTGGACAGGAAGAATTGCGCTTAGCTAGGAAAATTGGAGATGTAGATGCCGCTGGTAATGGTCTCTTAACAGTGATAGCCGACGGGGCTTGGTCGAAGCGATCGTATAAGGTTAATTACGATGCATCTTCTGGGATAGTAAATTGCATAGAATACGTTAGTATCAATACCACTAATATTCAATATTTTAGGCATGTATAGTTGGAGCTAAAACTGGAAAACTACTGTTCGTTGCCTCCACAAATAAATTCTGTGCAATCTGCGCTAGAGCTGCCACGAAAAATGTGACAGCTACAGACCATCGTTGTTATAAAAACTGGCAAAGCACTTCAACTTAACTTAATTTAACTTAACCTTCACGCCATTCCCTTGCGGGGTAGGCAAAACAATCCCTGCCTCTTATTTATTTTTCATTCACAATCTTTCGCCATGCTTTCCTATCTCTGCATACCTCCCTAGCTTCCGCAAGATTCATACATAGTCTCTGACATGCCCTTTTGTTTTTAGAACTCCTTATCTTTCTTTCTTTTATCATAGATTATACTACATTCAGCCAAGTTTTACGCTGCCTACCAGGCCCGGTCTTTCCCCTAACCTCACCCACATATATTTGTTTCGTTAATCTTGCGTTGTTCATTCTCTCAATGTGACCAAACCAACGTAATGTATAACTTTTATATCTATCCATCATCGTCTTTTCCTCACCACACTTCCTCATTATGCATTCATTCTTTATCTTGTCCCTTCTCGTTTTACCACATGCGCTTCTCAGAAATCTCATACCCACGGTATTTATTTTTCTTTCGTGCTTTTTTTGACATACCCATTACCCATGTCTCACTTCCATACAGTACTAATGGGACGAATACGCCATTATAGATTGCTGGTTTCGCAGCTAGGCTCATGCTTTCATTTCTCATTATCGTCCACATACTTCCAATCACTTTCCTTCCAGCATTCACCCTTCGTCCAATCTCGCTCTCAATTGTATCATCTGCAGTAAACATTCTACCGAGATATACCAGCTCGTCCACTTGCTCCACGATTTCATCTTGCAGAGTAAATACTCTACTCTCCTTTCCACCTTCCCGATTGAACACCACAATCTTAGTTTTGTTCGCGTTTACCTTTAGGTCCATGCTCTCACAGACTGTATCAAACTTCCTCAGAGCGGTTTGCAGCTCATCCGCACTGTCACTTAATAAGACTGTGTCATCTGCATACACCAGAAGTCGTACATTTACGTCACCAACCATTACACCATTTGTATCGTTACATGCTTGTCTAAGACATTTATCCATGTATACATTGAACAACCACGGTGACATCACACAGCCTTGTCGCACTCCTTGCTCAATATTAAAGTATTCACTCACACCTCCTCTCACCCTAACACATGCCCGACTACCGTTGTATACTGCCCTTATTCCATTCATTAGACCTTTATTTATGCCATATTCATTTAATATTTCCCACAGCTTCTCTCTATTCACTCTGTCATATGCTTTCTCCAGAGCTACAAACGCACAGTACAACTTCCTTTTTATCTTTAAACACTTTTCGATCACCTGCTGGAGAGCAACCATCTGATCGACACATCCTCTCCCTGGCATGAAGCCACCTTGCACATCCCACATCTTAGATTGTGTAGTTCCTCGTACTCTATCAATCAGTATTCTTCCAAATACTTTACCAGGTACGCTGAGCAAGCTTATTCCTCTGTAGTTCTTACAATCACTCTTGTTCTCCTTACCTTTATACAATGGTACAATGATCGCGCTTTTCCAATCACTCGGCACTTTTCCAAACATAAGGCATACATTGAATAATTCACGCAATCTTCGTATAAGCTTTGTACCACCATACTTGAGCATTTCACCAGTGATTTCATCTACGCCTGCTCCCTTGCCGTTTTTCAACCTTCCTACCGTTTTCTCTACCTCAATTATTCCAATATCCTTCTCAGTTTCATTCATCATTTCTTCTATATTCCCCTTATTTAACCCTTCAGTCTTACGTTCCTCACTACTGTACAGCTTTCCGAAATACTCTTGCCAGCATTTCCTCACTTCACAATCGTCCCATACTATTTCGTTTCTATCATTCATCACTCCTGCAGTGTTCTGTTTTGGACCACGTTTTGTATTTTTGGCCCATTTCCAGAAGAGTTTTTTGTTTCCCTCAAAATCATTCTGCATTTTCTCTCCTTGCACAGCCATCACTTCCTCTTTACTTATTCTCACTGCCTCCTTCGCTTCTTTGTTTCTTAATCTGTACACCTCATACAATCGTTTCTTCTCAGTCTCATTTTTTGCAGCAATCATTGCCATGTACGCATCTTTTTTCTTACTTACTGCCTTTTTTACCGACTCATTCCACCAAGCACATTTTTTCTGTCTACCTACAATCACTCTTCCACATATTCGCACGGCACAATTGACAACAGAGTTTTTCAAGCTTATCCATGCACTTTCAACGTCAGTGTCTTTTATTTGTTCGTTCCACACTGCTTCATTCACATTCAACTCTTTATTGACAGCATCTGCGTGTTTCATTATCGCACCATTATCCACTAGTTTGCAACCCTAATTCTGGACGTTCGCACTCGTTTGCTTTCCTTCTCCACACCCACTATTTTCCCTAGACACACTCTCGATACAACCAAAAAGTGGTCCGATCCACACTCCGCTCCGCGCATTACTTTTGTGTCTTTCACCAGGTTTCTAAGCCGTTCATCATACACTATAAAGTCTATCATACTTTTAGATTCACCTCTTTGCCATGTATACATATTCACATTTTTATGTTTAAACCACGTATTGGATACAAACAGGCTTCTCTCAACACAGATGTTCAGCAGGTGTTCACCATTCAAATTGATTCTTTGGTCTCCGAACTTTCCTAGAACGCGTTTACTATGTTCTCTCTGTACACCCACCCATCCGTTCATATCCCCTAATATAATCACTCTTTCGTTTGGCTTACATACGTTCAACACGTTCTCCACTTCATTCCAGAAGTTCTCACGTTCCTGGTCTCTTTCTCCATTCACCAGTGCATAGCATGCAATAAGAAAAATTCTTCGAAACTCCACTTTCATTCTAACCCATATTACCCGAGGAGAGACCAATTCGTACTGTTTAACACATCTTTTCGCTCGTTCACTTATGATCACCCCAACTCCTTTTGCGCCATGCACTTTCGTCTCAACTCCTGACCATAGTGCCAGGCTGCCATCCTCCATCTCCACAGCATCCTTTCCTTTGCGCTTTGTCTCCGATACACACAGAATATCAAGATGTCTTTCATACATTACATTCGAAATTTCAAATTCTTTACCATGCATACCTCTAACATTCCACGTACCGACTCGCCATTCATTCCTTGCACAGTCGTCATCAACGGGGCCTGTCTGTTTCGACCTTGACCGCCCCTTGTAGCCAGGTCGATCCGAGGCAATTGTATTGTTCTCTTGAGTAATACCCTAGCGAGCAGACCGGTTACTGACCAAATCGTGCCCCGGACGATGTAGCATTCCCTACTAACGGTATCGTCCTACTACCGGACAGTTGTCTACTGTCACGACATAATAAATAGATATAAATAATAGATCGTATACTTACTGTATGAATCTCACAAATGTACATATACATGTACATTTTTTTTTCTTCTTACCTACCTTTCAATCACACCACGCGTTTCAACCATACTGCTCTATACGCGATTCCTGGTTTCGCGCCCCTTTATTTTTTATTCTCTTTTTTTTTGCTTTTCGAGTTATAGTTATTTCAATATCATTTACTTTTATTTATCAAATCAGTTTTATTATTGTCGCAAGCACGTGATACTTAAACAAATATTTTATTAGTTCTCTATGAATTCATCGTTATTGCAACAATGATACCTGTTCGGGTCCACTTCTTAGACAAAAGGTTTACATTTGGTTTATAATTTTTTAAGTTAAAGTTTTAACAATCACATGGGTTTAATAGAGCCGTATTTTTCGTAAATACTGTAGCAATCCTAAACGTTACTTCGCGCCTATTTCAATTAAAGAGCCTTTTACTGGTTAGATTATTATCATTATTTTCGTTTATTACTAATATTCAAACCGCTGGGTATAAAAATCTGTTCAGACGCTTACCCTTATTTAATCGATTTAGAAGTTGTCATTTAACATTTATTAACATGTATTTAACTGAAAGCACCTAGTAAAGCTATACTTATTTAACTTAAAAGTACGATAATCTTTTATGTTTAAATTTTTATTACAAAAAAACATTTACAATTTACCCGCTTTCTTGTTCTATTGTTTTGCAAGTAAAAGAAGGTATTTGAATTCAATCGAAAAAAGTAAACTTTTAGAGTAAAACTTCTTTAAATTTCTTATTTATTAAACGAATATTGCGAAGGAAGTGCAGTATATTAATTATTTAACTTGACACTATGCAACTCTATTTCAATTACTCGATTCATATAATATGCTATTTACTATTTAAATTTTAATTATTAAAATTTTTAATTTACAATTGCTGGTGACGCGCCTGCCTGCTTTCCCTTTGCCTTTACCTGGTTTCTTGTTTTATTATTTGAGAATAGAATACGGTATTGTACTTCAATCGATAATGTGGGCTTTTAGTAAAACTAAATTTTCCTTAAATAGCTACATTTCTTATTTATAAAATGAATATTGTAAAGAGGTGAGGGATACTAATTATTTAAATTATAAAACTATGAGGCACTATTCAATTTAGTATGTTTGATTTACTATTAACAACTGAATTGCTTTATTTATTGACTTACTTCATTTACTGTCGGTTTTATAATTTTTACAATAAACACCCGGATTCTCCTAACGACTTGACCTTTCTTTCATTTAACTACTAAAATGCGTTTTATTTATATGAGAGAACAAAACCGTATTTCATTCAGAATTTCGCTTACAAATAGATAGTTATTGTTTATTTGTTTATTTATTTGCTTTGGAATGCTGCTTCGATCCAGTTACAATTGTTAATTTATTAGTTTTCTATGATTGATTGTCATTGCAAAAAATGTTTACCTGTTGAGTTCAAGACAAAGGGGCGGTATTTGCGTTTTAACAATCACATCTGGTATGGATTTAAAGAACCGTAATTTTTTCGTAGAACTTCAACCCTACAGCAATCCTAAACGTTATTTACGCGCCTTTTTTTGTACACGTTACAAAATTTTAATGGTTAGCTTCTTGAACTTCTTGAACTGGAATGGAATCCGACATAGTACTAGAGGGTTGCAAGTCCAGCATTGAAATGCATAAATTGAAATATGTCAAAATAGTCGGTGATGTGTATATAAGAAGCTTTGCGCTGAGAGACCTTATGGTGGTAATGTTCACATTAGCAAAATAGAATGCACTAACCACCTTCTGCGAAACTACTGTACCAAACTACGCGAGCTGTGCACCAAAAGGAAAAGTAGCACTAATCAAATTGTTGCTCCTCAGTTTAAAACCGTTTTAAGGGCCAACATTCAGAGGTTAAGAATTGGTATAAAGAAAGCAATACTGTATCGACGCAAAGAAGAAGGAACGCTTGAGCAACAAATTGCTGGATTAAAATCTGATATTTCCAATTGCCCTCATCACGTATTTGGAAATCATCTACAATGCGATGCATATTTTTGTACGGCCAGCAAGGAAGGTGACGTAAATTATATATCAGATTTTCAAAACTGTGGGCTAATGGATGATATACTGTCCTACGGTAATAGGCTACAACAGAACGCATTCAGTTTGCTGTTAAATATGAACAACAACGCAGCTGAATGCCATAATTCTGTGGTAGCAAAATTCATTGGAGACAAGCGTATCAATTTTAGCATAAAGAATAGTTATGATATCAGATGTCGAGCTGCGGCGCTTCAGTTTAACGAACACGAGAAGGCTATATCTACGGTCCATAAACGAATGACTACATAAAGTTCGGGAAAATACACGAAGTTGTATATAGAAAAGACGAGACAACGACGAATATAAGAGTGGAACTACTGGTGCCGATATTGACTATGGAGCAGTTGAAGAATTAAGTACCAGTACAATGGAACAAAGGTAAGAGAAACTGTTGCGCCTAATCGCGACTTTTATTGTCCAAAAATTTGAAATGAAAACCCGAGGACAATGCAGCAATCCTTGTAAGGTTGCGTTGACGCACCCTGTATGTAAGATGTTATAATGACGTGTATTACGTGTTTTAGGTACGGGTGTATTGAGTTTGAACGAAAAAATTTTTTTTTTGTGTATATGCATAATGTATGTGGGTGGGTGATACGCCACTGGAAATTTAGGAGAAATATCATTCAGTATGCAGATAAGTGTATTTGAATATTATAGAGACATTGGTGTTGGAATAGATAGATTCTGACGAATGTAAATGTGAAGAGAAATTTGTCGATGGGACGATAATGGTTGCTACTGTTGACTGCTTGATAAGAAATAGAATGTTGGAGGATAAAGGAGTAAATGGCCGGAAGATGTGAGTGTATAAGTGTAGAATGTTTTAGAAAATATGTAGAGAAAGATTTGGTATGTTTAATTGTTGATTATAGAAAGTTCTCGTAATGTTGTGCAATCGGTTTTGAGAATACGTGTACGTATATGGGATTTGAGACCTTAGACTGTACTTATTTTTGTAAACGTTGCGGAAGGAGGACGAGCGCATGTGAGAGATAAACGTTGAAAGTTGTGTAATGGTCAAGAATGGCCACTGAATGAATGTGATGACGAGAAATGGCTTCTCCATAAAGTAATTGTAAAATTTGTAAGTAAAAACAAACATGGCGATGTATGGTAGTTATAAGCGTGTTTGTACAGAGGGTAGCATCTGTCGGCACTAAGAAAGTTTGAATGAATACCATTGGTGAATATAGCGAGGAAGTCGGACATGTTTAAAGATGGATGGCTTAAGGTATAAATAGGAAAGTCAGAGATTGACAGGGGCGAGTAGGTTTTTGCTTGTTGCTTTTTGGTGAGAGCTCGGTGAGAGACGCGCGCGCGAGGTGAAGGCAGTCATTGTTTAAACAACTGCGTAACCCGAAAGGGGATGAATCGTATAAGACATTCATAAATAAAACAATTAATAAAATTGAGATTGAAGATAAAATCAGTTTTTGTTCTTCAAAAGAAAAAGTGCGTAATCAGATTTATAAAAAAAAAAACATAACAGTTGTTACGTTATAGTGTTGATGTGCGGCGCGTGAGCTTGTAATGATCTTTAGTATAAATTATTTATGGGACCACCTTTAAGTGAACGAAATTTTCGTAGTAAATTGAGCCAATGTTAAGGTAATTTTATATGACATTAAAAGTTTATTTGTGTAAGGAAGGACTGAATTGTCCTAAAGGTTGCGAGAAACTCTGAAGAGGCAACCAAACGTGTACAGATTATTACGTTATTGGAGTAATAACCTCGCATAGTTGGACTAATCGCGAGTACCGAAAGGAATAAGTGTTTGTGGAATTGTGAAGTATTTGTTATGTGCCTTCAGGCAATCTAACGAATACAAATGGACTACAAATAATTGGTTTACGGGAAGAGAGAAGAAAGAAAAGCGTAGGATTAATGGACATTTTTTTTAAAGTAAGAATTACATTTAAGAACCTTGACAATTCAGTGGAGAACGATTATCTTTTTGGTTAGAGTTTATTTGCGTATTGTTGTGTAAATTATTATTTTATTAATTAGTGTTGAAGGAAAAAGATAATCGATCTCGAGTTATGTTGTATTGGCTGTTTTAGTAGTAAGAATTTTTGCAGAAACGCAAATTTGTATTGACAGTGGTTTTTCAACCACGCTGTTTTGTGTATGTAAACCTTCGTTTATTATTTTATGCAGGACAATATATATTTATCGTTAACTTTTATTTTGTTGTTTATTTAGCCAGTTATGAGATACATTTGTGACGTTTACTTAATTGGTGACTTAGTTTTTGACAAGTTAAATGTAGACTTTGCATATTTTGGTTTTAAGATTAATGAACAACCTGAAAGGTTATATTTGCCAGGTTAATTTCAAAAAGAAAATTTTCATGTTAGTTTCGTTTAACGCAGTACACTAATGACGGATCAGCTGTTCAAATTTCATTAAGTATAACTAGAGAGGGAGTTTTAAGAACTTAAATATTTACGAATGTCCGATACGATTCAGAGGTATCATAAAGGAACAATTATTAAGCCGATGACATTGATTTTCTTTTGATTAGGAATTTTAAAAATTAATTACCGATCATTGAATGAAGAAATAGTTTATTCATTAATAAGTAGAAATTTAACTTTATGTGTATACGAGGGATACGTAGAAAATATTCAGTTAACGTGTTATAAGTTTGGTATTCTAGATGTACAGGGTACAGGGTGTCCCAACGATAGAGTAAAGTAAGTTTATGCTTAACTAGAATTATTTGTGTAAATATTGTATGGACCATGGGGTAGAGGTAAGAAGTGTGCATTTTTTTAAAATATTGGAAGTTATACAGGGTGTGGCAGAAAAGCAGGACGTGAAAAAGTATAATTTTTTTAAATAGAACACCCCGTATTTGATTTTAGTTTTTAATTCTACGTGTCCATACAAACATATTTTGTCATACAAAAGATTGGCTGAAAGTTTTTAGTTCTTAAGATATTCGCGTTTAAAGATTATTATGGTCATTTCCGTGGGGTTGATGAATGGGCAATTGTTCCGTTATTTCACAATAAAAAAAATTGATATTTCGTGTGAAAAATGAGTGATATTATACTAACGTTTAGACCGAGTAGTATTTCTAATTTTCTCAACAGGGTGTTTGTTATAACCATTCAAATTTGAAAATTCTCAAATTAAAAAAAATCAGTTTTTTTTAATTGCACACCCTATATATTTTTATTTCATTTTATTCGGGATTAAAAAATCTATCATTTTTGTCAAATATATCCTATATCTATCTTTGATAGTTTTCGAGGAATTTCGATTTTTTCACACTAGCTACTTTATTTTCGATAACATTGCATTGCATGGATCTTGGTAGCCATGGAAAATAATAATTGCGTTACTAAGATACAAAGGTTTCCTACTTGTCAAAATAAATTTGTCGTTTTCGCATTTAACTTGTTATCAATTCTTGTATCAATTATGGATTATTCGACAAATGAATTAATTGATATGATATACGTGTTGGGCGAGGCTAAAAAAAACCCTTTATTGGCACAACAAATCTACAAAATGAAATATCCTGAACGTCGAATACCTACTACTGTTGGCTTGGAAAATTTGATGGATAGATTTTATTCTAGCGGTAGTGTTAAATACTTCAAACGTAAAGTTGTTAATAAAAGGGCAGCTAATGAAGAAAAAGAACTTGAAATATTATTAAATATTCAAGAAAATCCCTAAGTGAGTTCTAGAACATTAGCGACGATATGTGATACCTCCAAATCAAACGTGAATCGAACAACGCTGAAGTATAAGTACCATCCCTATCACATTGAGCTTCATCAAGAATTGCGAGAAGAGGATTTTGCAAGACGAATTGAACTCTGCAATATCATTAATCAACGGCTGCAATTAAATAACAACTTTTTGTGCTCCATAATGTTTTCCGATGAGGCGACGTTTAAAAGTAATGGGGCTGTAAATCGGCATAATATGCACTATTACGCCATTGATAATCCATTTTGGCTACGAGAAGTTCAAAACCAAAATCATTGGTCACTAAATGTGTGGTGTGGTATACTTAATGACCAAATTATCGGTCCCTATTTTTTTGATGATCCATTAACGGGCCGCAGCTATTTGCATTTCTTACGTGAAGAATTGCCTGTGTTACTTGAGGATATCAATTTATAAGGACGACTAAATATGTGGTTGCAACAGGATGGTGCACCTCCACATTTTTATCGGGACGTAAGGGAATTCTTGAACCAGCAATACCCGGAGAAATGGATAGGACGTAATGGCTTCATATTATGGCCACCCAGGTCATGCGATTTAACTCCACTGGATTTTTTCCTATGGGGATACATAAAAGATCGGTGTATATTATTAAACCTACAACAAGGGAGGACATGAAAAATAGAATTCGCGAAGCTTGTCGCACAGTGACCCCTATTATGTTATCCGAAGTGAGACAGAACATGAGAAAAAGGCTCAATATGTGTATTCAGCAAGAAGGCCGTCTATTTGAGCATTTACTAAGATGCAATGTTGAATAATTATTGAATTACTGTTTCTCATTAATAAAAACTGTTAATATTCTCGCTTAGGTGGTTTGGTTTATTTCGTCGCAATTGTTTTCCATGGCTACCACGATCCACAATAATGTTATAGTATCGTATGTAACGTAGCTAGTGAGAAAAATCGAAATTCCTCGAAAACTATCAAAGATAGATATAGGATATATTTGACAAAATGATAGATTTTTAATCCCGAATAAAATGAAATAAAATATATAGGGTGTGCAATTAAAAAACTGATTTTTTTAATTTGAGAATTTTCAAATTGAATGGTTATAACAAACACCCTGTTGAGAAAATTAGAAATACTACTCGGTCTAAACGTTAGTATAATATCACTCATTTTTCACACGAAATATCAATTTTTTTTATTGTGAAATAACGGAACAATTGCCCATTCATCAACCCCACGAAAATGACCATAATAATCTTTAAACGCGAATATCTCAAGAACTAAAAACTTTCAGCCAATCTTTTGTATGACAAAATATGTTTGTATGGACACGTAGAATTAAAAACTAAAATCAAATACGGGGTGTTCTATTTAAAAAAATTATACTTTTTCACGTCCTGCTTTTCTGGCACACCCTGTATAACTTCCAATATTTTAAAAAAATGCACACTTCTTACCTCCACCCCATGGTCCATACAATATTTACACAAATAATTCTAGTTAAGCATAAACTTACTTTACTCTATCGTTGGGACACCCTGTATATTTCACTTTTGCTAAGAAAATTCGAAATTGAAAACAAATATCGACGGGACCGAGTGTTTTCTACCTAAGCCCCATTTGCATTTTTAATTTCTGCTCACTGTATAAATATTTTGTTGATTAAGGTAAAATGGGGTAACATTGCAATAGGTTCAACATTGACACCTTTTTAAAATCATCATACAGTTACCTTTCGAATTAAATTAGAACAATACCAAATATGTAGAGTATTTTTGTACTTATGGCGCCCTCTTGACGTTAATTGTAAAAGCTGTACGTCTTAATTTATTATTTGCAAATGGCGATAATTAGTCAGCTGTTGACGTTTGGCTTGATTTTTATAATAGAAAACTTCGTTAATTTTGGATTATTCTAGTGTAAATTGTGCTTGAAACGGTGAGTATATACTGATAATTGAAATTAGTTATAAAATTTGCAGAAATCTGATGCTGTTGTGTTTTCATTCATTTACACGTGCATTTTCCCAAATTGGGTTAAGTTTGTCAGTGTCAATGTTGAACTTGGGATAACATTGATAGTGTCAATGTTGACCTTAGTTTAACCCTTTCGCGGGCCATGGGATCCATGCTTCCCACCAACTTTACTTCTCTTTAAAAACCGTGGACGGTACATTAACCACAGCTTGGGCGTAGCTCCACCTAGCTTTTACTATTAGAGCGCCATTTTTGTACTTCTGTGCTATAGAGATCTTCATGTTTCTGTATAGGTGCGTTTTGGAGGTTGTGTTTATGTGTTCTGGGTGCGATTTTATCATTTGTTGGCTCTGTTTGTTGACAAGGTAAGTACATAAGGTTTTTGTCGTGTATTTAATTATTTTAGTAATGTATGATATCCATTTATATGAATAGTTTGTTAAAAATACGTTTCGGTGTACTAATAATTACTCATCAAACGCGTGGGAAGTATGTTTCCCACCGCCCAAATGTACCCCTCAGTTTATAAAATTTATTGTTTGTAAATGTGGTTTTTAATCGTTTTTATAACAGTAAATCCACCGCAGACGAGTCGAATATCAGAAATTCCATTTTTGAGATGTACAAGCACAAATGGGATTTAAATGACCCGAAGCAGGCTGAAGAGGCTCTAAATTATTTTTGCAGTTTACCTGATGATGAGTACAATTCAGAGGCAGACGTTGACCCTGAAGATATAAAAGAATTTGAGGCTTTGATCGAGGGAAAAAGCTGGCAGTACTGATGGCGATTCCAGCTTTCCTTGTTCAGAAAGTGCTAAGATTGACTTTACTGATATACAAAATATGGACGAAGATGTTCAGGAACGTCATACTAATAGTACACCACTTCAGAATTCTCTGAATGAAGCAGATGCTGCTGTTGTCAATTCTGCCTCGGAAAATCTTTGTAGTGAGGAAGAAGAAGAGCTTGAAGACGGCGAGTGGACCCAAGAATCGGAATATTTTGAAAATCTTTCTGTAGTTTTTGAATAAAAACCTACTACTAATTTATCTTCTGCAAATAATGGAAAAGAAATTTCTTATTTCCAAGAAATTTTAGACGATAACATGCTTCAGTCTATTGTTTCCCAATCGAATTTATATGCCGAACAAAAAAATGCAAAGAATTGGAAGCCTCCAACATTAGAAGAATTAAAAGCTTATGTCGGATCTTTGATACTGATGCGTATCCACCAGTTACCACGTTTGGAGAATTACTGGAGTAGTGATCCAATTTTAGGAGTAAACTGTGTGTCAAATGTAATGACATCAAAGCGATTCAAGAAAATCACTGAAGTGCTGCACTGCAATGACAACTCCACTTGCCCATCTAGAGATAGTCCAGATTACGATAAATTATATAAGCTGAGACCCATTATAACCTATTTGAGTGACAAATGTATAAAAGTGTACAAGTGCTCTCCCAATTTATCAGTTGACGAATCCATGATAGCCTTCAAAGGCAGGGCGAGTATGAAACAATATATGCCTCTCAAGTCGATTAAACGTGGTTACAAGGTATGGTGTTTAGCTGATGCAGAAACTGGTTTTATTGCAAAATTTGAAGTTTATACTGGTAAAACCAAAGAAAATATCGAGGACAAAACCAAATGCTTGGATGAAAAAGTGGTCTGGAACCTAGTAAAACATATGAAAGGGAAAAACTGCCTAGTAGCGTTTGATAATTTCTTCACTTCTGTTGGCATTTTGAAGAAACTACATAGAAACGGTATTTTCAGTGTAGGCACTGTACCAACTAACAGAAAAGGTTTACCCTGCATGATGAAGAAGAATGATAAATTAGACACGGGTAAGTTTATGTTTGCATGCCGTGGGGCTGTGAGTGCTATAAAATGGCAGGATAGCAAACCTGTTACCCTACTAACAACCGCGGCTTCTCCAAGAGTTACAACGTTAGTCAAGAGGACGGCTCCCAAGCAGCAGTGTACTGCCCAATGGCAGTGGATATTTATAATAAAATGGGCTGTGTTGATAAATTCGACCAGAAGAAGGAGAGATATGCCATTGGTAGGCGGTCGGTCAAATGGTGGCATCGAATTTTATACTTTTTGATTGATTTATGTGTAGTAAATAGTTTTATTTTGCGCCAAGTGTCTAAACGAAACGCATGCGCTTATGACCAGCTAACATATAGGATAGCTTTGGCTCGTCAACTAATAAATGGTTACAGCAGCCGCAAGAGAAGAGGCAGAACTGTTCAATTTCTAGGAAACAAAAGAATAGTGCCCGATGAAGTGAGATTATCTCAAGCGGGAAACCACTACCCAGAGCAAGGAACATACCGTCGCTGCAGGATATGCAGCACCAAAAAAAATGAAAAAAGGACACGATACATCTGTTCCAAGTGCAAGGTGCCAGTTTGCGTTCCTTCCTGCTTCAAAAAGCTTCATCAAAAGGCACAATAAGACATTATTTCATTACTTCTGTTTATTTCCTGTTTTTTTTTGTATTGTATTTAAATAAATCATAAAATATAAACAATAGCTTCTTTCTTACAGTATGATAATTTAAGTCTACGTCAGGGCAGTGGGAAGTATTTATACCACCAGATTTTTTCGAAAAACCTTACAGAAAAAAAAGTTGGATATTACACCATTAAAATGCATGTAAGAATGTCAATAAAATCCGCCATATAAATATTATTTACCTCTTGTTCCTATAATGTGCCCACGAAAGGGTTAAGTCAATCTTAAACTTTGCCTAACATTAATTATCATAAAGGTTTTCATTGTCTTTTTCAGATGCCGTCTGCTGGAAAAAACACTAATCCGAATGTGAGAAAATATAAAAATTATTCCGAGGATGACATAACGGCAGCCATCGAAGCAGTACAAAGCGGAGGAATGAGCACAAAACGAGCTGCTATGTGTTATGGAATAAATCGTACTACTCTCATGAATCACATTAAAGAAACAAAATGTAAAAAAATTGGGCGACTGTTTTAAATTTCCAAGAAGAGGAACTATTAGTCCATGCCTTATTGAAATTGGCCGATTGGGGATATGATTTTGATCGCCAGCAATTGCGCCGATGTGTCCAGGATTTTCTGAGGAAACTGGATAGGCCAAATCCGTTTCGAGATGGGTTACCAGGTGTTGATTGGTGTATTGCTTTCGAAAGGAAATGGAAACAAGAAATGAGCAGACGCATTGCACAAAATTTGCCAAAAAATCGTGCATTAGGTGGAACACATGATGTTATGTTGGATTTTCACAACAAAATGAAGGAATTGACAGAAAAATATGATTTAAGAAATAAGCCACAAAATATTTTTAATTGTGATGAAACAGGGTTTCAAACAGACGCAGGAACTCAAAAAGTATTATGTAAGCGTGGTGCCAGAAATCCCACAAAACTAGTTGGTTCGGTCACAAAAGGAATGTACACGGTATTGATGTGTTGTAGTGCTGTTGGGGAATTCCTCCCGATGTTTATCAATTATAAAGGCCTACACCTGTACTCCACTTGGTGTAATGATGGACCGAACAATTGCAGATATAACTGCTCACCATCGGGTTGGATGGAAGCTCCACAATTCTTGGATTGGTTTGTTAATTGTTTCATACCAGGCACAGTCGAATTGGAAGGACAAAAACTATTAATATTAGACGGTCATAATTCTCATATTTCAATAGATTTAATAATAATAATAATAATAATAATTTTTATTTGTCCTGTTGACTATTTACATAGCATAGGATATGTCAATATAATAAGAGTAATACTATTGTATAATAATTGTATGTACACTATGTTTAAAAACAAACGTGTAGATCAGCATTCAACATCATAAGTTGTCATCAAAAAACTCATTTAAAGAATAATAACATTTTTTTATTAATAGAGCTTTTATTTTTTGCTTGAAGATGTTTTCTGTGCAGTCTTTAAATGTATTAGGTAACTTATTGCATAATTTTATAGCCAAATACTTTGGACAGTTTTCGAAGGTTGTTAAATTGTGCGAAGGTACCTCTAAAGTATATTTATTTCTTGTAACATACTTATGATGTGCTGATAACCTGGTCCATTTCTTGCACTCTGTTTTAGCATACACAAGCATATACATTATTAATAAGCATGGCAATGTCAAAATCTTTAGTTGTACAAAAATGTTTCTACATCTTGCACGGTGATTTGCCCCAACTATATTTCTTATTGCCTTTTTTTGTAACTTAAAAACCCTGACACTTGATGGAGATGCACCCCATGCGATGAGGCCGTATGCTATTATTGACTGAAAATATGCGTAATAGAAAGTGATCAACACAGACTTATCTACCAATACTTGCAATTGCTTGATGCAGTAACAAATTGGAGCCACCCTTCTACAAACTGCTTCAATATGAACATCCCACAAACCATCATTTTGAATAGATATTCCTAAAAATTTAACAACATTTTCTTGTTTAATAGACCCATCCAATGTTTTTACCAAAACACTCATATTATTATTATTAGTAATACGAGTGAGATTGAAATTTATTACAAAACACTTATTAGTGTTTAAAACAAGATGATTGGATAGAAACCAGTTATGAACTTTTTTCAGTTCTTCATTTGCCTTTGATATAACTTTTGGTAGACTACAATCACTTACTAATAGCGAAGTATCATCCGCAAACATGACATAATTGTTACTACAAAAGTCGTTTACATAGATAACATAAAGTAAGGGCCTAAAACGGAACCTTGAGGTACCCTACAGAAGATTTCAATATATTTGATTGTAGCCCATTTATTTCAACATAATGTAGTCTGTTTTCTAGATAATTTTCAAATCATTTTAAGCTAATACCGCGAACCCCATAGAATTCTAATTTTTGCAACAATAGAGAATGTGGAACTAGATCAAATGCTTTACTTAGATCCAAGAATACTCCCAATGAGATTTTTTCTTGATTTAAGTTGTCATATAAATTGTTGATGAAAGTAGAGATTGCACCACTTGTTGATAAGTTTTTACGAAAACCGAATTGATTATCCTTGAGTACTTGATACTTTTCAAAAAAGTAAATTATCTTTTCAGAAACATATTTTTCAAAAATTTTCGAGAAACTTGTAAGTAGTGCTATTGGCCGATAATTTTCAACACTAGTTGTAGATCCAGATTTATGCAATGGTTTTATTTTTGCAATTTTTAGTTTTTCTGGAAAACAGCCTTCTGCTAAGAAACAGTTGATAATATTCGTAAGGGGTTTCAAGATATAAATCGCGCATTTTTTAAGCAAATTATTACTAATATTATCTATTCCAACTGAATTAGATTTTTTAAGTTTTCTAATTATATCTAGTACCTCATTCTCAGTTATTGGATGAAAATAAAATGAGTTTACTGAATTAGGAATGTTTATATCACTCGAAGCTGTTGTATTGTTTACAATGCTTCGACTATTTGTAACCATGTTTGGTACAGAGTTGAAATAGTTATTAAAGTGTTCAGCTACCTGATATGGATCCGATACTAAGTTATTATCAATATTTAACTGAGTTTCCTTTGTATTAGAATTATATTTATTTAAATTAATTATACTCCATGCTGCTTTGGATTTGTTTTGTGCATTATTTATCATCGAGTTAAAATACATCCGTTTGGCTTTTTTTAGTAATTGCCTATAAATCGATTTATATTTTTTATAATATAAATTAATTTCATTACAGCCCAAATGTGTCAGTAAGTAAAGATGCTTTAAGTTTTGCGAAGAAATTTTCAGACCGGTTGTTATCCACATGTTACGTTTAATTTTGGTTTTACCATTTTTTGATGTTCTAAGTGGAAATGCTACATTGAAGCAGTATAAGAGTGTATCCATGAATAAGTTAAATTTCGTATTAGCATTATAATCTGAACATAGTAATTCCGTCCATTGTTCCTTGGCTAACAAAGAACAAAAATAACTAATATTATTCCTACTATTTAATGCTCTACGTTTTACACATTCTCCTTGCATATTGAGGTTTGTATTAAGAAAAACGGTTATAGATTGAGCCCTATGATCACTAATTGAATTTTCAACGACATTACAATTAAAAGTTTTGTCATTCATATTTACACAAATATTGTCTATACAGTTATTGCCTCTAGTTGGCTGGAAAATAGTTGGTACAATGCAATATGAAGCTAATATATCAATTAATTCATTGCGTGCTTTACATGATGTTGAAAAATTTATATTAAAATCTCCACAAATAACCAATTTGATATTTTTATTTTTCATGAAGACCAACTCAATGGCATTATTTAATTTTCTTAAAAAGATGTCGACATTGCCACCTGGGCTTCTATATAGAGCTAGGATTACAATGTGGTTATAATTACTCAATATACACTTAATTGCTGAACATTCAAAATCTCTGTCAACAGACAGGTTGGTTACATAACTTAATTCTATATGTTTAAAATTATTTTTTATAAAAATACATACTCCACCATTTTTAAAATTACTTCTAGCATAGTAACTACCTATTACATATGTACTAAGATTCAGAGACAACATTTGATCGCTTTTTGCCCAATGTTCGGTTACACAGAAGATGTCGCAATTTGTATTGTGTAAGCACACTTCTAATTCTAACAGTTTATTGTGCATACATTGTACATTCTGGTGTATAATACGCACCTGTGAAATATCATTTTGTTTAGAATAATGATTAGATATTTCATTACTAGTTTGCACTGAAGCTACCCTTTGTTCACCTCTGGATTCTACCTTTGAAAAAAACGTGTTATGTAGGTTCCATAAGGCCATTTTGCCGCATCCATCGCCGTTTGTAAATTCATTAAATTAATTGTAACCTTAAATGATTTATAAAATTGTGGAAATTTAGATCCTACTTCTTCACATATTACTTCTGGAAAATCTGTATGTAGGAAACTAATTATATCATTTATAGATGTATCGGGATGCAATCTAGAAACAAACAAAAATGCTTTTTTTGGTGCTACCTTTATATTTGGGATATCCTTAGTGGATCCTATTACTGCTTTGCTTAATAAACATGGGTGTGGAAAATGATATTGAAATTTTATGTCTTCCGTCTCACACCTCACACATTGTACAACCCTTGGACGTCGGTGTGTTTAAATCTGTTAAACAGTCATGGAGAAATATTCTACGCGAGTTTTACAAAGAAACAAACTACAAAAACGTCGATAAATTAATATTTCCTTCGTTAATGAAAAAGTTGTACGAATCCGGTCGCTTTTGTAGAGCTAATGCTATTACTGGTTTTGAAGGTTCTGGGATATTTCCACTCTCTAAAGGTAAAATTATGCGAAACACTGAAATGGCTTCAATTGTCGAAGGACAGCAGGTCAAGCCTACAGATAACCCTAATACTTCCAGTTGTAGTGTAGATTCTAACGACAAAACAGACATTTCCCCGAAAACTAGCTTAGAACTGTCATTAAAAGCGGTTTTACAGGGCAACCAAAGACAAGTACCGAGTGCAGTTAACAGAAGGAATAGGGTTTCTAGAAAGTTCGCTTAACAAGCCGAGAGGTTCACGAAAGACTCAGAAAAGACGCCGAAGAAAAAAAATTGAAAACTAATAAAAAAACAAAAAAGAAATAGAACCGCTAGTTCAAATAGAGCGAAGAAACAAAAAAAATCTCAACCAGAAAGTAATTCTGATAGCGAAATTAGTGTCACGTTGGAAAGTGAAGATGAACTAAATTTTGATTCGAACTCGACTGATGAAATACCAATATCAATAGAACCTGAAAATCAAGAGAATGTTGCTCCTGAAAATGGCTCGGCTATACCACCTCAAGAAAATTCTTGGGTTCTTGTAAAATATGGAGAAAAAACGCATTATATGGGGCAAGTAATAAAACTGGAAAATAACGATCAATTTTTTAAGAAAAAAAAAATCTTTTCTTCGTTTTTCCACATGTAGAAGACACTCTTGAAATGTCGAACGAAAACATTGTAAAAACAATGACCAGTCCAGTTAATCAACGGGGAAAACATTACTTTGATTTGAAGGAAATTCCTTCAAACATTGTGATTGCTTAAAACATTTTTTGTTCGTTTCAGTTTTTTCATATTTTTCTGATTATTTTATCTCTTGCTGTTCTATTGGAATAAGATATTAGGTTTATGATTAGAAATGTTGCAATCTAATTCTCAGACTTGTAAAAGTTTTACCAATTCAGTTATTAAAATTTCTAAGTACTTAATTTTCCTTTTTTTACAAAACTACGTGTCAATGTTTGTATCCTATCATCTATAAATGACACTTTCACTAATTTGTTTAGGGGTGTCAATGTTAACCATACATAAGGGTAACATTGACATGTGAAACTTTTTTAAAATGTCACGATATTTCGAAAATACGAAAACAATAATATACACTCATTTCAGTGTATAAATGAGGCAACTTTGCTTTAAAAAAAAACTGAACTATAAGTAATAACTAAGTCAGAAAAAATACCATTAAAAGAGAGTTGTGTCAATGTTAGACCTTTTACCTTATAGTAGGAGGAATTGTATGATTTTTAGTAGTGCTCAATATCTACATTGTATTCTACAAGGACATTGCAGAAGTTCGAAATGTGAAAAACGCATGGTTGCGCTATTTTCTATTTCTTTTTAACCTGACGGTTGTTATGAGGAATACTTTCAAATGCACAATGTAAATTCAGATAACTACTGCACGTTCTTGCTTTATTTGTTGAAATCATATATGTAGGAAAGAAACGGCAATAGTGTATATATAACACGCAAATCCAAAAACTGAAAATGTTAATTTTACAAACTTTAGATACCGATCCACGATTGACGTACAACTTGATGCATGACCAATCGCGTGCAAGCTTGAGGTTATAAACTATCTTGCAATTGTGTATCACACACCTAAAAATCACACTTCGAGGGTTGTGAGCTTACCGTAAAAACCCCCTTAAGAAAATATAAGTAATAAATGGCCAGTCCACGATAGAAATTTGAAATATGCTTTAACCTCGAATTCAACAACATTGCCTTTTAATTTGTAAAATAATAGACAAATTAAACTTACCTGTCTAAATAACAGTAATCCTCCCGTTTGAAGTGTACACACACCCATGTATTATTTTCACCTGAACACATTATATTTGTTTTCAATGAAACAAAACCACAATTACTTTATTTTTTTTTTTGAACACTACGCGTTTGGTTACAGAAATTTACCCAACCGACAACGATCCAAATACACAAACGCCATCTTTCCCTTGATTCACGTAACAATTCTGTTACCACGTTGTTTTGATTCATAATAGTTCCCTGCATAAATTTGATTGGAGTTCTTTTATGATTCCTGGCTGTGCTGTTATGGTTGGTGTTGGCTACTAAGTTGTATGATCCTAATCCTAACTGTTGTAAATTGTGACAGGGGACCCCGTTTGCTGTTGTGGGTTCCTGATTACCAGTTCGTTCCAACGGTGGGAAATCTGATGATGCTAGAGTGAATTTTAGTGTCGGTTGTGATTGTTACGTTTCCGGCTTGGGTTTCAAATTGAGTATTTCTAAGTACACTTGGCAGCTTTTTTAATCGACGGGTGCTCACCTTTGCATAGTGCACATTCAGGTGTTGATGTGTTTTCTGTAGAAAAATTTCTGTCATGAGTGGCTCCACATTTAACGCATCTAAAGTGGCGTGTACAGAAGTTGCGTGTATGTCCGTAACATTGACATCTCTTGCACTGCGTGAGTGTATTTTTCTTGAGGTGGCTCCACTTGTACTTTGTAATTTAAGAATATTTCCTTGTTTTTCTTAGGCTCAAGTTCAATAAAGAATAGGTTTCTACATTCATCTGTTTGTTTAATTTTGTACTTAGTAATGTTTCTTGCTGTGTCCTTTATCTTTCAAAGCTGTCTTGGGTGCGTCTATGTCGGTTATGTAGTGTAGGTTTCTAATTACCTTATAGCAGCGTTCTTATTTTAAGCTGAAGTTATATCTAGCAACTTTTTTAATTTTTTTGTAGTTTTCTATTGTTAGTATTCGTAATCCTATTTTGTCGCCGTTCATGATTTGGTAGTAGTAATCGTTTTTTGTAATGGTGCTCTCAATTAGTCGTATTATCGGGACTATATGAATTATATAGCGATTAATAGAAAGCGGCGGCCGTTCTGGTTTTAAATCCATTTCAGTATCTGATTTTTCTTTATTGACTTCCGTTAAATTCTTATTTGAGGTCTCAATGGTTGCTAGCGGTTAGAAACTATTCTGAGTAGGGTTAAATTTAGGTGTCACTTGTTTCTCTATATCTGGACTAGATGGACCTCTTTTATTTTTTCTGTGGCGAACTTCCTGGAACTCGTTTAGTTTAATGACTTTTCCGTTCGTTAACCGGAGAATTAGTTGTATATTGGTACTTGGGGGTTGTATTTACTTGGCAACATTAGATTATGCATTGGGTGAGTGACTGACAGGATAGAAATGTCGTATATTTATGTGTTGTTAATTTACGGGAATTGGTTGCATCTGTGTGTATGCTGGACACTGGGTTTATTTGTGAATTAATGCCATTTAGTACGTTTGTATTAAACGTTGGTTGCGTTTATGTTAAATGTGAGTGCGGTTGTGTGTACTGCAGTTGCATTGGGGCAACATTAAATTGAGTGGAAAATATAAATGAACCGGAATACTTTTGACGGACAGACGAACAGGTGGTTTAGTATAAATTTCCTGGTGGTGTCTAATGGCAGGTCGAGACGTACTAAACTTTATTTGTCGTGGTGCATAAAATTTTGGCCACTTAATGGGTAATAGTATAAATAATGTTGTAATGGTGCCAGGTATAAATGTGTTTTAAATAATTTAATAAAGAAATAAGTGTAAAAATGTTCTCCAAACAAATCTTAAAACTAACTGGAGATACAAACCATTCACTAAAAATAATTCCTTTGTCCCAGTCGGTAAATTAAAGTGGGCCCATTCAATCTTTTGATTTGCTTAATTACCACAAATTCTGCTCGATTATTTCCACTTAACATAAATATAGTAACTGCCATGTAACACTAATAAAAATGATCTCGGACGCCAAGTTATTTTTTAATTATGCTCGGAATAACTAAACCGAGTTTTACAATAAAAATTTACAAAAATGTAAAAAAAATATACAAACTATGTTTATTAACAGTTAATGTTAGGGTTAAATAAAATATATCTTAAAAACTACTTATAACCTTAAATTACTAAATAATGGTTATACTTATAAATACCTGTACAAAATATAATACATCTTCTTGAGAACGCCTGGTATTATAAAAAATAAATGCAGAAATGCAAACCAAGGTGATGTAATCCTTGTATCAATGTTGCGGAATATATTGCAATAACAATGCTTTACGTTGTAAACCACATCCAAAATGGAATTTTACTTCTTATAAATTTCTCTTCAAAAAAATTTAGATAATCCAATTTTTATTGCATTATCTCGAAAGTTCAAATACAAAATGTGATCAAACTTTAATTCTGCATTAAAAGCACAACACAACCATAAAATGAAAGCGTACGTAAAAGTAGCATTAAATGCGTAATTAAAAGTGGTAAAATTAAAGTGTCAAAGTAAAAAATAAAAGTGCCTGCAAAACCAAATGTTTTAGATTTTAATATTACGAGTTAAATATATCTCACCATTAAATCAATGGCACTTTTCACAAAATGTAGGTGAAAATCCAAAAAATGGCTTCCTAAACAACACCACATTCATCAAGAAATGAAAAAAGGACACTTTAGGATGTCAGATAATGATGACGCGTTGCGCGAAAAAATTTGCGCAAAGAATTAAGTCAACGATATGAGCAGAAAAAAATAATTTAAAGAAGTGGGAGTATAAATCCTTAAGAAGATATGCACATAAGTTACACCAAAATGCAAATTAAGTTGCCTACCACATACCCATAAATTATTAATTAAAAATTTTTTTCTTATATTTACAACTAAATGAACGAAGAACGTAAATTACGGTATATTTTAATACAACTCAAAATGGGTTGTTACAATAGAATACTACTTTTACGGGCTTATCGAAATTAATTTAAATTATTGCACATATTTGTCCCTCCAAGAAGCGGGTTTAAATACTTTATGAAGTATTCTGGACGAAAGGCAGGAAATTCGTATACAAGGAATGTAACTCGTTTAATTATTTATCTGGACACGGAAATATACTTTTTTGTATACGCTCCCAAAAATGGCTTTTTTATGGTATCATTTCAGTCCGTCAAATGCGAATATTTTAACCTCGTTAACGCTGCGAAAGGTAAGCGAGTTTTCGTTTGTTTTTTAGCATTGATATTGAGTACTAGCGTTTGTGCTAATTAATCCCTTATTTTTGAATTTAAATATACTGACGCCCCTCTGATTTACGACTTTCCCCTATTTCGACTTATGTTATTGTATTCACCTAACACGCAAAGCCACCCCCAATCACTGAGCTATCGGCACCCTTCACAGTATTTATAAAAATTCAAACATTAACAGTAAATAGTAATGAGCCTGTACAATGATAAATCATTCCCAAGAGTAGTAGTTCTTAATTCTTTAAGGCCGAAATAGATTTCGTTTAATTAAAAATTATTAATTTTATTAAATACATAAATAAAAAGTTTACCTCGAGTAGGATTTAAACCTACGACCTGTACTTTGCTAGAGTACCGCGCTAACCAACTGCGCCATCAAGGTTCAAGCCCCAATCGATGTAAATTTTGTCTTTATGTATGTAGAACTGATGTAAATTCTAAATATATTAAGATTAAAATCAAATTACTTATATTAATGGAATGTGGGCCTGCAATGTCGCAAGGATTCACACATACCAAAGCAACTTGACTAACATTAAATTATTATAAGTTTTTGTTATGAACGAATATGTTTTTACATATCTTTATGTTTTAAATATTTTATCGTTTTTTTTTAGATATATTTATTAAAAAGATCTCAAGATCAGATGAGAAAATCCGTTTGTTCTTGTCAATTAGGATGAATCGTCATTGGTTCTTGTCCTATTACTGTTGACAAAAATAACCACCTGGCAACCCTGGCCACTGGCTTCCTTAAAAGTTAAAACTAACACTAACTTCATGTTAGACATTTAACCATTTTTTAAATAAAAAATTTTTGATTATGGTATTATGAAATAATGTCTTTGTGTCATTCTTATACACCGAATTACTTTTCAATAGAGGATATTTTAGTAACACAAGAACGCATTCCATCCAAATTTTTAGTAAATATTCCAAAACTTGGTGAGGTTAGGTTTCATTTGTTTACATTTTATTAATTTTGAATTTAAGGAAAATTAAATCCATCTTCTGATGAAAACGATATTAACGCTGGAACAACATTAGAATTACCCTTTTGGTTAGTGGAACCATTATCATTTGAACGGCACCCTTTAATATCAATTGAACTACCACGTGTTTATAAAGAAACTTATCGTGAGGTACTAAAAGCTGATGCAACAGCTGTTGATTTACATAAATTTGGATTATATTTTTATGAGTTGGGGTCATATGTAAAACATCTAGATCCAAGAGGAGACGTTACCGATATCTTGTTGCATGTACGATCATCTGATTTGAAGTTTTTTGTATTAATGCATTATTTTAGACATTCCGCTCTCGATTTCGACATTTAGTGGATTTAGCTGAAGACATAGAACCTAACTTTACAGAACAAAGTCATTTAGATAGGCTTGAGCGAACACTTTTTCAAAATGGTCATTCAGCCAAAATGCAACTTAATACTTGGCTCAATCATTCTGTTGCACCATTGCAAGCTGCAGCTATGGTTGTGAATCATAAAAAACGTAAAAGAATTGATGTAGAAGATGTATTTTAAAATATTGTTTAAAATTGTATTGTAATTCGTGTACATCCTTTGTTATTTTAATAAACGTATAAGTATATACTCGTTCTAATGTAAAATGATGTAATGAGCACAGTTCCCCTTCCCCATTATTAAACATTTTCAGTGAAAAAATTAGGGTAGGAATAAGGTATCGAGATGCAGTTTCATTTTATGAAAAAAGTCATTGTTGCATTTAATTTTTTAGAGAATTTTGCAATTTTCTGATATATCAAAAAACGCGCTTTAGCGGTTTTACTAAAAATTAGACATAGGTATGATGGAGCAATAAATGCTCTTTCCAATGAGGCTAAGTTTATTAAAATCAGTTCAGTCGTTTAGGAGTTACAGTTGTTTATTTAAAAAATCACTCCCCACCACTTTATTTTAATAGATACGTCAAACAAAAATTACACGAACAAAGCTGAGCTTTAAAAGGCATAATTTTTGGTACATTTACTAGTTGGATTTCAGTAAAAATCACTTGAAAAGTTTAGGATAGCGTTACTCCTAGCGGTCATCTTGCAAATTTGAAAATATTTTCCACGGTCTTTTTTGACCACATTAGTAATAAAATTTTTACCGTAACCATTGATTAATATCAATGCCGTAACTCTGTATGAATAGTTTCGAAACAGCACTTTGCATTCTTTACTGGCCACCCAGTAAAAACATTTATCGTTTCACATGATGAAAATCAATTGATTCAGGAATTAATTAAATATTTGATTCCATTCTTTAGGTGACCTATTTTCAGCAATGAATAGTTTTATTTAAATTATCTACAAAGGTACAAACCATAGCATCAACCTTTAAATAACCATCGGTCAGTTTCATTTAGATTTCTTGCATTAATTTTCCAGTCCAGAAGCATGTTTAACATTGAATTGACGAAAATTAATTTTTTGTGTATGAGAAACATTAACGTTCTTACTGCTACTATATAGCAGTCACAGGAGATAAGTTTATTTTTTGAGAACACCATACACCAGGTTGTGGGTTGTTAATTCCTCCATTTTTATTCCTCTTAGTATCAAATTTAGTTATTTGTACCTGTCCTTTTCCTTAAAGTAATTTTGTTAAAATCCATGTCTATAAACCTTTCCAGATCTTCAGTTTCTTATTAATCCTAAGCTTACCACTACCATGTCTACATAGCACTTAGCGCAAGATAATTACTTCCGTAAACTTCCATCTAGACGACGTACTTTCTAGTACATGTCCTTAATCTCAATAACTTGATTTTGTCCTGAACATCAGTTTTATTTCTGCATGTGGTTTCAGAAAGTCGAGCTTATGTTCAAACGAAGATAATATGACTGATTTTCCTTTTTTAGTACTTGAATAGCTAGGAACTCAATCAACAATTTCTTTGCTTCAATTATTCCATCATTAAGCTTTCAATCAGTTATTGTTTCCACTGCAGTAACAATTATGCCATAATTTTTCGGAAGTATTAAAAATGTACGACATTTTGATTTTTTTCCAATAAATAAGCTCCTGCATCACCTAATTGTCTGGTTAATTAATATTTTCCAATATGTCTTCGTTAGATTTGATGGTCAACTGCCCCCTTAATATGAGTGACTGCTTATAACATTGCTGCTTTATCCCATATTTCCGAAGGAGTTCCCTTCTTTACGTATATATTCCAGATGGCTATATTAGTAATTACTTACATTTCATTTTTTTAACTTAACCTTCACGCCATTCCCTTGCGGGGTAGGCAAAACAATCCCTGCCTCTTATTTATTTTGCATTCACAATCTTTCTCCATGCTTTCCTATCTCCGCATACCTACCTAAGCTTCTGCAAGATTCATACATTGTCTCTGACATGCCCTTTTATTTTTAAAACTCCTTATCTTTTTTTCCTTTATCATACATTCCAAGTTTTCGCTACCTACCAGACCCGGCCTTTCCTCTAACCTCACCCACATATATTTGCATCGTTAATCTTGCGCTTCTCAGGAATCTCACACATACTACATCAAACTTCCTCAGAACGGTTTGTAGCTTATCTGCACTGTCACTTAATTGTCATCTGCATACAAAAGAAGTTGCAGTACATTTACGTCACCAACCATTACACCATTTGTATCGGTCATGCTTGTCTAATACATTGTTCCATGTATACTTTGAACAACCACGGTGACATCACACACTCCTGACTCAATATTAAAGTATTCACTCACACCTCCTCCTCACCCTAACACATGCCCGACTACCGTTGTATACTGCCCTTAATCCCTTTATTTACGCCATATTCATTTAATATTTCACACAGCTTCTCCCTATTCACTCTGTCGTATGCTTTCTCCAGATCTATAAATGCACAGTACAGCTTCCCTTTTACCCTTAAGCACTTTTCAATCACCTGCTGGAGAGCAACCATCTGATCGACACATCCTCTCCCTGACATGAAGCCACCCTAACACATCACCCTAACACATCCCAAATCTTAGTTCGTGTAGTTTCTTGTACTCTATCAATCAGAATTGTTCCAAATACTTTACCAAACACGCTGAGCAAACTTATTCCTCTGTAGCTTTTGCAATCACTCTTGTTTCCCTTAACCTTATACAGTGGTACAATGATCGCGCTCTTCAAATCTCTCGGCACTTTTCCACACATAACGCATATATTGAATAGTTCACACAATCTTTCGATGAGCTTTGCACTCCCATACTTTAGCATTTCACCAGTGATTTCATCTACGCCTACTCCCATGCCGTTTTCAACCTTCCTACCGTTTTCTCTACCCAATTTATCCCAATATCCTCAGTTTCATTCACCATTCCTGCTACATTCTCCTTATTTCACCCTTCAGTCTTATTTTCCACATTACTGTACAGCTTTCCGAAATATTATTGCCAGCATTTCCTTACTTCACAATCGTCCCATACTATTTCGTTGCTCTTATTCATCACTCCTGCAGCTTTCTGTTTTGGGTCACGTTTTGTATTTTTGACCCATTTCCAGAAGAGTTTTTTGTTTCCCTCAAAATGCATTTTCTCTCCTTCCACAGCCATCACTTCCTCTTTATTTATTCTCAATGCCTCCTTAAGCTTCTTTGTTTCTTAATCTATACACCTCATACAATCGCTTTTTCTCAATCTCATTTTTTACAGCAATCATTGCCATGTACGCATCTTTTTTTCTTACATACTGCCTTTTTTACCGACTCATTGCACCTAACACATTTTTTCAGTCCACTTACAGTCGTTCTTCCACATATCCGCACGGCACAATTGACAACACATTTTTTCAAGCTTATCCATGCACTTTCAATGTCAGTGTCTTTTATGTTTTGAGAATCTGATACTTATCATCTTCCAAATTCATCTTGGTGTAAAAGGAAAACTTAAACAGAACACAAATCAACAAGACAGACATATAAACTACATAAAAAAATGTATACTCATGCCATAAACTATTTAATTATAGCCTGGACCTATAACATGTAGTAGATATTTATATGTATTATTTGGCTTCCTTAAAACAACCTGTTTTATTTGCTAATACTGCCTAGGTTTTGTGTTGTAGTCAACTACCTATAACTGTTTTCTGTTTCGAAAGATAGAACGTTCGGAATGCGCTATTAGTTGTTAGTGAAGAATAGGAGTGTGCTATTAGCTGGTAGTTCCGTCACCAGGCTACATGCACATCAAGTTTTCCTCGCTTTTATGCGCCCGGCAGAACAAAAGTAATAAAATATATGGCTAGTTAACTCGATTTATTAGGATCTTATTATTACAATATTTTTTTGAATCATCCTCACAACCTCAGCCACTGATCCTCACATCGTTATTATCCATTCCTACATATACGGAGTGGTGTAAATTGTAAATCATGAAGAAGGTAAGGTGGTCACTGATTTTGGAATCATCCAAGAACAAATATTTATAACTTAATGTACCGATATCATATAATTTCACGTTATTTCAACCTATTATGGAAAAATTTCACGGGGAGGAGGAATAAATTACTGGTAATAGTAAATTTTAAATCAAAATTCACTGTTACCTGCTGCTATCAGCGTTTTAATGTTAAAGATGTTAAAGTTACAATTCCTTCATTACATACCTACCTAAGTATATAATGTATTGTTTTTATGTAAACCCCACATAAAAAGGAGTTATAGCGAGCTGCAGCTACTGGTATAGCGGATGCCAAGGTAAGGTAAGGCGTTAGAGGTTATAATCGCTTTCAGGCGAATGTCACGGACGCATGGATGAATGTGACAAAATGAATGTGACAAGATGAATGTGACGAAACGAATGTGACAAGATGAATGCGACAGTGTGAATAGTAATGAGGCGTACATGGAGGCAGATGGGCAAGTCCTATCATACCTCCTTGTAAATTTCAGTAATGAGGGCATTACTGTTTCAGGAAAGCCGACTGATACGCGAGAAGAGAAGCGCGGAGTAAGGAGGAAAGGATGGAGCGGCATTCATAGCGAAGTCGTTAAAGCAGGCGGGTGCATAATGAATCTTTATCCCCTCCGACATTGTTTCAAAAATGTTCTACGTCAGAGTCCTCTTCAGTCCCACTACTGATCCGACAACCAATCTCTGAAATAGCATCACCACCAGAAACCGTCCCCGTCTTCCGCGGATTTCAAAGACGCGCCACAGATGCTCTACCGAGCTAGTAGCGTAGTGATGACACGACCTGCTTAGCATTCGGGAGGTAATGAGTTCGATTCCCGTTACCGTCTACCTTGTATGAGGTTTTTTCAGGGTGTTTTCCTCATACACATGCAGCGGCATGGTCACTGACTATATATTCACCATGTGCGGCTACTTTTCCCCCTCAGAACTCTAACTCCATTCCTTCCGATCCTATCCTGACCACAATCATCCTTAATCCCACCATGCATATATATGTAATTTTTGTAAGAATGTATGCTGGGAATCTTGATTGTGGCTGAAGGAGCTCGGAAAGCCCGAACAACCCGCCCTCCCCCTTGGGGGAGGGAATGAAATACGTGGCCTTTTCCTTCTTCCTGCACAGAGTCTATCTTATGTTCTTTTTGAATTATTTTACATATGCGTGTCATATATGTGTTTATATTTATGTATTAAATAGTTTTGAATTGAATGATTTCTTATCTTATAACAAAATACTTTGTTACATAAGGAATAAATATGCCTTAGTATATGTTTTTGCGTGTTAAAAATGATACAATGTATTTGTAATAAAACTTCATATCAACAGAATAGCAAAACAGAAGTTTTAGAGATTAGTTGTTACGCATATCATTCAAAAACTGTCCAATTAGGCATTTTCACGTACGTCACACTAACATTACAAGCTCCGCATCTAACAGCTGATCTTGGACAATTGGTGTTAGTGTTTCATAGGAACCTACGTATTTTGCTGATTTTTGAGTGTCTTCTCCAGAAAAAAATCGTGATAATTCACTTATTGTAGTGTTAGTATATAGTGATATTTCATAATTAGTGAACATTATAGTTGGGTTAGATTTTATGAACACTTATTCATGCCTCTACGACATTGGACTAGAAATTTCTAAGTATTTTGTTACTTACTTTAATCAAGTAAAACCCATGTGAAGTTTGGTACAATATGTACACCGATTTTCCTTCAAATATGCAACACACAAATATACATTCTTCAATCTACATCAGTACGTTTATAATAATTATACCTGTCAACAAATGATCGGAACACACAGAAGCATATTTTAATTTCTCAGTTGTTAGATCGTCTCTTTTTATTGCCTTTATCCAAGCCAACTTTAACGCCCTCAGGAATAGGCCTGTTACTTCTAGTAGAACAACTAAAAACTGCACAAAACCTTGGCATACTTTAATGTGACCTGAATGTAACATACACATTTTAACAGATCATAGCCAAAAGAACCTTATCTTGAATGTAATTCTTTAATTTGACGAGTTTGATGGTAACTAACCCAAAAATCGCAAGAACCTTTCAATATTATGTAGGATAATTGTTCATTTCATTCACGTATTTCTCGTTAAATGTATCAATACAATCCTCATCTACACTAGATTGCTTTTCAAGGTCGCTCACATGTCTGCATATTCTTCAAGGTCAAAAGGGTGATCCTGGATCACTTTTTCTACGAGTGTTTGGTTATCGTACACATTTACGACATCAAAGTGTATTCTTCAAGGTCACGTATAGATAGGCGGATCCTAACTCCGATCTTACTCAATCTTATCCGAACTTATCCAAACATACCCAATCTTAGCATTGTGTACAACAAAATTATACGTATATATCCAATGATATGGTAGAATTAAATATTTATGCTTTAATTCATTAAAATTTGTGAAACTTCACAGGAAATAAATGGAAATGGGAAAATGGTTGAAGCTCCTATAATTACTATCGAATTATTTACAGCTATTAAGCCCCTTTTGAGTCAAAGTCGCTACACAGAGGTGCATGGTTAATAGTTCGGAGCACGAGTAGGTCTCCGCCAAGTGACGGCTTTCCAAAGGAAATTCTCCGGGCTATGTATTAGCTTGGCCCCCAATAGACATAAGTTCTGTAGGGAACAAATCGGCATCGAATGTTACTATGAACCGAGTGCCACAGGCGGAGTGCAAACGCCTGCTCTATACTTTTGGGTAAACCCTATTACTGACCTACCTCTTCAACCGATGTTGTTTTATTAAATTTTAAGAAACAAAGGAATAATTGAACTACCAGTGCAATTAAATACAAGAAAATTAAAACACACTTTTCAGATAAATCAAATTAATCCCACAGGCAATCCACTCACTCGCGCCACTATTGTATATAACCGAAGAGGCAAACGAAAAACTTCACTCACTCACGTCACTGTTTCTTAATAACCGAACTGACTAAATACCAGAATAAAAATTGTTTAAGCTTATATGTAACTAAATTTGTTAACTTTAGCGAAAAATTGTGAGCAATTGGAAGGGAAGAATGAAACACCTGCACAAAGTAATGTAGCATAATCTATAAGTCTAAATTGCAACGTATGCATCAATTTAATTAACCTTATCATAGCAGTAGTTCCGTTGGTAATGGACTGTGGGCAAAAACTTTTTCTATTTCACACACACACCAATCCACCCACGCACAGGTACACAATCACACACACACGTACATGGGAATGAAATATGTTGCCTTCAGTTAGTGATTAACACCAGTTGTGAAATAAAACAAGTTTTTAAATGATTTTTTAAATTGAAATTTAAGGATATCGATGCATTCTGATTACATCATTCATATTTTAATCATAGTTTTGTTATGCATAATTTTTTACTTGTCACTCTCAGTACCTCCAATGCTATCTTTTTTAATGCAATGTTTTAAACTAATATATTTCAAAATTAAAATAGTTATCTTTTAAATTTTTTAATTATGTATAATAATGATAAAAACCCATAATCTATTTCAAATTGGGACTTATTTATAAATGTTGTTAACTTATGATTTAATAGATAAATGTTGAAACACCAAAATGTAAACTTTCATGATTATCACACATAATTAAAATACTTATCTTTTGGATATTAAATCATGTATTTTTCTATTTCTTTTATATAAATTTATACATTTCAATAACAATTACAGTTATCGTTCTGAGTAAATAGTATAGCATTTTTAAAAATTACTTTAGGTGCCAAATAATTTTAACAAGTATGAAAATGATATTTCATAAATTCACTTTGACATCTTAATTAATTCTTAAAACTATTACCATTTACTGAAGACGATAACTGTAATTGTTATCGAAACATATAAATATACCCATACATATATAAAAGAAATTAAAAAAATACATGATTTAATACCCAAAAGATAAGTATTTTAATTACAAATGTTGAAATTATTTTATTTTAATCTGTTTTCATTTATTATATTACACAGTTATTCAAAAGCAAGTTCCCAGCTTGACATGGCTTTAATTTTTGTACATATCATTATGCTGTAGATTTGGGTTTTTCCGGTATGCATTTGTTTAACCTTCGTTGCTATGCTAACTGTGTCACACTTGTATAAACAATTGTAGTATCGAATAGATACTATATAGCAATAATTCTTAGTTAATTTTTATAATGGTTTTGCACTTACAAATTCTTATAGGACTCATTCAGTATTATGAATGCTGTAGACAATATCTTTACATATTGAGAACATTTTCAACTTTACATGGGCTGAGAAATGGACCCTGCTCTGTAATAAATATCATTTGGTAAGTTGGTGCAGAAATTTGAAGAAACTGATAGTTACCGAGAAAAAGCGTTCGGGTACGCCAAAATTGGTAGAAAATGAAGTCAATGCAGCTTACAAGTTAGAAAAAATTCTGCTATGTTTGTAGTGCTAATAAAGTTGCAAGGCAAGGGAGAAGAACTATTTATTCAACATGGAGGTAGTCATTTTTAATTTTTTCTTGTTTGTTCTTATAATAAAACATCGTATTCTTACAAACAGAATGGAGTTTTTATTTTTGTACGATTACAAGAATTAGCACAGCAATGGCAATTTCTAACTGGGAACTTACTTTTAAATAACCTGATATATTTGTCATATATTTTAAAATAAATCATTACATTGTGGTGACAGTAATTATTTCGTAATTAGCCCAATGCAAATTTTATCTGCTAATAAATTTTAGGCCAATGGAAAACCACAGTTGGCAGTTATCCAATTTATTTACTGGTAATATTAATAGGTTGGGTGCCGCAGTGAAGTAGTAAAATCAGCTCTCGAGTGGCCGAATTTTTTTTAGCCAAATTTGCTTCTCATATGTAACATAGTATGGAATCTGGAAAAAATTTTGTTCTTTATTTTTCGCTAAAGTTTCCTTAATTTTGTGACGACACCTTGATCTCACGCGGTCCTTGAATGCATTAATTTGACGGTAAAGAATGAACTTTCATGGGTTTCCCGTACACGCTTGTCCTGAAAGTGTTTTGTCATTCCTGTGTACAAGTACATCTAGGAATAGCAGTTCTTGTTCTGATTCCAATTCCATTGTTAATTTTATGGAGGGTGCGCAGCTATTTAGATGAACTAAGAACTCATCCAGCTTATGCTTACCAAACTATGAAGGCATTTAAGCCACATCCTTCGTTTTTCCGTAAGTTCAGATATCGCTTGGTCTTTTGAAGTCTTCAATGTATATATACCTCACTATGGGTGATAGTGGGACCCACTGCCATCCCAAACTCTTGTTGACAGAATTGGCATGTTGTTCTACTGAGAGTTGCATGTATTCATCTTTCTCATCCTTTTACAGCCTGTCCTGTTATGATACAGTGTGTTGTCTGTGGGCACATTTGTGAATAGGCTCATGATGTCAAAGCTTACCAGTATTTCTTTGTGGTTGGGTTGGAAGTTTCTTATGGTTCCCACAAAGTGCTGCATATTCTGCACTGGTTTTTCCCGGTAACAGCTAAATAGATGACGAGGAGAATTTCTCAAGCTCACAATCGGTCTCAGAGGAATTTCTTCCTTGTGATTTTTCGGTAGGCCAGCAGAGGTTTGTGATACTGTAGGGCAACTTTGGTAATCAGAGAATTCCCCTTTATGTTTTGCCAGAATTTGATATATCTGTTTCAATTGATGGTGTGGGGTCTTTTGGTAACAGATAAGAAATTACAGTTTGTTACATTTATTTTGGTTGAGCCACTGTGATATTATGAAACATGTGGAGTCGCCTAGTGTGGTCTCACCTGACCATTCGAAGACCATGATGGTGTCACATGATATTCAACCTATTAATCATCATATACAAACCTACTTTCCAATTTGATTATTCTTTCAGAATAATCATCTCACATATCCATTCAGTGAAAACCTGATTTTAAACCTCACAATAATGTATTTTTAAAAATTAAAGACATTTTTATTATATGAATAATCAAAAATGCTTGAATAAAATAAAAACAAAACTACTTTACACAAAAATAAATTTTACATTATTTTTTTTGTAGGAATAAAGAAATCTTAATCTATTATTGCCACTACCAGCCTGTATAAATATGATAACAAGATAAAATTGTCTTAAAATGATATGCAACATTATTGCATTGAAATGGCCTGTGCTTTTTAATTTGATTATAAATAACAACAATAAAAATAATTATGATACTGTGTTCAAGACGATTGGTTGTATAAATGAAGAGCTTACTTAAAATAAAGTTTTAATTACAATCACCTACACAAATATACCAATACAGAACAAGAACTACAGCAACACATCCTGTTTCTAACAAACTTTTAAGTTAAAATAATAAAATATTTGCTGTGTGAAACCACTATACCATTAAGTAAGAAATCTTACATACTTTTTATAACAATTGGCTTGTTATAATTTAAAAATAAGGAGTTAACAATTTACCTTACCATTACTACATTTATAATGTTGAGCAACACCTTGAAAAACTAACTATACCATAAAACCATTAAATATAAACAAAAACAATTCAAGTTAACAAAACTATTTAAAAGTTATTCTAACTAAACAACGTAAAATATATAGATAGATTTGTTCTAAAACAGTCTAAACTAAATGCACTACTTACTCTATTACACAATTTGGCTCGTTTGGTGCTTATGAATGGTTATACAAAATATTTTAAACTTTTTCAGTCTCTCCATTTAAGGCATATTGTCAAAAATAGTGATCACAGCCTTTATTAATTCACATAACTGTAACACGAGTAACTTAAATAAAACAAAACTATATACAATAACAACAGCAATAAAACCACTCAAACGACTGGTAACTTTAAAGTGTGACTACATTTGGAATAATTCTGATCACTATAAATGTATCTTAATCGATACATTGGCACCATATTAAAATTGCAGTTAGCCTTATTTCATAATCTTAATTTAATGTCATTTATATTATCACATAACACATTAAATAACTAAAATGAATGATCTGTTTCTAGCTTTGGTTCTTGTTTAAATGGCATCGGAAATTGGCTATCACCTAAATGACCCATATCACGAACAATGAATACATTAGAATTACCATCACTAATAATTGGAGGAGGAGATGCTAAACTTCCATTTGGTAGGAACTGATCTGTTGGACTATGGCATTGTGTTATACATGGTGGTGTAGTTGGATCGTCTGAAGAATCACTCTGATTATTTTGATAGCTGTTTGAGGTCGGTGGTAAAACTGATTGTTGTCCTATTGTGTCTATTACTGCACCTTAAAATAAAATTAAGCACTGTGAATCATTTTGAATACGTATATACACAGTTATTTATTTATACTTTCGCAATCAGTCATAAAAGTTGCCCTTTTGTTGCAGTGATTTTCAACGCTTCTAATAATACTTATACACAAGGTGTCCCATAATTAGAGTAAAAGATTTTAACAGTGGCTTAAAATAAATCAAAAATGTTCAGTAAACATATGTCTACGAATTCTTTCTAATACAGCACCCCAAAGGTGTAACTTTAAGGGAGGTTTATTCTTAGTATTTTCCCAATTGTTGGGAGTTTAAAATTTCGTATATTCACTAAAGTTCAAGTGATAAAACAGATTTTCCGATCAAAAATATGGTTTTTCGATCAGGAGCGTCTGAAATCATGAGAAAGCAAAGTAAAAATAAGCTAACCATTTTATATGCAGTTTTTTACGATCAAGACCTTAAATTAATAAAGTTTTGACTTTTCCCCAGAAAAAAGTATTCTTGTTTCACTGTGCAAGTATGCACCGTTTTTGAGTAAAATTAATTTAAAAATTACGTTACCAAAGGGAGCATTGGATAATTCATACATATTTTCAAGCTGGCCCGGAAAACAAATAAATCATGTATGTGTATAAATAAAATAGTATTGTCTGTAATTCATAAATATACTTTAGGAACCAGACGTCCTTTGTACATAGCAACCATTGGTAGTAAGTATGTAGATGCATACATAGTAATTGTTTAATAAAAGAATAGTGGTAGTAGCTACAAACAATATAGAAAATTTAAAATTATATATAAGAATAGAAATTTAACGAACTACAAAGTGAAGTACCTGTGTGATAAAATACTGATAATACAATTTTTGTGTTCTTAGTCGTTACTTAATAATGTACATATAACAATTATTGCTTGTTAAAACTTATAGCCTGCAGTGCCCAACAGAAAAACATCCATTTACAGACCAACATCATTACAATAACGACATCAGCACAAGTAACATACATACAATTAAAACTACATAAACAGTGCAAGTTAAGAAAATAGTATAAGATTAGATTAAAATATTATATATATATATATATATATATATATATATATATATATATATATATATATATATATATATATATATATATATATATATGAAGCTTTATAACAGGCCCATAGCTTAGCTATCTTCCTCCAACTTTCCCGTTTATGAATCCTCTCCGGTTCTGCACCCCTTCACTTCGAAGGTCTTCTTGCACTACCTGATTTGATCTGATTCTTTGCCCTTTTATAAAACTAGTTATATTCCCTTCTCCATATAGGCTTGATACTTTTTCATTGTGTTCTTTCCTACCCCATTTCTGTCCTTTTCCCACCAAATATTCTTCTCAGAATTTTTCGTTCCCATATTTCTATTTTCTGTTGTTCCCTTTTATTTAACAACCACGTTTCGCTCGCGTACGTAATAGTTGGTCTTAGCACTGTTTTATAGATTCGCACCTTTGACTTTTGCGATATCTCTTTGGAACTTAACATTCCTGCACTTCTATCCCCTTTTATTATTCTAGCTTCTATTTCTCTCTCATTTTTCCATTCTTCCGTTATCACTACCCCTAAATAGTCGTACTGGTCTACTTTTTCTATTACCATCCTTTTTTTATCCCCTAACTCTATTTCTATATTATCTCTTTTACACCCATTTTCATATATTTAGATTTTTCAGTATTTATTCCAAGACCCATTTTCTTTGCGTTCCTAGCTAACGCTTTTGTTATTTTATGCAGTTCTTTTTTGATCTTGGCATCAATAAGACATCGTCTGCATAAGCCATGCATTAGTGAGCCTTATTTAGTATGGTTTCTTCTCTATTTATTCCTCGTTTCGTTACTATGCTTTCTAACGCTATATTGAAAAGTGTTGTGGACAGCGGGTCGCCCATTCTTCACGCCAAACTCCTGCGAAAATTTATTGTTAACTCTTATCATATTTGTCGATTGCTCTAGTGTCATTTGTGTTAATTTTATTAGCTTGTATGGTATTTTAATCTCTTGCATCGCCATATATAGTGCATTCCGTATTACAGAGTCGTGGGCTCTCTTAAAACCTATAAATACTAATTTAATTCTACCCTCTTCTCGTAGCATTCTGTTGTATTTCTTTCAGTGAAAAGATCTGGTCGACTGGTGATCAATTCTTGCGAAACCCGGCTTGGTATTCGCCCGTTAGTTCTTCGGTGTATATTTGTAACCTATTTCTAGCACTGTAGCCAAGATCTTGTAGGCTACATCCACCAGAGCTATTCGCATGTAATTTACACACTGCGCTTTATCTCCCTTTTTATATACTGGAATTAAGATAGCCTGTTGTCACTCTTCCACTATGTTTTCAGTATTCCACACTTCTCTTACTGCTTCATGAAGCTTCATGCTTACTGCTTCTCCTCCATACTTGAAGAGTTCTGTGTTAATGTTATTTTTCCCCGGGCTTTTTCATTTCTCATGTTTTGTAATATCTGGTCTATTTCTTCTTTTGTTGGTTCTTCTATTTTTTCTTCGTAACACTGTTTCTATTTCCAGACTTTCTTCTAACGTTTGATTTAGCAACTCATCAAAGTACTCTCTGCATCTGCCTATTATCTTTTCCTCTTCTATTATCTTTCTACATACTACTCCTTACATAATAGAATTTTATGTGTATTCCCTTTCTTTGCTTTCCTCAACCCTTGGTAGAAGTTTCTAATCTCTTTCTTCAGGCAATCTTCCTCTATCCTACATAAACCCTCCTATCGGAATGTTCTCTTGGTCCTTCTGCATATTCTCTTGACTTCTCTTCTTATCACTTGTAGTTCACTCCAATTTTGTTCGCTATTATCTTGTACCCATTTGAACTCTCCTGCCCTCTTCTCCATTGCTTCTTTACATTCTTCATTGAACCGTGTTTTCTTTTTTTGCCTCACTTCTATGCCTACAACTTCTGTTGCTATTTTTCTCGTTACTTTCTCCAATTTCTGCCATTTTTCTTGGGTCGTTTCTGTGCTGTTTATGTATCTTGTTTCTTGTTGCATTCTTTGTTTGTATTCGTTTTGTTTGTTTTTGTTTGATCTACCTCATATCTTATTGCTCTTTTATGTTTCCTCTTAGTCTCTTCTCTTATTTGTTCCTTCAGGATTATTCACACTAGGTAATGGTCCGAGTTTATCTCGGCTCCTTTTTGACTTCTTACATTCTTGATTGACCCTGCTTGTTGACATCCTATTACCACATGGTTTACTTGGTTTACTATGTTTCTGCCTGGCCATTTCCATGTCCCCTTGTGTATGTGAAAAGCACGTACTAACTATCTTATAATTTCTTCCAGCTGCTAAGCCTATTAATTTTTGTCGATTCTTATTACTCCTATTGTGCTTGCTGTGTCTGCCAATAGTTGGGGTGTATCTTTGTTCTTTTCCAATCTTGGCATTCCAGTCCCCAATAAGTACTGTTAATTCTTTTTTTGAGATTTTATTATATGCTTCTGCCACCTCTTCATAAAATTGGTTCCTCTCTAACTCTTCTTTCTCTTCTGTAAGCGCATGTACATTGATTTTTGTTCCCTTTCCCTTCTATTTTTAGTAATGATATTCTGTCTGAAAATTTTTGGAAGTCTACTATGCATTGTTTTAGTTTTTTTGATACAACAAATCCTACTCCAACAATGCTCTCATTATTACCACTGTTAATGAATATGTAATCTTCTAACTCGATTATGTCTGTACCTCTCCGTTTTGTCTCTTGTGCAGCTGATATATCAATTTTATACTTTTTCAACTCTATTTCTAAGTTTTTCAATGCCCCCTTATAGCGTGTTCCCTGCAGGTTCCAGTTCCTATTGTTATCCCTTCCTTTGTCCTTCTCTTACCTACTAACTCCTTTTTCCGCTGCCTAGTTGTCAATCTGCGTGCCCCCTCAACCTTTTCCGGACTAAGTGGTAAGTGCGTCCCACCTACACCGCCTACATCAGCTAGTTTTTTGATGTTGAGGGTTGGAGGTAATTCTCTTCTTCATTCCATATGAATATCTCTCTATTTACTGTAAGTTTCTTATAACCAACTTTTATGAAATTTGTTTCCTTTCATACTCTTCCTGCTTCCTCTCTTATTAACGCCTCTTTCTTTCATCGTTAGATCATTGTCAATATTTATCTCCTTCCTATCTTCTTATAACCAACTTTTACGAAATTTGTTTCCTTTCTTACTCTTCCTGCTTCCTCTCTTATTAACGCCTCTTTATTTCATCGTTAGATCATTGTCAATATTTATCTGTGTGTTCTGTAATTTTTTCTTATTTTTGAGTATTCCCAGTTTATCTTCCCAGTCTTTCAACTTCACTCCTGTCTTTCTTTTCCGATTACATATACCTCCTTAATCTTCGGTTCTAATCCCATTTTTTTCTTTAATAAATTTTTCTACTTCTTCTTTAGCATTTCCTCCATTTCCCTGAATTCCTGTTATTATTATGTTCCTCTTTCTTTTTTCTTTATCCAGTTATTCTATTTTATCTTTCAGGTTCACTACCTTTGTCCGCAGTTCCTCTTTTTCTACCCTCCATTCTAATTCCTTCTTTTCATCTCACTTTTTAGCGTTGATATCTTCGTAATTAACTCCTTCTTATTCTCCTCCATATCTTCTTGGATGTCCCGTCTTAATTCTGTGAAAAGTTTTTTCATCTCTACAAGCTCCATTTTTTCTGGCCTTTGTCTAATGTTCTCTTCTTCTTGTGGATTACTTGTTCTAGGCTTTAGCAGTATTTCCTCTTCTACGTCTTTATCTTTAGTGGTTATTTTTTCCAGTGGTTCTGGCTTCTCTTCCGCCGTTTTGTTTGGTGTTCTCGGAAGTCTTTGACTTCTTCTAAAGGCTAACAGATCTTCCTCCCATTTCTCAAATTCCTCAGGTGTTTCTTTTCTCTTCCTGCTCGTCTTTTGTTCCCACAAATCTTGATATTGACGTAACGCTGCTGGATCGCCTTCTTTGATTTTCCATATATTTCCGTTTTACTTGGTGTTTTATTTTTTATTTCCATTCTCTCACTTTGCCTTCCTCCTAGTTGATTATTCCACCGTAGTTTATTTGCCACGTAGTAGTTCTTTTAATCCTTAGTAGTTATTTTGGCTCTCCACGTTCTTTCACGGTAGTACTTTTGTCCCTTATTTCCCCTTAACCTTGCTTTTAACTTTTTACTTGTTCAGATTGGTTTTCTTACCGTTTACTGGTTTCCTGTACTCTGTTATTATTCCTTTAATTCTTTACTTGCTGTTTGTTGACACGCGCAAAAATAACTTTGTAATGATCACTCCTTAAATCGCCCTTAAACCACCACTGTTGGACACACCCTACTGTCGGTAATGCGTCGCAACACTTATCCTAATATTATAAATTTCTAAAATATAAATATAAAATGAGAAATAAAAACAAAAACCATAAAAATAATAGACGGTGTAACAATTACACAGATATTCCCTTGATAGATTTTTCAGTTTCTTTTCAATAGAGTTAAAAATATCACAATAACTACAAATTTTATCAAAATTACTGCACATCAATTGCATTGTGTCTTTAACATTAAATTAGTTAATTAGTAATTTCAAACTATCAATTTTATAATTTAATAATTTGTACAATAACAGAACACTGGGTTGACTCCTACAAATTCTAGTGAAGTCAATTCAAACCTAAAAAGAAGTTCTGTGTAAAAGTCAGTATTTTGTGGTCTGATGAAGCAACGTTTACTAGAAACGGAATATTTAATGCATGTAAAACACATTATTGGGTGGGCGAACGCCAACCCTCATATGATTTGATAAAGTAATTTTCAAAACAGCTTTTCTAATTTATGGGCTGGAATTGTTGGAAGTCAATTAACTGACCCTACTGAGATACCGGCTCATATTAATGCTAACCAATAATTAGATTTATTAGAAAATGAATTTCCTGACTTATTAGTTGACATACTGTTAGGTGTACGTCAGAGACACTATTTTCAACATGATGGAGCATCAGCTCATTCTAGCCGATGAGTACAAAATTGGTTAGATGAAAATTATCCAGGAATGCCGATAAGGACCGATGGTGTGGCCAGTGCAATCAATAGACCTGAATCCACTGGATTTTTATTTATGATACACCAAAGTCATTTTCAAATTGTTCATATCTCCAAAGCTATACGATGTTAAGCTAGAATGCGTTTAGAACAAAAACTTCTTTATACTCTTAGCCTTTTATTTAAATCAACGACCACCACAATAAGTATCATGTAATGGGTATATAATTGGACGTGTATGTTGCAACCCGTGTAGTACCACAGGAGTGAAACCTGGATCCGCTATTATTCCTGCTTTTCATCAATGATTTAGCAAGGTTCTTGCCTCCCATAAATTACTATTTGTGGATGATCTAAAGTTACCCATGCTTCTTTGAAGATTGTAAAAAACTTCAACATCAAGTTAATGTATTGTTTAATTGGTGCCTGATGAACTGTTTACACTTAAATATATCCAAACGTTATAGTATTACTTTCAGTAGGAAAAGTAACCAATTACAATGTTCTCACTCTATCCATGCCGTTCATTTGGAACGCAAATTAATTAACCATCAAGAATTTGGGTGTATATTTTGATAACCAACTTACCTTCAATCAAGATATTAATAACGTAATTAATGCAGCTTACCGTGCCTATGGGTACAGTATCTATAACTGCCGAAATTTCTACGACATATGTGCATAGACAACATTATACTTCACTTATGTTAGATCTAAATTTAAATTTGGATCTCTGGTTTGAAACCCTAGAAGGATATATACCGTCAATTTGAAGACGCAAAAATTTTAGACTCTTTCAATTGAGTGGTTATACTTAGAATAAATAGGGTTTCAAACCAGAGATCCAAATTTAAATTTAGATCTAACATAAGTGAAGTTGACTGACTTCCAACAATTCCAGCCCATAAATTAGAAAAGCTGTTTTGAAAATTACTTTATCAAATCATATGCCGGTTGGCGTTCGCCCACCCAATAATGTGTTTTACATGCATTAAACATTCCGTTTCTAGTAAACGTTGCTTCATCAGACCACAAAATACTGACTAAATTATTTAAAATTCATTCGCTAAACTGAATTCGATGTTGAAAATCCTCTAGTTTCAAGGCCTGCACTCTTTGATAATGGAACGGATAAAATCCCTGCTTTTGTATCATTCTTCCTATCCACAATGAACAATTACTATTGATTTAAAACTTTTTACAATTACCGGTGATCAAGGTATATTCATTATTGTGGATCTTGTTCAATAGTTATGACTTATGAGCTCTTATTGGCGGTCGTCCTTGTCCATTTACACGTTGAAAAGATTCTATGTTAAGAAAATCGTCGCCTATATTCTTCTACCAAAAGCTAGTGCGTTGCCATTGCAAAAACCGTACACAAAATGTAAGTCAGCTAATTCACGGTTTATCAAACCTTGCATTTTTTATAACAGAAAACTTTTAGCAAAACATTTTATTTTTGACAGTTCTCCTAACAATTGTTTTGTTGTTATGGTTGCTATGTATGATTTGTATATTTTTCGAGCCAGCTTGAAAATTTTAATTATCCAATGCTCGCTTCGGTAACGTACTTTTTGAATTGATTTTATTTGAAAATGGTGCATACTAGCACAGTGAAATAAGAATATCTTTTTTCTTGAGGCAAGTCAAAACTTTAGTAAGGTTATTTTTTGCTTTGAGAAAAGCCATGTTTTGATCATAAAATCTGTTTTATCAGTTAACCTTTAGTGTATATACCAAATTTTAGACTTTCACTCCCAACGATATGGAAAATACCTCCCTTAAAGTTCCACTTTCGAGGTGTTGTAGCTCCTTTAGGAAGAATTTGTAGACATATATTTATTGCACATTTTTGATTTATCCTAAGCGGTAAAATTCACGGTGAAAATCTTTTACGCTTATTATGGGACACCCTGGATAACTATTTTTTTATTTCTATAAAAAAATTCATAAGTTATTTTTTAAATCATGTTGCAGTCAAATTGATGAAGATAAAACAAAAGTTCAAAAAATAAGCAAATCACACTTTACACAGATTATAAAAGCAAAATAGATGACGTAAGTCCAAAAAGTCGATTTTATTTATTTAAATGTGACAAACTTTAGGTACTACATAAAAAAATATACTTCCTTAACATAACTATCCACAGAGAAGTATAATTAGTAACTTTTGTAATGATATATGGCTTGCGTGTAAAAAATCTGTCACATACGTCAATTGTAAATCATGCACATGCCATCAAATTAAAAGAATAAAACTAAATCTAATGTAGATATAAGCCCTCTACTTACACTCCCTATGCATCTTTTTCCGCACGATGAATGGTGTTAACTCGGTGCAGAAAGAGGTGCCTAGGGACAGAATTTCATATTACATTTTGATTTGCTCCAATTTTATAGTAACAAAAATCTACTGTTGATAAACAACCAACTATAAGTGCATGTTAAAGATGAAAATTTGGTAGAAAAGACAAAAGTGTGCAAACTTTAATTTAGAAATATTGAGTAATGAAACTTATAAGAGTGTCGATGAATAAATGAATCTAAGTAACAGGTAATAGTTTGATGATTATTACAACGGATAAGAAATACTAACAAAAAATTAAGCGGGAAAGCATAATCACTATAGAACTATTTACCCCTAACAGCTTGATAAATCAAATATCTTCAGTTTGATTTTTTTTGAGCTGAGGATACATTTTTCTATAGACACCTAATATCAATAAGAGAAACAAGTTACCTCCAAGAAGCATTTCTTGTAACAGATTATCAATATGTGCAACTCCAAACAGTTTTGCAAACTGTATCTGTTCAATCATTTGCCAAGTAATTGATTGAAGAGCTGGTAGCGTTAATAATAGTTCACCAAAACGTCCTCTGCTATCATACTGCCGATCGCTGATGTAATCTTCTAGGTTAACTTGAATTTGGTACCGCAGGGCTTTAATTCTTTGTGATTCACTAAGACCTTTTGCATCTGTAAAAAATAATTTACATTACTTTACTTTAAAAATTACTAGGAAATTAGGTATAAAGAAAGAGTGACGTTTATTAACCAAAATTAATGTGGGAGATAATTTAATTTTGGTAATAAATTATGTATTATTGGCCGTAATAGTATGTTGAGTATTAAGAGCGGTAAGGCTTGTTTACTCGTCCAAGACAATTTCACTCAGTCTCCAATATTGTCCAAGACAGTTAAACTTTAAACGTTCGTGATGCTCATACTATTTCTCGTTCGATGCCTTTTTTTTTAGTTCTTTCGTAGAATTAAAAAAGCAAAATTATAGAGTAGTCATGCTTACCATAGATACAAATCCATAGACGAAACACTTACCTGGCATGTTTCCTTTTATCAACTGCAGCAAACAATTATGAAGAGTAAGATTAACCAACCCATTTAAATGTAGACAATGAATAAAGATGGCGGGAAGCGCCAATGACGCGTGTGGTAAATGTGAAAAAAAATTCGGGAGTAGAGACTATAGTACTACATGTAGTGGTGATTGTGAGAGATGGTTTCATAAGAAGTGCACTGAGAATAATGATGAGCAAATAAAACTATTGGAAAACGGAAGATTAAAGTTTGTGTGTGGAACATGTGAAGATAGAAAAAATGAGGTTATCAGGCAAGGCTCACAAGATAGCATAAAAGAACCCTGTGCTATAAATTTAAGTGAAGAAAATGAAAGTACAGTGATAAAACTACTAAAATTAGTGATTGAAATATGTGAAAGACTGAAAGTGAAAACGCTGAGATGAAAAAAATTCTCAATCAAATTCAGCAGCAAGTGACAGACAGCTCAGCTTCCACAGGGCAGGACTAAAAAAAATCGAATACAATGCTAGAATGAGAGAAACTGAAAATAAATCATAGGCAGAAGTGGCAAAAAACATAAATAACCCTAAAAACAGCAACAAAGTGAAGTAACAAAGGACTTAAAAAAGTTCATTCATCCAGCTGAATTAAACTTGAACTTAGCTGAAATGAATATAACTAAAGGAGGTGGATTACTGATTGGATGCCAGGTGTTACAAAATTAAAAACTGAAAGTGAGAAGAAGATGGGTGAAAATTATAACATTAATATGGCAAAAACAAAGAGACCTATAATAAAAGTTGTAGGCATCGAGGATGAGACGGAGGAATCAGATAAGGTATTATTGTATATTGAAGTATGATCCCGAAACGTTCAGACCGGCAATCGATCATGGAATGTTGAACATTGGATACTCAAGTGTGCTCAGTCTATGAACACTTGGGTATCCCCCGATGTTTCAATTACACGTTCAAACCGCACTAGTCATCGCATATGTTTACCGAAATAAGCGGGTTGTCAAGCCAGCTACAGTGGAAATGGGCGTGGTCGATATAAGGAGTAAAATGATTGAAGAGTAGTTTCAAACACCTTACACTTACCATTAATCTACAATTCACAAAGTTCAGTCCGTAGGCGCCACCACAATCTTAAATTTTGCTAAAATAAATAGTCTTAGGCGGGATGGCAAATTAATGCTATCTGACTGTGGAAGACAGAATTGCAGCCTACGCAGTAAAACCATTCACCATTCAAATTCAACCACACTTCAAAATAAATCGACCCAAAAGCTTAAGAACATTCTGAAATACAGGAGTCGTCGTAAACTTATAAAACACACCCTGTAGAAATGAAAATTTCCAAATCGTAAGACGTTAACTTGAATACTTTTTAAGTATCCCTCGCATACATGTAAATTTATATTTCTAAATGTTATAAAACTTTGAATTAATTACATATTCCCAATTTAGAAATTCTATATAAAATAAACGAAATCGGTTTAACAATAAATTGTTAACTCAACAAAATGTTCGTTGATTGCTGAATAATTCAAACATAGAGCGGTTAGTGCTTGTATCATCAATAATATCTTTATATTTTATTACTACTTTATCTTTAAAATCGTATTTAGACATTCATTAATAGGTTTAAACTTTAATACTTCAAAACTGTAATTTATGCTGAATAAAAAAAAAAAAAATCAAAATAACAATAAGTACTTTGTTAGTAGTCTTCTGCATTAATATTTTAAAGCTAAAATAAAATTATGTGATGGATCTGGCTCATTATGCAATTTCCAATCGATCTTTAAATTCGAAAATATGCAAAGACTAACTTCACTTATCAGAAGGTGTAATCAGTTAGGAACACAATTGACACAAATAAACGACCACATAAATTAAACAGTGGATATATATTGACAGATTCGCTCATCAATACATTAAGACTAAAATTCCTCAATTCCTAACACTAAAAACAACAAAATAATTAAAGTTCGATCACCTTATTTTCTTTCAATGAACCGTAATTAACGCAACAATAACAAAAAAAAAAAAACCAATGTACTTAAAAGATAATAGTACTTGTCTTGATTTAATAAAATTTAAATCTAATTCTTACGTATTACATTAATCCTTTTCAGTGCGGCAGTTGCAGTCCATATGATCTGCTTTCGGTAATACTTTTTAAATTCTCAGATGCACTATGCACAAAACACAAGAGGTAGCAGTATTCGCCCTACGCACTCGGCTGTAGTATTCACTAACGCAGTGTCTATGGTTTGTTCACTCGCGTACCTGGTGTAGCGGATCTTTATCCTAACATCACATCACCTTATACCTCGTGGGTCAATAAACTCACTTAAGTTTGCAACATTTTTTAAATAATTAATACGTTTTAATTTGGTTGTCCTAATTTATTATTAAAAGCGCGTTTTCTCGTAAAAATTCGAAAAAACACTGGCTTACTTTTTTTTAAATAATTTATTAATTATTATGAAACATTAATTCGTTTATTATTTTTTTTCTCGAAAACAGTTCATTTTATCGATATTAAACAAGTATACATTTTTTTAGGTAAAGGTTCAAGCTACCCAAAAATATTTTTTTTAGACCTTTATCATACAGGGTGTTAAAAATTTAGGCGTTAAGGTGTACAACTTAGTCCATCTCTGGCAAACTAAACAAACTAAATATGTTTCAAAGATACTATTTTAAGAGGCCCTTACTAGTGGCCAACATACTGAATTTTTATTAAATTATGTCAAGTACTTTAAAAGTTATTCAAGAAAAACTGATTTCCAGCGGCGTCCTTTTTAGGGGCTCACACCTCCGTCGGGAGGGTCTGGAGGAAAAAAATTTATAGGAACTTGCCATGTTATTTTTTCGTCTTCTATCTAAATCCGAGAGATTTCCCACCTTTACCGGATTGTATAATACAATAATATTGTCACATTTCAACTTTGCAGCCACAATCTTATACCTAGAAAACTCTTAAGATATTCATAGACTACAATCCTTCAAAATAGGGCAATGAGAGTCAAGTAAGGAGTGAAATGTTAAAAATATTAAAATGGAATGAAGTCAAACACATGATGGAAGTCAATGTGCTAATATTTGTACATAAAATTAAACTTCAACCTGTACCAAAATATTTGTGCACTAAATTAAAGACTTTTAGTGACACCCATGAGTATAATACAAGAAACAGAGACAAGTTTATATTAGATCATAAAAAACTACGGCATCACAAAATTTTTTAAGGCCCTGGTTGAATATAATAAACTGCCGTTAAATATCATATACTTACACTTAAAAACTTTAAAGTGAAGGTTAAAATTTTATATTTAACTAAACGGGAATAGTGCAAATTAAAAGAACATGCAATATAGACTCTTTTCTTAAATGCTGTTTATTTTAGTTTTGTTTATGTAGCATTTTTTGCTAAATAGTCATTATTATTAGTTATTACAAACTGATTAATATGACAGACTGATCGGACAAAAATTTTCATTACATCCATGAGTGCAAATGCTGCATTTTGGCTCACCCTGTATAACAATCTAACTTGTACAGGTATATCAAAATATTTAACTAAAAAATTCCTAGTTACATGTTACCAATATAATACAATTTTCACTAGAGGTTGGGCAAAAATATCGATTAACGGATTACAATCAATTAATCTGGTTTTGACAAGTTCTTAAAAATAATCGATTAATAAAATATTTTATAAATCATTATTTGATTAATCGATCATTTTGATTAATTGTTTATTTGCCTATCGATTAATAAAAAAATCGAGTATTTGCAGTACCTACTTGATTATATCGATATTTCAAACTTACTCTTATTCAAAATAAAATTTCTGCCCATACAAACCTATATATTATATTTCACTATGTTCTGTGTATTATTTGCAGTACATAGTTAAATACATAGCTAAATTTAACTTTTACCTAATTATATTCATAATGTTATTTTCCTCTAGACTGACGTTTTCCAATTAACTAACGTTTGATTAACAGACTATACAATTAATCGATTATTAATAAAAATTGGTTATTTTCAGTAATTGATTACCGATTCTTCAAACTTATAATTGGCCACCCCAATTCACAAGACAAAACTAAAAGTATTTACAAACAGTAAAATAGGAATATATAAACAAATTACAATATCTTAAATAATTTTACAAACCACATACATGACAACGTTAAAAATCCATTTCAATTAAATTTGATGAGGAAATTATGGCCTAATTATAGCCTCATAACAAGTTTTTCTCATGAGGTATTACATTCAAGTATAGGTCATTATCTAAATACATACAAACATATACAAGGTGTGTGTGACCATACGCTCTTCATAGAAAAGAAACGTAAAATTTTTTTACCACATATATAATAAGTTGAAAAGAAAATATTCTTAAAGTGCAATCACTTCTATTGTACAGGAAGTAGTTATCAACTCTGTTATTTTAAATGGCAACATTGTATTTTCATTATTGTAGACTCCTTCTCAAGTCTTAATTAGACTGTTAATATAATTTTAACTTAAAGCTTTAAAGATATTCAAATTTGTGTAAACATTTTACTGTTGCGATTGTCTTCAAACGTTATCAATTTGCTATATGTGTAACAAGTCGTTATTAATAGAAACGCATTTTGTACGATTCACTTCATCTCTTCACGTTCAAAATTACACTCAGGTGTAAGAACTCGTATAATTGCCAAAAAATGATCAAAAACTTCAATATTTTCAAAAGTTCGAAGTCATAATCGCGGATTATGTAGTCAGGACACGCAACTAGAACCGTATTTAAAAAGAAGGCCAAGGTTGTATTATGGATCTAATTATGTAAAATGAAATGCAGCTTGATTCTGAAAGCCAAGGTTAATTTCTAATCTGTATGTGAATCACGAGTTACCAATGATTGAGGTTTCCACCGAATGGTAGAATAAAAAATGTGGAGAACATAACGATATGTACATAAGATTCGTGGAAAACAGATAAATAGACGTGATGAGAAGAGTAGAGATAATTGGTTTCATCACCATGAAAATTGACGTGAACAAGATTTTTTCCGCACTTTATGTTATATTTACATGAAGCTTCAGTTTAATAATTTTGCCAGACTGAAGCCAAGAAGAACCTACTACTGATCATCACAGATTCAGGTCGGGGTTTGCTATCCTTCAGTTCCCATTATACATAAATATTTTACAAGTGCAATAAAACGTAATTGGTATTTAACAACACGTCATTGCGATTTAAGAGGTGCGGAATTTAACTGGTTAAAACTTCCTTGTATGTTTTGATTTATATTCTTGCTTTATTCGTTATATAGAAACAGCACACAATAGAGTGCTCGTTAAAACAGCTTTGAAAAATTTCAGTAAAACTAGTGACAGTGTTCTTCAGGCTTATGGCAGTCAAGAATATCACTTAACAGCTTTGGTACCAATTCAAAATTTTTCCGAAAAGCGCGTATAGTGAGTGTGCGCAACAACGACCTGGGATTGACCATGATCTCAAAACCTCCTCTAATACAAATAAACGTAGAAGAAATAAAAGAATAACAATTAAAGCGATCACTGAAGAATCGTTTCATTTTAAAACTCTCACTCTTAATTTATCGATACAAGGAAAACCTAGTACCTTAGAGGATATTTATTTAAAATCGGTTACGTTACTTTCAGAACGAGCAGCACATTACACTGCGCTCTACTATGTGGTCCCAAGGCTTGTTATAATGTACGATTTCAAAATCGTGAAGTTTTTTGGAAGTACATTTGGAATAATTCTTTTTAAATGACAATTCTGAAATTCCTCTGAGATGACGCCATCTAATCACGTTTTACTACATAATTTCACTTACTATTACATAAGTTTGAGTCACTGGTTTTTCCTTAATTTGTTTTTGGTATAGGATTTCCCAGGGGTTATATATTAAGTGTGAGTCAACACTGCACTTTAGAGTTTTGTTGCTTAAAATGGTATCAGTAGCAAACGCAGAAACCTTAGATGGCACTTCAGAACGTCCTAAGCTCTGTGAGTCCCCATGGCTCGTTACAATGTATAATCAGTTAACTTAGTTTATATTTTGAAAGATGATTTGATTTGTGGTTTTGAAGATCAAGGCACTTTTTCGTAAATTCATTGAAGATAATTGTTTTCAAAGACATTTTTGAAATTCCAGTTCAATTAAGCTAATTCGTCCATGGTATAGATTGATATTTCAAATAGATCGACAGGTCAATTTCGTATCCGGTATCTAAATAAGTTCTTTTGGCAACATCTTGAAACGGGATTCGACATCTTGGGCCAACATCTTGAAATTGATCCAATATTTTAGAGTAAGGTTCTTTCGGGAGGATCCTGAATCTGCAGCTTCTAGGGACTGAATCAGTATCTTGAAATTATTGCGCCATCACATTGAAATCCTTTTGGTAGGTCTTGAATTAAGATCCTTTTGGCATCCGTTTGAATTACAAAGAGATGACAGAAGATCGAAAGAATAGGGTACGAAACCAAATTTTTTTTAGAAGTGAAAGCTGACTGAGGGGAGCATGTAAAATGAGTTAATTCTTAGTAATCAAAATCAAATAAAAGATAAGGAATCAGCATTTAGACAAAGGACGACGGTACCAATAAGCTACACCGGCCACACGACGTAAATCAAGAAACAATAGGGATAGATAAATTTAGGTCAGTCTCTTTTTTCACCCAATTCCGGAAACATTCGTTACTTTAACTCATTGAATAAGGAAGGAGAATTTTAACTGTATAAAACACATCAAACGTTTTCTTATTTCTATTTTGTTTTGATGTTGCTAATTTTGTTTTGTTTCTTGTTTAATTCGTAAGAAAATAACTAAGAATGATCTTAATTTCCAGTTGACTAATCAAATTGCATTTGAAATTTTAAATTCATATGAGGCATTGAAATAACGCGTTCAAGGCATGGTGTAGAACTGTTTCGCAACACAGCACACGTGGCATTAATTTGGCGACCAACATGAGACCATTCTCTTTTTGTTTACATTATTATTGTAACATCTAGTTTCGAGAAACATTTCGGTTATTGAAAACATTTTGAAACATACAACTTTTGCTGGTCTTGCTTTAGGCCAGGAAAAGCATCATTCCTGGCGACATCTCGGTTAACTTAGACCATCGTTATTGGTCTTTTAGTAGATTCTGACAAGATATCTGCAATTCTGTCTATTACAACTCCAGTCTGTCGTGTGCCGAATGATCGGTGTAGTTGATTAATACTGACGTTTTGTACCAGATTTCTCATTGCTTTCCTCCACTCTGACGCCTCTCACTAAAAAATACACTTTTGTGTGAGCTTTTACCTCTCCAAAGCACATTTAGCTTTATCATCTATGCTTCATTATACTAGATACCACCTTCTCTCATCGTTTTGTTAATCAAACAGAAGCCACTAACTTTTCAGTTGGTACTAGTCAGACTCCGATGAAAATTTTTTCAGTTATTTGTCTTTATCTAAGCGTGAAAAGAATAACTAAACTACAGAGAAAGAATGTTTAGCAGTAAATCAAACATTAGAAACAGTAGACAAGATAAATTTAGGTTAGTACTCTTTTTTCGTTAAAATGCGTAAACATTCCTTACTTTAACTCATTGAATAACGATGGTGGTTAGGGAACTTAATTGTACAAAATCAACCAAACGTTTTCTTATTTCTATTTGGTTTTATGTTGGTAATTTTTCTCGTTTTGTTTTTTGTTTAATTCGTAAGAAAATAACTAAGGCTGATCTAAATTTCCAGTTAACCAATCAGTTTGCATTTTAATGTCATTCACACAAGGTACTGAAAATGACAGGTTGAAGGCATTATGCAGAATAGTGGCATTAATTTGGCGCCCAACATGGGTCCATACTGTTTTTGCTTACATTGTATACCTAGCAATACAATACGAAAAACATCCCGGTTATTGAAAACATTTTTAAATGATAGTATTATTTTAGTCGACGGCTCGGCTGTTATTAATAATGATGGTCTTTTAATAGACACTAATAAGATTCTTGCAATTTTGCTTATTTCAACCGCAGTCTGTTCGTGCGCCGTGTGATCGGTGTAACTGATTGATACCGACGTTTTGTACCTGATTTCTCCTTCCTTCTCTCCCCTCAGGCGCCACTTACTAAAAGCACCTTGTTGAGATTCCGTCTCTCTTAATGCATATTTAGTTTCTTCACCAATTATTTGTTATCCTGGCTTCTCTCACCCTTTTGTTAAGCACATACAGCTCTTGAGTTGGTGATAGTCTGACTACGACAACAAATTTTTGAATTATTTGTTATCTTTATCTAAGCCTGCATAGAATAACAGAACTAATAAAAAGAATGTGTTAAATTGAAAAGACCGCATATCGAAGGTCGGCATTTCAAAATATCAACATGTTCCAGTATTAACCAATAAATTTTACAGAGTGAATGAAAATATGTTGTACTTAATAAATTAATAAACAATATATCAGTATTTAATTATTTTGTACAGCAAACTCTTACGTATTAAGTAAAAAAAGTTATAAAAGGTAAAGAATAGATTTATGCAAATCACAAAAGGGTGAGACTGTGTTAATTATAAGATCACAGATACGTCCTAAATTTTGTAGTCAAGCTTATTTACCTAAAACATTAATGTATAGGTACGCATTTAATCAAGGGATCGGTCGATTCTTTATCAATAGAAATTTGTTAATATAATATTTCGAGATTTTTTTAAACATACTGTCGAGAAATTGCGGGTGATAAGTTTTAAATGAACAGCCAGTAGAAATCACATTGAACAATATCTAAAAATGGAGATAAAATGCGGTCAAGCAAAATTCGTAGAAACGTATTTAAACAGTTGAAAGATAAAGGCATCGAAGATACATATTAGTCATTAATTGACTTGATTTAATAAGGCTATAAGCCTCGAAACATAATAGTTTATTAAGTACATATTTAGCATCTTTCTTTAATAATAGAACAAAAACACCTGTTTCTCGATAATTGTTTCATACCGGTTGGCAATTGACGTAATAAGGAATATTTCAAGAAACGATTAATTATCGCTACAAAAAAAAAGATCTCTTAATGAAGGTATTTTCTAGAAGCTTATTAAAACAAATTCCATTAACACCAATAAATGTTTTAAGAGTAACAGGTGTTTAGTAGCGTAATTAATTAGTAAAGTAATACTTACTAGGATCAAAAAAGACAATAGCTTTAAGGCAAGCAAATTCGTTGTCATCAACTTGAACTTCTGTCATGGGTTTAACTAATTCATCCATAACCCTGATTCCAACTCTGGATATATCCAAATCAGGCGACACTCTGGAGTCTGGCAACAGGACTACTGTGTTCAACACGTCATTCGAATTATTTTATGCTATTACATCTAGATGTGGGATTAATCCAACATGCTTTTTTTAATATTACAAAATGTTCCTTACGCATCCGTAAATTTAGTGAAAAAGCAATAGGAGTTTATTTTTTAATCAAGCATGTTGCATAATACATTTTGCAATAAAAAAATTAAGAAAATATATTTCCACCACCTTCAGTAATCAGGGCATTTTAATCAAAAAAGCAAATGAAGTATGTGGTTTAGTATGAAAATCCACCATTATTAATTAACATGCCGAGACCTTAAATTGAGTTAAAATAAAAAAAAATCATGCAGTTATTCTATTTGGTTTATAATTTAAATAAAACATGCAGCACAATATTAAGTATGTGTTGTGTGGATGCTGACTTGTCAGGAACGTCGAGATTTATTCCACTTATGACTCCCCACATATAAATGCGAAAGCATGTAAAAACAATAACATAATTATGGCTAAGATAAATTATTAGGTACCAAAACCAACGTAGAGGGTTCGTTTGAAAAATCTCCGGAATTTGATAAAAGGCTTTAACGTTTGTTAGTCAATGTGGTCTTAGGCTAAGAAGCAAAATTACGGGTCTAAATTATATTAAGTAGGGCCGGATTTACTCCGGTAGAGGCCAGAGGTGTAGTCAGAAAAACAGTTGGGGGGAGGAGCTAATTTGTAGGAGGGTTTGGGGAATAATTTTGTTTTTTTTAAGAAATTATAATATAAATCTTCTACCCCACCAATTGCCAAACGAAGGAACTACGAGGTTGTCCTTCAATAGTAAAATTAATCTTCGACGATAACCTTGACTACTATGAGATAAGACTCATTATGTTCTAAATAATGCATTTCTTTATATCGTATCATATCAAATTTACGATTTAAAACATGTTAAGTCGCAATCCCGTTAAGTTTGTTACATGAATATTTAAAATCGCAAGTTTGTGAGATTGCACGTGACCTTGTGTTGGTAGAATCCAATCCATGGGTTCCGAAATAACCACTTATAGGGGGAGCCAAACCCTATGGACCCACCTCCTCTCTCCGCCACTGGTAACGGCCTCAAGGCACGAGTTTTATCAGCTGATGTTTTTAAATATTTATAAGTTACCTTATAATAGACAGAATTATCTTATTTGCTTTTTTTTTTTGGAAACAGAATTCCACTTTATATCTTGAAATTCCACATAAAATATATTTACATTTTTTATAATAACAAATCAAACAAATAAAGTTTAGAATCCACGTTGTTCATTCGTATTATTCGTTTTGGTGAAGACTCCTAAGTTCTGCCCCAAATTTTTTACATATTATGCCTCATAATATATAACTAATCTCCCAAAAACATGTAAAATTGGTTAAAAACATACAACTTACATACGCCACTGTACACCGTTATTTCTTGAATAATTTTTGATAATTTATTATGATGAATACTAGTTAGTATTTGACCTAACGAGAGAGTGAGGTTCAGAATAACTTTCAATACTACAATGTCCCAGTGTGACAATAATATTAACGATATCTGTTATGCGTACCCCAGAAGCATAAATCAAAGATTGTTGGACAATTAACTACGTCACATCATTGTTGTTTCTTTCACGAAAAAGAACTTTCTTTTAAGTTTTCATTCGCACTCGCTCTAAAATTGTTTGTGAAGACGGGAACAGATGGTTTTAAGTTGTAACAATAGTTTAAATACTTTTGGTAATAAAATTTATCAATGATGGGACCTGTACACAACGTCCACTAACACTTACCTCACAAACACTACCGTATCTGATTTTGGTTACCCAGCCACCTCGCGATTTTGTCATAAAGTCTATTTTCTGCTCTAAATTGGCGACACCTATCATTCTGGTCAACTTGGATTAGAATGTCCACCATTTACAATTTGGCTGCTTTATTCCATGATGAAGACTTTTATACAATTGTGAGTAGAGATGGGACCCTCCCACGAAACAAGAGTCTATGCATGGGGTTCATAACTAAGGACTCTCCACCAGCCAAGAAGGTGAAAGGACAATTTTCTGGGGGAAACGTGATGGCCACAGTTTTCTGAGACGCTGAGGGGATACTCTTGAGTATTTGCCAATGGTACTTCAATAACAGCGAACGTCTACAAAGATACACAGAACTTGAAATCGGCAATACACCCACAATAATGCTCAGAAAAAATTACTTTTACAACTGCAGGGTGAGTAAAGAACGAATTGTTCAAGAAGTAATCAATGAATGCGGTTTTAAGGAATTACAACATCCACCTTAAATGCCCGACCTCGTCCCTTGTCACTTTCTATTCAAACCTCCGCTTTTTATCCGATGACGACTTGACAAACGCCGTGAAGTCGTATTTTTTTCGAAGGATTGATGATTTTAGGAAAACGTTGGAAAAAGTGTTACAGTTAATGGTTCTTACGTCGAAAAACTATCTGCTTTGGTTTGTTCATAAAAGAACTATCTCCATTACGACGTTTCGGCTCGGTCGCACCAGCAATCCCCAAGTGATCCGTATCCGCAAATGAAGTACTTCTACGACCACTGCAGTATAGTACAGTACAGATATAAACCTCACCGTTTTTAAACTTTATGGGTACTCTAATCATATATATATATATATATATATATATATATATATATATATATATATATATATATATATATATATATAATTCTCATAGAAGTACCATATTGTCTCTGGTAAACATCCGAGCTTTCATCCTTCACTGCTCTTATAGAATGTGTTGAACAAATGAAGTGCTTTCACAACCTCTTACGAAAGTTCAAATTTAAACCAAATCTGAATTTTTAGGTTCTTTAAAATTTATTTTCAGCGTACTCATATCACCCCTTAAAATATGCCCAGAAAGAAGCTGAAATTTGTCTAGTCTCTCTCTCTCTCCCCCTCTCTCCACCCCTTCCCTCCCTCCCTCCATCCCCGCTCATCTCTCTCTCTCTCTCTCTCTCTCTCTCTCTCTCTATATATATATATATATATATATATATATATATTTTAGTAGTTTTTTCGAACTGAACTCCGAGTCGAAAATAGTTCAAAAACAAATTCCGAACCCTCGAACCGAACTCGAACTATTTGTAATTTTTTCAGTAGGCATAAAAATACTGCATTACAATATTGAATATTTATTATTCAACATTTTCTACTATGCTATATGGTTGAAAATCTAACGCAATCATTTTTGCAATTTCTTGAGACAAAGCTTGTGCTTGTGGATGAGATGCACTCCATGTGTTCGGAAAGTTTAGTTTGTTTTGTTTTGTAGATTTTCTTTGTAGTCTACATAATGTTGTTTCACATTTTCATGATTTTTGCATCTAAGTGTCTTTGTAACGTCGTTGTTGTACCAGTTGGCGTTTTCATACGTTTATTACAGTTTAAACACTCAGCGCCAAACACCCACGAATTTGGAATCATAATTTATAAGTCCATGTTTACCATCGTTGAAACTGTTCATAGCGTCTTAAATTGTAGATAATGTATATCGCAAAATAACGTAAATAAAATTAAAAACGTGTTCACCTAACCTCACGTTACAGTTCGAAAATCTTTTTCGAAAAATTTGGAGCTTCGCACACCACTAATATATATATATATATATATATATATATATATATATATATATATATATATATATATATAGTATCCATAAGGGACAAACCGTTTCCTAAAAATCCGAGTGCTGCCAGGGTCCGCTCCCCTGCACCAATCCTCATTTACTGGTCGTAGTATACGTAGTTCACTTGGGGAATCAATGCATTCTTTAACAAACGAAGTGGCTTCCATCACCCCAAAAAGAGTCCAGATATAAACTAATCCTCATTTATTTTTTTTAATCACATTAAATAGTGAGTTGAAATTTGGACGGGATTAGTATTATGGAAAAAATAATACCACTAATTTCTGAGATGTGCCCCCACCCTTTAAGATTACTCCGATATAAACCAACCATTATTTGTTATTTTTGGGAGTACTCCGATTACGTCCTAATGGAGCTACTTTTAAATTTATTTTCAAGCAAGTCGAACAATTTTGAGAGTTCTTTAAGACACCCTGTATATAAAGACGTAGTCACTAAAAAGCGATGGTGAATTAAAACAGTGACAAACACTATTTATAAAGAAGGGTAGTGTAAAAAATCGTATTAGCTACGTTTTTGAAGTAGATACCTAATGATGGAAAATTTTGAAGCATTTTGGAGGATGTTCATGAGATTTTTAAATCCGCAATAACAGGAGTTATTACAATTACAATAATTTTTTCGATCAAAATCACAAAAGTGTCCCAGTCCGCGCCAGTGGTAAGGGGTTGAAACAGTTTATGATTCGTTTACAAATGATTGACTACACGTTTGTTGGTGGCCGTATAAGCGCATTACCTTTTATCGCTTTTAGACAGTTACGTTTTCTTGCAATAAACTTTGTACCAAAAAAAGGTAGACAAAAAACGTTTTTGGGAATTCTAAGGCTAAGGATATCCTTCTTGGTCGACCGTTTGGATAAATAATGGGCTAGCTTAAAATGTCGCGTTCTCAGATCTTCTCCTTATAAACATTTTCTTTTTGAGAAAGAGATCGGTCAAATCAACTCATTTAGATTGTAAATGGATACGAAGAAGATTCGATAAGCCAAAGAAATATTGACCCAGAACTTTAAGGGTGCTACTTCTTTATACTTCCTTATTCCGGAAATTTTTCAAACAATCGTGTTATAATCTAGCCCAGATTCAATCAAAAACCTTATCTAACTATATGCACTAACAATACATACCTGGACAATGTTTAGTGATAATACAATTATTTCCTAGGAGCAGAATATCCTTTAAATGCATGGATCTCCTCGCAACTCCTAGGAGTAGATGTTCGCCAGCATGTGCTCTTAGTAACGCAACCTGAATAACACAAATTTAAAGGTTTTGTAAGAAAATGCATTCACCATACTAACCTGGTCATCTAACTGAAGGTCTGTGAAAGCTGGAATATATTTTGCCCACTCAACCAAGATTAAAAGTTGCTGCTTCATCGATTCACACACATCGTTGATGCTTGCAATTTGTTTGTTTGATAAATCGTAATCATTTAAAGGTGATCCCATTTGCTACAAATAAATTGTGATTATCTGAATATAATCAAAATTGATTTACTCACTTCTAAAGAAGCTCCAACTTGTCTGGATAACATTTCCGCGTTTAATAAGGAATTAACAGAAAGACCATTTCCTTGACCGTTATCTTCATAGCTTGGCCGTCTACAGCTTATCCTATCTCTTTCGTTCTGAACAGCTAAAATAAATTTTTTTGAATTAGATGGGTTGCCAGATTTGTAATTATGTACTTAAATGTGAGTTATTTTACGTATTGTAATAACAAAGGAAGATCTGTATTACATTTGTATACAGAAATAATTTATACATTGTATAGAGACAACAGAATTGTTATTGGTCAAAATATAACTGATCGAATGAATAGAAAAATAATTTTTCTGTATATTTTCTTTAAATTTCAAACATCTAGTTAGGCGTGGCAAAATGCTTGTACAATATAGCTGAAACAATATGCTTGAAGCAAGAGGACCTGAAAAAAGAAAACGAACTTATTGCTAAGACACTTAAAAAATATGGCTCCCGATCCAACACCTAACCTAAACAGTGGTAATACCATATGTATACCAGGTATCTCGGACAAAATACGAAGATTAAACAGCACGTACAATATAAGCACTGCCTTGAAATAGACACGAACGCTCATGCAATGAAAACCAGAATTCCAAAAATTGTGTATACAACTTACCATGTGAATGCGACAGATCATACATAGAAGAGAGCAGTACACAACTTAAAGTTAGCGCACAGGAAGATAAGAATCACATCTGCAAAGGCGATACAGACAGATCAAGAATTGCCCAACATCTCTGGAACGAAGACCACCGAATCCAATGTGATACATACAGATAGTGGCAAAAGACGGAATACAACTCTGAACTCGCCGAAAACTCAAAGAAATCACTTACATAGCACTGGCAGAAAATCCGATAAGCTAGATTAGTGTAAAAATGGATAGCAATAATGCGCAATAAACTACGGCGCAACCACGAAAGTTTTATACATATATATACAGGGTGATTTTTAAGTTGATGCTTTTTTTTAAACTGTGTATAGAACTAATTAAAATAAACAACTTTTTCAAATAACATTTTTTCGTTTTGCTTTAATCACCACGCATATTGGGGTTGTTATGGAACTGCAAACAATCTCTGTGATAAGACGGCTGTTAATTTTGTTTTGTTTATGTTTACACTTTTTATGTCAAGCAGAAATGTGTCAATTTGTTGTCAGTTAATCGTGTGTTAGGTTTCAGTTAGTTTGTGATTATTGAAAAATAAAGAATGGCTCATGTGTATAAAAATAATGAACTCGTGGACATGCTGTTGTTTTATGGGGAGTGTCGTCAAAGTGCGGCTGCAGCCGAAAGGCTGTATGCAGAACGCTTTCCATTAAGAGTGCATCCGACATCCCGTAGTTTTATAAATCTCGTTCAGAGGGCAAGGGATACCGGTTATTTAAGAGAACATCATGGAGGGCATGTAGTCAATGAAGAACAAGTTTTGAATATTGTTGAGGAAGATCCATCGATAAGTACTACAGAAATTGCACGTAAGGTCGGTGTAAGTCAAACAAAGGTGTGGAAAACATTGCGGGAAAATCAGTTGTACCCATTTCACGTTCAACGTGTACACGCTCTACTTGCTCAAGACCATCCCCGTAGAGTTGAGTTCTGTGCATGGCTTTTACAAAACAATGCAGATCATTTGAATTTTACAAGAAAAATTTTGTGCGTGGACGAGAAATGGAAATGGAATCAACAATTTCCGCAATACTCATGTTTGGTCATTTGAAAATCCCCATGCTATACGGAGATCAAGTTTTGAAGAAAGATTTTCCGTAAATGTTTGGGCTGGAATTGTAAATGGAATACTCATTGGTCCGCACATCTTGCCAGACCGTTTAACGGGCGAGAATTATCTGAATTTTTTGGAAAATCATCTACCTAATCTGCTGGAAGAATTGCCATTGCATATAAGGCAAAACATGTGGCTTTTACAAGACGGAGCACCTCCTCATTTTAGACGAAAAGTGCGGGAGTTCTTGGATTATACTTTTCCAAACAGGTGGATTGGTCGAAATGGGCCAGTTGCGTGACCACCTCGCTCACCAGACCTTACACCATGCGATTTTTTTCTGTGGGGTTACATAAAAGCGTTAGTTTTTATAACACCGGTAAACACGCGTGAAGAATTAATTGGGCGCATAGAACAGGCAGCAGCAACAATTAAAACAAAACGAATTTCGTTATTACGCGCTGTCACCGAACTATGGTTACATCGCGCACAACGTTGTGTAGAACAGAATGGTGACAACATTGAACATGTCATTTGAAATAGAACTTGACTAAAACGAAATATCTCTTTTATTTTTGAGTTAATTAAAAAATGTTATTTCAAAAAGTTGTTTACTTTAATTAGTTCTATACACAGTTTAAAAAAAGCATTAACTTAAAAATCACCCCGTATATATATATATATATATATATATATATATATATATATATTATCTGTGTGTGTGTGTGTGTGTGTGTGTGTGTGTGTGTGTGTTCTAAAAAATATATATTGGATTAGTCAGTGGCTTAGTGGTAAAGGCGTCAGACTTATAGGAGAAATATTTCTAGTTTGAACCATACAATAGTCAAGTACTTGGGGAAAAAAATTCTTCACTATTTATTTACGTACTCCTGGTTAAACAATTTTTGTAGGTGTTAAGTGGTTTAAATGGGGAGGACTAACTTTTAGCATACCACTGTAGATGGCGCCCTCTGCAGGCAGCATCAAAATCAATAAAATATTTAAGTTTCTCGAACACAAAAACCCCCGTGCTCCAAATTTTAGGACCATATTCAAATTTGTTCACAAAATATCGCCATAAAACCGAGGAAAATGAAAAATTTTCACCCTGTAGGTCATAAACGAAGTGTTTCCGGACCTGGGTTTATATGAACTTTTTTTCTTATTTTTGGGTCTAGAATCACTACGCAAAGGTTGTCGTTTCTGGACACCCCGTGTTATATATATATATATATATATATATATATATATATATATATGATTAATGCCGCCTACATTAAATTATAGCAGAGAGCAAATGGATTTTGCCCGTGAGGCAATTTCACGCGGAATGCCTGTTGCAACTGCCGTTAAAACATTTAATGTCCCTAGAACAACTCTTCTTAACAAAACATCAGGGCGGACACCAAAAGTCAGAAAAATGGGCCCACCTTCGATACTGGTTAGTACTGAGTAAGAAATATTGGTAAACTGGATACTTCTCTTATCCCAAAAACAGCGACCCGTAACAAAGGAGGAAGTTCTCGACAGTGTCCAAATGATTACAAGACTAATCAAGAGAAATTCTCCATTTACTGATGGACGACCAGGAAAAAAAATGGTTTGCCTCGTTCCATAAAAGGAATCCACAAATAACGACTCGTATAGCGCAAAACGTAACGCCAGCAAGAGAGAGCGCTAGAGAGGAGCATAATTTACTAGAAATGTAATTATTGAGTTTGCATTACTAATAATTAGAATTATTGCTAAGGTTACACTCCCGTGAAAATGAATTGTCAGAATAGTTATAAAAAATCTGGCAACAGTATTATTAAGTGGCAACATAATTTAGTATATCATAACAATTTCAATGATCACCGGTATCACACACAATAAAAACTCAAAATTATTGAATATGCATTGCTACGCCAGTCAGCGTAGTAAGGAAACAATTCTATTCATAATGTAAGATTTACATAAAGTTTACAATATATATATATATATATATATATATATATATATATATATATATATATATATATATATATGGCATAGTCAGTTTTTCAATCGGACGTTTCCTGTTTCTATAGCCATCATCAACTTATTTTTTTTTAAATACGGTCCTGATATTTTGAAAGGTTTTTTTTTATTACAAATTCAGCAATGTATCACATTTAATGGTCTGGTCGCGTTTTGAATCTTTTATGGATCATTATCACGAAATTTTTGAATACCGACCTGCATTTTCAAAAAGTTAATGCAGTAACTTTCCCGTATGATTACTACACACACCATAATAAAGTTTCCTAATATTAAAAGTTAACATCAACAAACAAATTGACGGTAAAAGGAAAAACTACTAATTCCTTTTGTTTTTAATCTAAATTAAAGTAAGAATTACTTACTTATAAGTCTTACAATAGTTGTTCAAAAAGTTCTCCATTATTTTCCAAACACAGTTGAATTTAAAGCATTGCGAAGCATTTGAGGCGTAATATTTTCAAGTGCTTCGAGAACTAAGTTGCGCAATTGTTTCATTTTCAATATTGTGTCGGTAAATATAATTTTTGACATATCCCTTGAGAAAAAAGTCAAGAGATGTTATATCGGGGGATCGCATTGGCCATTTTACTCTCAAATATGTTCCAATCCATCGTGCTGGAAACTTGCCGATAAATATTCATGGATGGCTCTGGAATTATGTGCGGGAGCACCGTCTTGTAAAAACCAATAATCTTCAATATCAGCTTAAGGTAAATCAGCTAAAGCTGCTTCTACTTCATTTTCTAATAAATTTGGTAGCGTTCAGAATTTAAAGTTCCGTTATAGAAAAATGGACCTATATTTTCTTCGGTCAAAGTGAGCATTGCTTCAGTTAAAAATTTCATTATTGATCACCTGACTTTCATCCGACCAAATGATTTTATACGGAAATTGCTAATTCACTGGTCTACAAAAATGAACATTTTTCTTTCACAAGAATTAAGATAACAGATTCTAAAAGAATTTTTCGTGCTGAATTCAAATATCATTCCAGTTTTTCCCCATCGGGCAGGAGTTTTTTGTGATATTATTTGAATTTTTTATATTCTAAAAAATCCGTAATTAGCTATCTAACTACTCACTCATTCTGACCTAGAAAGTGGTAGATAGTGATTTTCGGGCATATTTTGCATCGGGAACGTCTCTCTTCTTGGTCCAACAGTAGTCAGCCAGCATATTGGAACTCCACATGCCTTGGTACCTCTTCTCGATGGTAGCAATTTACAGTGTTCATCGCTGACAGCTCCAAGGTTTTCGGGGAAGAAGCCTGAGTGAGAGTCCAAGAAGTTAATTTTTAAAGACATGTTGCATCCCATAGCTTTATAAGAATGCAGAAGATCAGCCACCACTGTCACGATAGTTTTCTGCTTTATGGCTTCCAAGAAAATTGCAACATAAATTTTTGAAAGACTGCCAGGCTGCTTCCTCCAATGGATTTAATAGTCCTTCGAAATGTTCATCAGCCATTAATGACCGGATTTGTGGTCCTATAAAAATTCCTTCTTTCAGTTTAGCATCACTGACTTTGGAGAATTTCGATTTCAAGCACAAGAATCCATCAGAAAGTTTATTCATAGCTTTGACGAAATTTTTCATTACTCCTAACTTAATATGCAATGGAGGTAAAATTATTTTTTCAGGATTCACTAAAGGGACAAATGACACATTTTTCTGGTCAGCGATAAGAGATTCACGTTTAGGCCATGATTTTCTAACGTAGTGAGATTTCTTATCTCTGCTGTCCTATTCGCACAAAAAACAGCAAAATTTGGTGAACCAAAGTTGCAAACCAAGCAATAAAGCAATGACCTTTAAATCACCACATATTGTATTTTCTCTGAAATTAGTTTCATATTTTCATGTCTCTTTTATATCAGCGGTATGCGCAACAGGTATTGATGGAAGTTCATTTCCAATATGTAGCAATACAGCCTTCAAACTAACTTTAGAGGAGTCTATGAACAGTCGCCAGTCGTCTGGCCGGTGTTGATGCCCGAGTTTCCATAACTGAACAAATATCATTACAAAACACAATACCATTTTCTTCAGAGAAGCAGTCTTTGAAAACACTATGGAGGCTACGATTACTTCTTACATCTTTTGGAGTAGATTCCACCCTCTCAGTCTGGAAGTTAAAACTTCAGCTTGCTGTTTAGACAGATTTAAATCCCGAATCAGGTCATTAACGTCTTGCTGATTGGGAAAGTATGGTTCTGATGAACAGCTACTGGCTTCATATGTAGGATCATTTTTATTTTCATCTGAATCATTTTCAGTTTGAGTTAGGTAAGAATCAGAGTTATCACTTAAGGTCGTATCTGCATACAGGGAACTCTTCATTGTGTACGACAGGTCTCATTGCAGCTTGCAAATTCGGATACTTAACTGTATATTTTGTTTTAGATGTGATTCCTTTAATATTTGTTAAACAAAAATAACAATCAGTTAAATGATCCTTCGGTTCCCTCCAAATCATGGGAATTCCAACTGACATATGATGTGTACCATTTTTCCACCCAGTCAGCCCACCTCTTGTCAAAATCACCAACTTGATAGCCAAAGTAAAGTTGATAACACTTTTTTATAAGTGGATTCAAATTTCGCCTCTGAGACTTGAAGATCAGCTCACCACAATATAGCAGAAATTATCTGCATGATTTTTACACACTTTCTTGGCATGATGAAAAAAAAAAGCACTGAAACACAACATGCACAATATACCTCCAAACAGAAAGGAAGGAAATATTTCACTAGTGAACAAACTCACAGTCAGCGCAATACTGACATATCACAATATTAAAGGTCTGCGCATGTCCAAACATAAATGAACCTGCGCAGTCTTGTTTTATGGTGCTTCAGCATGATATTACAAATAGTTTTCTTAAATACAGCTTAGGTAAAATCGCTACATATGAGGTAAAGATTCCTATGACAGGTCAAAAGTAGGTTTCACAGAAAAACTATGCCTGACTACATATCTGAATTCAGGATGAAAAAATTCACTAGATTCACTATTCAGATTTCTTGTGACAAAAACCTTGTCGACCAGTGATTTTCACATTGCCTGGTTTACCGTTCACAGAACTCTCTGCGCCTCGCTGAATCCCCTGGTCGAAGTCCCTGAATAATTCTAAATTTAAATGGAAGTATTTTTTCTTTTTGTAAAATAAAATGAGCAGTTCCACTTCCAATTGTTTGTTCAATGCTCCGTGTAGAAATTTCTGGATTTTACGTAACAGTTAACTAAACATTCTTTGCTTTTTCTCCATTGTAAGGTTTTGTACGGGAATTTACAGGCTTTTTAAATACACCATGTTCCCTTAAATTGACTGACAAATTCCTAGATGTGGTTTTGCGAGGCTACTGTCTCTCTGTGTATTGAGTTCCGCTTCTTTGGAATTTCGTTGACATAGTATGTAATAACTAGGTACCATAAATTAACTAATTCAGAGTTAAATGCTAGTACCAGCTAAATACAAAATTGTACAATACAAAATTATGACGTAGTAAATTACTTCAAAACCTATTTTTATTTTTTTCAGAGCCGCCTGTTTTTATTTATTTTTTTTTAGAACATCACACCGTTGTTATGATATCGCGGATAGAACTGTACGCTATTATTTATCTTTTGAGATTCATGAAAAACTCTTTACCAATTCAATCAATTTTTTTTTTTAAATTATACATTATACAGTGATTGATAATTTAAATAGGTAACTGCAATGTTAATTTTACAAGTATTTAGTTTTTTATGTTACGTTGCATAATTAACAATATTTTATTTTAGTACTTTTCCTTATTGTGTAAAATATTAAACACAAAGGAAAATTAACTAAATAGATTTTTTTGAAAAGGCAGATCTGTATTCAAAATGATGATATGATCCATAAAAGGTTCAAACCGCGATCAGACCATCAAATGTGATACGTTGCTTATTTCTAATAAAAAAAACCTACAAAATCAGTTTTGAAAATATCAGGACCATAGTTAAAAAAAAGGTTGATGATGGCTATAAAAATAATAATAATAATTTATTACGTGCCAACAATACAATAGTATTTTACACAAGTCAAGTACCTTAATCATTATTATTCTCGCTAGTTACATTATGTATATCTAAATATCAGTTTTCTATGTAATCGTTCACACTATAGAATGCTACATTAAGGAGATAATCTTTTACTCGTTTCTTACATTTTTGCATATTTAGATTTTTGGTTGTATTGGATAGCTTTTCAATTGCTAATTTATTGATCGCATTATAAGGGGCTTGTGAAGTTAGCACCCCTACAAAGAGTTTCAGTAGTTCTGATTAGAGTTCTAGCTTCCTTTTAAAGAGTTTAGAAGTACTTCATAAAAAATAAAGAGTTCCGTTTATTAACGGTTCCAAATTTTAATTTGAAAAATAAGAGTGCTAACTTCACATCGAAATAGAGATCCAGTAGTTTTGAGAAGCTAAATTATTATATTTTGCAGTTCTAGAGTTTTTTTTTTGAAAATTAAAAAAAATTTTTTTTTGAAAATTCAATTTTGACATGAAATAGTTCCAATCAACTTTTGATGTTCTTCTATTCATTCCTCAGAGTTCTCGTTAATTAAAGACAAATTATAATCAACAATGAAACAGTTACAGCCCTTTACTTAAAAAAACAGAAAATGTTAACAAAAAATGATTCTAATAGTTCTCGCAGCAGATTTGGATAATATTGGAAAAGTTCTGAAAGAAATTCTAATGATCGAGAGCTATCCGATTAATATTTTGAACAGTTCCCAAATAGTCCTCGTGCAGATGCACAATGCCTTTCCTAAGAGTTTCGGTGCTAAAATTAATTATATAATTTTTTTAAAATGGAATTTATCCGAAAAATGGGTTATTTTTTACTAATTGTTTAAAATATTATCTAATTAATTTTTTTTATCGTCGGAACTCTTTATAAAGGCATTGTGTATGCTCAGAACTATAGGAAAATTGTTTTAGAATAATCAGAACTCTTGACAATCGACCAGCGTCCCACCTATACTCTCGTAAATTGTCAAAGTATCGATAAACAACATTTTGAAGGGTTCCAATAGTTCCTGCAGTAGATTTGGATAGTACTCAGAAAGTTATAATGATTGGAAGCAATCCAGATTTAAATTTTTGAAAATTCAATTTTGATATGCAATAGTTTCAATCAACTTTTGACATTCTTTCATTCATTCCTATGAGTTCTCCCTAATTAAAAAAAATTATAATCAAAAATGAAAAAGTTACGGTCCTTTTACTTTAAAAAAAATGTTAACAAAAAATATTGTCCTATAGTTCTCCCGGCAGTGGATAGTATTCTAAAAGTTCTAAAAGAAATTCTAATGATCGAACGCGATCCGATTAATATTTATAGAATTATTCGACTTTAAAAAATTGTATAGCTTAAAAGTATTGTCGATAAATATTTTGAAGAGTTCCAATAGTTCCCGTGTAGTTCTCGATATGCACAATGTTTGCATGTGAGTTTGAATGTAAAAATTAATTATATAATTAAAAAAAATAATTTATCCAAGAAATGGGCTATTTTTTACAAAAGAATTTTTCGAATACTATCCAAATCTGCTGTGAGAACTCGTTCAAATATTTTTTGTTAAAATTTTCTTTTTTTGAGTAAAAGGGCTGTAACTTTTCATTGATGATTATAATTTTTTATAATTATCGAGAACTCTTAGGAATGAATAAAAGAATATCAAAGGTTAATTGGAACTATCGTAAGTCTAAAATAAAATTTTTAATTTTTTTTAATTTTCAAAAAAAAAATTTTTCCACATCAGGAACTCTATAACCTTGCAAAATATAGTAATTTAGCTAGTCAGAACTATTGGATCTCGATTTTCGATGTGAAGTTAGCACCCCATTCTTCAAATTAAAATTTGGAACCGTTAATGAGCGGAGCTGTTTTTATTATACTTCTGAACTCTTTAAAAGGAAGCTAGAACTTCAATAAAAAATATTGGAACTCTTTGTCGGGGTGCTAGCTTCACACGCCCCATTATAAGATTTATTTAAACGATAAAAATTTGCACATATGTTAGTGTTACATCGTGTATTATATGTATTGGTTATGTAGTCTAAGTGACTAAGCAATTTCGTAAACCACTTCCGTTCTCTAAGTTGTTGCTCGCCGCAGCGAATTATCAGGCTGCTCCTGGACAAGGGTTGGGTGAGTACTGTTTTAATAAACTAGCTAAACTGAAATTGCTTAACGTGCACATATCTGAACCGTATCTTGTTGACACTGTAATGGGTGGAATACCGAACGAGAATATTGCTAGGTCAGCTAGATCATCCAATTTCCAAGAGACTAATGAACTGTATGCTTTCTTGAGTACGTTGGGATGTGTCCCAGATCGGAGGGCTAGTCAAACCTTGGTAAAATTTAAGAAACATCCTACAGTCGTATTATCCAATCGTCCTACTGGGAGCGGGATATTAAAGCGGAAAATCAGTTGTTTTAACTGTAAAGGACCCCACTTCGCGAGTGAGTGGCCCAAGCCACGTGTAGAATGTTTTAATTGCAGACGATTGGGCCATGTATAGAATAAATGTCCGCATAAGAGTACTAAAAGTACCAACCAGCCTAAGACATCTTCTAACCACGATGTCAACGAAGCCATTATACAGCTCAGTTTTGACGGAAACTTGATCTCCTCTGTTGGAAGTGTTAGAACTTTGGTTCAAGTAGACGAAGTCACAATTATGATTACTTTAATTGTGATGAGAGATAAATTGGTACAAAACTGTATAGTGGGTGGAGACTTAATAAACTCGTCCAATGTAATACTCATGAAAAGCGGGAATAAAGTTATTGTACGTCAGCTAGCTGAATTGCAGTCGTCGCCACGACCGGAAATCATGAATTTATGTGCGGTGGGGAAACTCCGGGCGATGTACACGCGGCTCTAAAAGAACAGTGTCATGTATTGTTGAATACATACCGAGACTGCATTTCCTATTCGATGGAGGATTTAGGCAACTGCGACCAGGTTAGCCATTAAATGTGTTACCGAAGAACCCATCGCGTATAGACCATACCGAATGCCGCTGAAAGAAAAAGAGATCTTACGTGGTATAATTGAAGAGCTATTAGCTAACGGTATAAGTTCGACCATCTAAGTCGCCTTATGCAAGCCAGGTCCTTTTAGTAAAGAAGAAGACTGGTGATTATCGAATGTGTGTTGATTATAGACGCTTAAATGCAGTAACGGTCAAGGACAAGTACCCGCTACCGCTGATTGAGGAACAATTAGACAAGTTAGGGGTCATCAATGTTTTATAACCCTGGATTTGGCTTCGGAGTTCTACCAAGTCCCTGTTGCAGAAGAGTCAATGCCTAAAACCGCTTTTGCCACACCAGATGATCATCTGTAGTTTTTAAGAATGCCATTTGGTCTTTCAAATGCGCCAGCGGTTTTTCAGAGGTTTATGAACAACGTTTTGGGGTCTTTGAAAAATTCTATTGTTTTTCCGTATATTGATGATGTGATCATACCGTGCCCAAATCCTAAGGAAGGACTGGACCGATTGCGTCAGGTACTGGAAGCTTTGCGTAAGAGCTATCTAACATTGAAGTTAGAGAAATCTTGATTTTTTCAGCAAAATATAGACTATTTAGGTAGGGAAATCACAGTCGAAGGAATAAAACCGGGTGCTCGAAAGGTACAGTCAGTTTTAGAGATGAAAGAACCTCGGACAGTGAAGGAGGTACGACAATTTCTAGGGTTATTGGAGTATTTTCGTCGTCACTTAAAAAATTATACCAGAATGGTGGAGCCGCTAACCCGTTTATTGCGTTAAAGTGTACCACGGGTTTGGGGACCGTAGCAACAAGGTGCTTTTGAATCTGTCAGAAAAATGTCAACAACGAGACCAGTGTTGGCAGTTTTCAATTCCGAATTAGACACCGAATTACATACGGATGCCAGTTCACTGGAATTTGGCGCAATTTTATTACAAAACACGACAGATTTTACGCGTAGTAGCGTACTATAGTAAGCAGACAAGTGTGCCTACTGTGTCATGATCAAGCAGTTCATGCTGGTATTGAAAGCAGGATAATGGTTTGCGAAAATGCGCCGTTTTGTAACGAAGTATGTCGGGTGTGTTTAAATTGCTCATATTACAATTGCTCTGTTAAGAATCAAGGGAAGCTGCATCCCGTTGAGAAAGTGAACGTACCTTTTCATACTGTTCATGTAGACCATGTGGGACCCTTCGAGACCAGTGCCCGAGAGAATAGATTTTTGTTCGTCTTAGTGGACGCCTTTACGAAGTTTGTGATTATTGAAGTGGTGAAGTCGCAAAAGACTCAACCGGTAGAGTTAGCGCTGCAATAGATCATGTGTTTGTTCGGAGTGCCGACCCGTATCATAAGCGATCGAGGAAGTGCTTTTATTGCACACTCGTTTAAACTGTTTTGTGAAACGTACAACATAAAGCATGTGCTTAACTCTGTTTCTACGATACTTAATGTGTTAGCTACCCTTAATGCTGATACCGAAAGTATACAATGGGACACGCATGTGAAAGAAGTGCAGAGCGGCATAAATACTGCCTCTAATAAAGGTATCAATCAGACATCGTCCGAAGCGTTGATGGGGTACAAACCAAGACCTATGGCACAAGCTCATTTATTGGTAAAACGGGAATGGAACGTCTTGACTTGTCCGAGGTGAGGCACAAAATGAAGAGGTATATCACCGCAGACCAAGCTCGCCAGAGAGGCTGATAAGTATAGTAGAGGTGATCTGGTACTACTAGAACAAATCACAAGCACGACAAATGCTGGATCAAGTAAGAAACTTTTACCGAAGTATAGGGAGCCGTTTAAGGTGGCATCGGTCATGTTTAATGGCAGATACGCGAGGGACATCACAAGGCACGAACTGTAATAGCAGTAGAAGTTACGGCCCTGATCCTCGGGCCAGGTGTAAATAAATAGTAGTAGCCACCAGTGTACCACAGTTTTTGTTAGTGTAGCATGATCTTGAGATATGGTTGTTGCCACGCGGACATGATTGTCCAGTTATGTAAGTTTTGAGATGTGGTTGTCGCCACGCGGACATGATTGTCCAGTTATGTAAGTTTTGAGATGTGGTCGTCGCCACGCGGACATGATTGTCCAATTATGTAAGTTTTTGAGATGTGGTTGTCGCCACACGGACATGATTGTCCAGCTATGTAAGTTTTGAGATGTGTTACGTAATTTGCGATGTGGCTGTCGCCACACGGACACGGGTGTCCAGTTATGTAACGTTTTGATACGTAGTTGTCGCCACACGAGCCTGATATACCCAGACTTTTCCAATGATGTTCAATACAGCTTGGAAGGCGGAGTTGTACTACTACCTGAAGACAGGATGGTCGAATGTTATAGTCAATAAATTTAAACTAGTAATTACAGGGTTATTGCCCCATTTCTTTAATGGTACATAAGGAAATGAACGTAGGAATAAGAAAAAGCACTGTTGTTAACTAAACAGCGCGCCTGCTAGTAACCCAATATATTTAAGATGTGAATGTTAAATATGCCTAGCTTACGAATAGAATTATGAAAAGTCACGTACCGGGTGGCCAACTAAGAACGGCCGTCGGCCATATCTCAGGAATGGATTATAGCACAGGTTCGGGAAAAAATTTTGTAACAAAAGTGACCTCGAGAAACGCCTGGAAATTATTTTCAGAATTGTAGGTCCACCGCTAGAGGGTATTTGACAGTTAAAATTTTAAAAAGCAAAATTTTTCAGAATTTACTCAATTAAGAGGCATATTAAATATTATAATCAGATTCCTCGACAAATTCTGCATATTTTTTATTTGACAAGTTTTAGTTCAAATACGGGGTGGGGGAGAGTGGGAACCTTGTTACGAAAAAACGCCTTTAATTCAGGTTCTGCTTGACCGATTTTAATAAACTTGATGTTGTTTGAAAGAGCTTTTGTCAAACAATAGAAAATGTGTAAATTTGAAGCAATCTGATTAATAACATAAATGCTAGAGGGCGCTGTTTAATATTTTTTTAATATTGTGTTTTCTCTTTACAATTTTAAATGGAAGCATAAAAATTTAAGTAGGTCTTTAAAAAGTAGACTAAATTAGTAATAAAACAGTGAAAACTGTAAGTCGCTATCTTTTTCCTATCCTGAGATATGGTAATAAACAGGTAAATGGCGGAATTGTTCTTCCAAGCTCTAGTAGGCTAGTTCGCGTTAACGGAAATTATTAAATGTAGCCTGGATGGAAAGATCTTACATTTGTCTGCAGTAATTTAAACTGTTATCATACTAATGTTATGGTTGCCGCTAGATTACCTAAATGTAATGCTGTCGCTACTAACAATGAGAACAAATTATAAAATAATAATGTGATAAATCTAACATTTTTTTAATTATATAAGAATGTTATATTTGTTTTCAAGCGATGTGTTAGTTAATCAAAAGCATAAAATATCAATAAAAACCGATATTTGCCCAGCAACAACAAATGCAGTTTAAAATATGAATTACGGTACTGATGACAACAAAATTAGTAAAGAGGGCCATGTAAGATATAAAATAAATTCCCTGTTGAAAACAAGCAAAGCTATGATTTTCACGCACATGTCAAAAATTATTCATCGTGTTGCATTTAATAGACTTTCTTTATCTTTTCGTACCAAAATGATTCTTACAAATAAAGAAGCATTTGATATGTTGGCAGTTTATTTTGAATGTATGAGAAATGCAACTGTTGCTGCTAGAGTGTATGCACTGCAGTACCCAAACAGACGGCATCACAGCAGAAGAGTTTTCTCCGACTCGCACACCGTGTGCGTACTACTGGAAAAGTGAATCTTCCTGTATACCGAAGACAACGCAGAGGTAGAACAGAGGAAAATGTGATTGATGTTTTAGCTTATGTAAATGTTAACCCTCATTCAAGCACCAGAGCTATAGCTAGAGACTTGGGTATATGCCGAACCACCGTCCAAAATATTTTAAGAGAACACAGGTGACTACTCATTTATTAATGCATTCGGTATTATAATGATAAAAATGTTTTAATTTTTTCGTTTGTAATTATGTTTCTCACGTTTATCATACCGAAAATGCCATTACATCAAAGTTAACTTGTGACAACATGACTAATGTATTTGCCGCCATTTTATGTCCAGTTTCAATAAAACACCAAATCATTTAATGAAATTATCTTACGCTATGTGAATAGATTTTAACTAACAACATGATAATTAAGTGAGGCAAAGTAAAGTAAAAAGGTACCAATAATAAAAAATAATGAGAGGCCGGGCGAAAAAAATTCGTAATAACATTACGAGAGTTAATGCATTTAAAGTCCTATTTCGTTTACTAACAAAGAAGGACTTCAATGTGTCTTATTGATCTGATTACTTTATAATATATACCATTTTAGATTGCACCCATATCACATGGTCCTACACTATTGTTTGAATGCTCAAGATTTCGATACCAGGTTGGATTTTTGCAACTGGCTCTCAAATATGATACACGGCGATCCTGAAATACTTTCACGAATTATGTGGACAGATGAGGCTACTTTTCATAGTGATGGTAGTGTAAATCGACATAATATGCACTACTGGTCAGAAACGAATCCCCACTGGATGCAGGAGGTCCAACATCAGGGTCGTTGGTCTGTAAATGTGTGGTGCGGGTTTCTAGGTGCCCGGCACATTATTCTAGAGATGTTCGTAATTTCTTAAATCAATCATACCCTGAAAGGTGGATAGGACGTGGAAGTTTATTTATTTGGCCACCAAGGTCTCCAGACCTAACTTGTTTAGATTTTTATTTGTGGGGGCGAATAAAAGATCTCGTTTATGCCGATAGACCCACAACAAGAGCTGGCATGATTGAAAGAATACGACTGACAATACGAAGTATTTCAAGGGCAGAAATTGAAACTTCTGTTCTCTCCACCCGTCAGCGATTGATTTCATGCATTGAAAATGATGGACGACATTTCGAACATCTAGGGCGACACTAATTACGTAGTTATTTATTTAAGGTTTTAATTGTTAGATTTATCACATATTTTATAATTTGTTCTCATTGTTAGTAGCGACAGCATTACATTTAGGTAATCTAGCGGCAACCATAACATTAGTATGATAACAGTTTAAATTACTGCAGACCAATGTAAGATCTTTTCATCCAAGCTAAATTTAATCATTTCCGTTAACGCGAACTAGCCTACTAGACGTTGGAAGAACAATTCCCGCCATTTACCTGCTTCTTACGATATCTCAGGATAGGAAAAAGATATTGACTTGCAGTTTTCACTGTTTTATTACTAATTTAGTCTAATTTTTAAAGACCTACTTAAATTTTTATGCTTCCATTTAAAATTGTTAAGAGAAAACACAATATTAAAAAAATATTAAACAGCGCCCTCTATCATTTATGTTATTAATCAGATTGCTTCAAATTTACAAATTTTCTATTGCTTAACAAACGCTCTTTCAAACAACATCATGTTTATTAAAATTGGTCAAGCAGAACCTGAATTAAAGGCGTTTTTTCGTAACAAGGTTCCCACTCTCCCCCACCCCTTATTTGAAGAGATAGACTAAAACTTGTCAAATAAAAAATATGCAGAATTTGTCGAGGAATCTGATTATAATATTTAATATGCCCCTTAATTGAGCAAATTTTGAAAAATTTTGCTTTTTAAAATTTTAACTGTTAAATACGCCCTCTAGCGGTGGACCTACAATTCTGAAAATAATTTCCAGACGGCCGTTCTTAGTTGGCCATCCGGTACGTGACTTCCTTTTTAGGAAAAAGAATAAAAAATCAGTTAGTTAGTATACATGTAGTACGTAATGTGTAAGTTGTGGTGGTTAATAAAATCTGAGTAAGAAGTGCTTCATTTTTCTGGACATTATTGTTATTTCTTACATTGTGTTTATTATAATTTCCGAGATCCCGGTAGTGAGAATTCTTAACTTGGACACAGTGTATAATGTGCCATTTTTAACAAAGTGGGGTGCCGACTTTATTGACAAATAAACGCAAATAGAAATCAAAATTAACACTCATTTTTTTGGTCGTTACATAATAATTTTATTATTTGTAGAAACTGACGTGCTATGATCATGTTTATTTATGTTTTACAATTTTAACGATGAAAAATAAATATACTATTTTTACCTTCTTTTTTCATTCCAGCTTTGAAACATTTTCTTAACCTGCAATATCGGCATTGATTCCTCTTATCCTTATCTACGATACAATTTCTGCTAAACCTGTAAAAAGAAAAACAAAAGTTTTAATTTAAAAATTGGCAAACAACATGTTTTGACCATCGCAACAATTTCACGTGATTATTAAAATTACCATTTTATGACGTGCATATATTAATTTTAAACCGATTTACATTTAAACAAATATCAATAATAATGTTATTTCCAAAAAAAGCCTACTTGTTTTATGCTAATAAACTATAAATAGCAATTGTGTTAATTCAAGTCCCAAGCATATAAAAATTTGATCCATTCAAAACAATGATAAATAGTATGTAGTAGGCTATTATGTGCTAATATATTTAATTATAAAAAAGTGTTTAAAAAATATTTTTGTTTAAAAATGTGGACAGCTTGAGAAGAAAATTATACGAGCGGCCTTCGGAATAATACCAAAATTGAGAAAAACTTAACAAGGGTACGGTAAGTAATAATTAACATCTTCGACTTATGTCACCAAGGCTAAACATACACAATATTTGTTTAATAATAGTGTAATAATATTGATACATTGCATGACGCAACTTAATGTTTTGGCTTACTATATTTTTTTTCGTTTTTATACGTGTTTAACCTGACGATACTAAAGTAATTTCTAAACGTCCACTCATTTGCATAATCGTTTAAAGAGGTTGTCATTGGCTGATTAAAGACATTAACTTGTAAATTGAAGGAAAAAAAACTGGATGTAATTAAAAGAAATTATACTAATTAGAATTTCTGAATATGTACCCTTGACTTAATTACAATTAATACTATTTAATTATTTTAATTTATTACAAGTATAGCAACGTATTGCATCAAGACCATGATTACTTTGGCAGTAAATATAGGCAAGTCTAATTTTGAGGATTATAGAAACACGCCAGCAAAGCACACTTCACTAATAAAATAAAAAATTTAGTAGAGTTCTCATCAATCCCCTAACAGTTTTACGATTCTATTATAATGATAGAAATAGTTCCGCTAAATTAAATGAAAAAATCAGCATACAAGGATTGTAGTGGCAAACTCACAAAGTGCGATAACTACTTTAAAATCACAATTGCAATGTTTTACTCTTACCATTATCTATAGAATTAGTGGTGCTACACATAAATCTCGCATTTTCCATATTTTTTCCACCCCTTCCGGATGTGGAAAACACAATTATGATAGATCCCTGATAACGATTTGAGAAAAAAGGGTTATTAATGTAGCTATTGTGGTGTAACACCGAACTATAAAAAAGGTCGCATTTTCAAAAATGGTTTTCACCCTTTACGGATGTGGAAAACGCAGTTCTGATTCAACTCTCATAATAATGGATTGAAAACCATGTTTATTGAGGATTATTAATAGAGCTACCACGCGCAAAAAGTTGCGGTTTTAAAATTATTTTCCACGCCCTTGTTGATGTGGAAAATGAAAATTTAATAGAACCCTAATATTAGTTTGAGTGGAATGTTTCTTAAGGGTTATTAATATAACATTGTGGTTTTACACAGAACTGCCAAATTTGCATTTTCAAACATTTTTTCAACCTCCATGCGGATGTGGAAAACGCAATTTTAATCTGATAATAATGGTTTGAGAACCATGTTTTTTAAGGGTTTAAGGGTTATAGAGATATTGCGCTGGTATCCAACTCTCTCAAAAACTTGCATTTTCAAAATTTATTCCTCCTTGTGGATGTAGAACACAAAATCTTATTAACACTAGAACTGCCGTGGCAGTCAATTTGACCGCGTGTCTTCTTTGAAATGTTGTTTCTCCGTTGTGCTTGGAGTTACAGTGTTGAGGTATTATGACTTTTTATAAATTTTTATGTACGAGGGAGGTATGATAAGTACCCATGTTTGGCGACAGATGGCGCTTTGGGTGAAAATCTGCATTACCAACTGTGAGTACTATTCTTTAGGTCACGTCTGTCAAAATTTTAGCGACATTCATCGAGTAGTTTAGTTTTTATAGCTGTTGAAAGTGAGTTAGTGTAGGTATTCTTGCAATAATGGAAAAAGAACAATACCGGTCAGTGATTAGATTTCTTTTTTTGGATGGGAAAACGTGTGTAGAAATCAGTGAAAAGTTGCAAGCAGTTTATAACGATGATGCACCATCGATGACTACCATCAGATACTGGTATAATGAATTTAAGCGTGGTCGAAGATCCGTCTTTGATGAGGAGCGCCCCGGTCGCCCCGTTGACGTGACTACGGACGAAATGATTAATAAAGTGAATGATATCGTGTTAGCAGACCGCCGAATGAAGATAAGAGAGATTGCTGAGATGGTAAACATCTCAATTGAACGTGTACAAAATATCCTGCACGCCAAATTGGGTATGAGAAAGTTACCAGCGAGATGGGTGCTGTGGCTGCTGACGATTGATCAGAAACGGTACCGCGTGACAACTTCAACGCAATGTTTGGACAAGTTTAAGCGTAATACGAGAGAGTTTCTACGGTGGAATGTGACCGTTGATGAGACGTGGACCCATCACTACACGCCGGAAATCAAAAGTCAGTCAGCACAGTGGCGAACGTGCACTAAAGAAAGCAAAGACGCAAGGCATCATCTTAATCGATTATTTGGAGAAGGGAAGAACCGTAACGGGTCAGTATTATGCCAATTTATTGGACCGATTCGACGCTGAAGTAAAGAGTAAAAGGTCACACCTAGCGAAGAAAAAGATCATTTTCCATCATGACAACGCCCCGGTCACTCATCGGCAATTGCGACAGCTCGTTGAGTTACGGTACGAAGTGTTGCCCCATCCAGCATATTGGCTTAGTGGAAAGCGATTCTCGACAAATGAAGAGGTCATTTCGGAAACGGGTCTATTTTGCAGAGTTCGAAAAATCTTATTATTTGGATGGGTTAAAAAAGTTGGAACATCGTTGAATCAAGTGTATAGAGGCTAAAAGGCGATTCTGTCGAAAAATAAATACACTAAATATAAACCAATTGCCTTGTTTTCCTGAACACAGGTATTTATCATACCACCCTCGTACCTTTAGAATATAAAAAAATATATTAAGAAAATTAAGCAGTTTTAAAGTTTTTTTTGTAGTATTTGTACAACTGCCGGAACCGTCATTTTGACCGTTCATATATTCATAAACAGTTCCGAGGTTGTATAACAAAAATAATTACAACGGTGAGATAAAACAATGTATTTTACTATTATTGTGGTAATTTTTAGGAGTTTACTGTAAGTCAGAACTTGTTTAGTCGTGTCCGAAATTATGAATAATCTTCCCTATTTTTACCTAAGCGTCCGAGACATGATAAATACAAGTTATAACTTGTATTTATCAAGTTGTAACAAATTACCTCTCTTGTCCAGAGGTCACAACGACCGGTCACGGCAGTTTTAGGTATTTACAATAGCCGGCGGTGCTAGTGTTAAAGGTTATTCTTAGAAATATTCTGCTACTACCAAAACTCACGAAGTTTTCAATTTTTTTCCACTTCCTTGTGGAAACGCATTTTTTGTAGAACCCTAATAATAATGGTTTGAGAACTACGATTATTGAGGGTTATTGATATTGTGATGTTATCCAGAACTCGAAAAAAGTTGGGTTTTCAATTTTTCCCTTGTACATGTGGAAAACGCAATTTTGATAATAGCTTGAGAGCCATATGTTTATTAAAGGTTATTGGCATAGATATTTGTGCTGCTACCCAGAACTTTCAGGAAATGCTGCGTGTTCAAAATTTTTGTCACCCCCTGCGGATGTGGAAAACACAATTTTGATAGAACCCTGATAATAGTACGAGCCAGAACTTTCCAGAAAAATTGCTTTTTCAAAATTTCTATCACTCCTGAGGATGTGGGAAACGCAATTTTGATAGAATCCTACTAATAATAATAATGGCTTGAGTCATGTTTATTAAAGATTACTCATAAAGATATCAGAATCCTCAAGAAAAGTTGCGTTTTAAAAATTTTTTTCGCTCCACTTGTAGATGTGAAAAGCGAAATTATAATAGAACCCTGATAATAGTTTGAGAGGCATGTTTACTAAAGGTTATTGATAGAAATAATATGCAGTTACCCTGAACTATCAAGAAAAGTTGCGTTTTCAATTCTTCTCTGCCCCCTTGCGCACGTGGAAAACACTATTTGGATATAAACCTGATAATAATGGTTTAGACAAATGTCACCTTGTGTGTCGTTAACACATTCTAAATCAAAATCCAGGGCAATTAGATCGTTTAAAAAAGAGGAAATGCGTTTATTGCATTTTTGATTGCTTCTATCTCAATATTAATTAAACCTTGTTTCAAAAAGATTTTACTTGTCTGATATTTGGTTTACTCCGTTATAGCTCACACACTCACTGTACTTGACACAGCAAATTTTAATTATTTATCTGGATCAAAAATAGAAAGACTTCATAAAAAGTAATTCCATTAAGAAGCGAAACCAAACGGTACTTCAACTTTAAACACCAAACTCAATAAGTGACGTTAATTGACATATAGAAACATAAAAAAACAGTGCAAAGACAAGCAAACCCAATACATATTTAGCAACTCTTGCTACCAAACACACAGATAATAACCAAATTATTATACCAACCTTGTGTAGGTATTTTATTACCTCCTATTCCGTCTTACAATCTAAATCAAAATGGCCAAAATGTCGATAATTAGTTTCCTGTACGCAAAAAAACAAAAACTCAGAAGTATTACTTGTTATTTTAAAGCTCCTTTCAAAGAGCACAACCTTTCTAATTTAATTTCCTTTGATGCCTTAATTTAAATTAATTTAATAAAAAAAGTGGATTTCTTACTGACGATGATTACTGTAATTATTTTCGAAACGTGTAGATTTTACAAAACTTATCTATCAATATCTCATGATTGTTTTAAATGCACGTTCTATCGTGTTATGGTACGAGAAAACTGTAGTACGACACCTCAAACGCTGTCGTGGTTAAACTAAACTCGATTATTCATCGCTATCAATAATCCAGGTAGCTAACAAATGACAACCCAGTAAGTCTGATTTTTAAATCCTATTAAACATTACAGTAACGCCGCCTTGCTGCTTGCCCTTGTGATGCTGACTGAAGTTATACGCGAGATCGATACGCCAGTCACGATAAACAGCAACCAAATGTTGCTTGTGTGTGAAAGCACTAGAGTTGCAACACAATGTAGTAAGTCATAGCGAGAATTTATCACATGTGTAAAATAGGCTTAAGATGTAGATTTTATGAAATTACACGCCATTTTACTACATTTATAATTTTTTATTTAAAACTAGGGAATCCGAAAGCTAAGATTACCTTATTTTTCCTTATATAATTTTACCTCTTTTAGGTACAATTTCATTTCTACTTTATTCTATAATCTAATTTAGTCTATAATCTTCAATAATTTTACGTCAAATAAGAAACCGGCCATATTTACAATTTAAACAAGGCTGTTAATGCTTCAAATTCAAACTGTGGCGAAGTAAAACGTTAGTTCCAAGTGCTCAAAACTTTGCCAGTTACCTTCCTTATGAGTGCTCTAATATAAATCTGCAAAATAAATGTTTTTAAATACTAACAAAGCCAACTGTGACAAGTACTTTTCCCTCAACATACCGTTTCATTAGCGATAATGAATAATTATAATAATAATGCATAATTTCAAAAAGGAAATTACCTTTATTGAACCTCGTTTTTCAAATTGTATTACAAATTTTCAGTCAGCGATTCAGAAGACGTACAATATTTCAGATTTCTTGCCATCCTGTAAAAAGGAATTGGTAATAATACTTACGTTTATGAAACGTCATATTTTGTAACGTCACAAAAATATCTTTGTAATGACGTTAATAAAATAACTTAGGGAGACTGCAACAGTGTGTGTTTATTAACCTCCAATGACATGTAATAAGATATTAAAACTATATATAATTGGTTTCACTACTGACTTATGCTCTGTTGATCTTCCCATTAATCTTAGGAGTGATACGAGAGATACATAAAATATAAAATCTTGTAAATAATATTAAAAGTAGTGTTCTAAGCGTACAATTAGTTACGTCACAAAATTTTGGCTGAGCTTAGGAAATTGCTTATGATAACCAGTAAAAGTCCAGGTGTAATATTTTATTAATATCAATCGCTTTTACATGTTTGAAATATAAACTTAAACATATATTTTAACATGTAATACGATAATATTTGTAACTTGTAATGCACAAAGAGAACAGTGCAGAAGTAGGTTAGAAGCAAATGCACAAAAATGTACTTGATATGTAAGATTTTGCTGAGTAAAACCTCTGTTAGGAGAGTGTAATGAACCGTGCAATTTGGTGAACTAATGTTTTACAAGGATTATGTAATTTTCGGCAGTTTAATGCCTAAAGTGGGCGATACCTTAAATATCGCTTTCGCTGTTCGTGAACCCTTGATTGCTAAATCCAACGTATTTCAAGAAGTTTATATTAACATAAAATATTGAATAACAAGAATAATACTACAATTTATCTGCTTAAACATTGTATAATTGTCGCTCGCACGAACCCCCACGGTTTCCGATTGCTTCTGAAATAAAATTGGTCAGGGTTAGGTTGGTGCTTGCTTCGTTTTAGGCTCGAAACCATAAATCCTGTATCTTACAGCAGTGTTGGGTCTTTTTCAATGACAGAGTACAGAAAAATATTTTCTTTCGGGACAGGTTTTTTTGTTTGAGTTTTAGCGCGCAAAACCTCTCTGTAAGGGAGGTGTAATGGCTAATGAAATTTGGTGCATTTATAACTTCCTTTAACGTTATCAATAATGATACAAAACTCACTGTTTGTAAAATTACGACAGAAAAGTTCCGTATAGACAGTAAATGTTATCATTTAAGGGGTAATTCGTAATTATCAACGATGTAAGATTTTTAAGAATCTGTTCTCGCGATCGTGGAAGTACTTAGCAAACCATAATGCAGTCGATCTTTTGGCGATACATATGTAAATAATCGTAATCGAATGACTCACTTCGCACGCTGACCACTAGCCAGTACCCTATACGTAACATTTCGAAGTTCTCTAGTATAAGTTCTATTAATAATTCTTTTCCCAATATCAACAAATTTTATTTCGCGTAAATATAAGCGCCTGATGAGATACAAGTTCTACAATTGTCGCAATATTCGTGAATAGTCTCGAGCGTAGGTATATAACTATTAATTACTTTCCTATATCCTATATGGTGAAATATTTTTTAATTCAGTTACGTTGTAAACAAGATACTTTTTTTACACTTCCTGTACATTTTCATGTAACACTGCATGTAAAATAACCAAATTGTATCCATAAAGTTTTAAGGGAAAATTATCAGGTGAATAAATTTCACACGTTACATATTCTTGAATAGTCTCGAGTGTAAGTGTATGATAAATACAATGAATAGTTTAAGGCGAGTTTAGTTTCAATATAACTGTTAATTCACGTAGTACATACTGCTATTTAACATTTTAAAGTAGTAGGTGCTGTGGAGGGGGGGGGGTTGAAGTGGTGCTACATTTATAGTCAATTTTACAGAATTGAGCACTTTACGATACCTTTATATTAAAAGAATACAGCCTATTGAAACCCCACATAAAGATGCTGCGATAGTAATTTAACAATTTTTCAGTTTATTACGCTGAAAATCGTCGAGGAAATTAAAAAAGTCATTGGTTTCCCTTATCGAAAAAGAACTTTATTTTTATTCGATTTGTTTACTACAATTATATTAATGTGTTTTACAACATGGTATGTAGATTAAGGGTATCGTGCCCAAGAAGTTCTAAGTAAAAATTATCAAGTGAATAAATTTCACCACTGTGTCGTTTTTCGTCTGTGTTTTATCTAAATAAATAAGGAAACTAGAATAGTAATTTATACAATATTTCCGTTTATTAAGTAGCAATAGAATCAACAAAAAAAAACTATCAGTATTGATTTTTTAATTGGTTCCTTTATACGATGTATCAAATTACTGCATTTCAAACTGTGAGAAATAATTTCATAGAAATTATTATATAATTAAAAAATACACAAGTGGTTATTAGTTAACAAACAAAATAATTTAAGGACAATAAGGATTCTCACTATTATAAGATTACGTTTTAAACAAGATGCTTTCAGAACAAATTTTGAACACATTCTCACATAACATTGTATGTAACCATTAAATGTATGAGATGACGTAATTAACAAGAAAAACAATTTTATATTATGTTCTAATGCAGGTACTCAAAACACTATACTTAATGATAAATGTCCATTTTTCTTAAATGGTAGTAAAATTTCCATGTACTAACAATAATTTAAATTAAGTGCATATACATAATAATTATATTGAGCACGTGCTATATAATTTACGATCATTATGTAATTATAAATATATAGGTACGTATACACGTATGTTTTTCTGCAAGTAAGATATTAATTTTGTATTACTACAATTTTGAACTGTAATAATTGGTATTAAATAATATTACGTAACTTTATATCAAGTTATATCTTAATATAAATGACATTGATGTCAATTCAAAACGTGTTTTGTACACACTAAATTAGTAAACTGGAGATTATTGATAGAGCTTCCCCTCAAGGCCAAGTAAATTATTTTGAACGTAACCAAAATAATAATTATAAAATGAAAACAAGCACTTGTAACTGTAATGAGGCTGCAAAAACAAATTTTAAAGCATTTATTGGTATTGAACTGTCGTCTAGTTTCTATTCGACAGACAAACATTTTAACTGCATGTTAATTATAGTGTAAGTTTATAACAAGTCTACCAAATTGTATTCAGAAAATATTTTTAGGATACGACGCTAGAATGTTTGAAAATTAAGAAAAATGCAAATTTCAGATGTGAATAAATGATTAATTTTAGGTTAAAGTTATTTTGCATAGTTAATTACGATTTGTTTGCAACTAATCGGAGAATTTTTACGTAATTTTTCGAATATTTTGGGAATGCAATATGGAGTATGGTGTAAATGTAGTTATAAGACTATTGCAATTTATTTTGTATGATAGTGATGAGGTATTAAAATTATCACTAATAAGGGTTAAAATATATGAGAAAAAAAATAGGTCGTTAGTTTTTCGATTTAACCTAAATTTAAATTAAAGTTCAATGTTTTAAAAATTTTTACTTTTGTTCTATTTTTTTCACTGTTGATGACGAATTTAAACGAAATAAGAAAGTGGTCCCAACTTAAATTGCAATTTTGAATTTAGTGTGACTATTTTAGAAATATGCAGTAAGCTGATTCACGCCTAACATTTATATTATCTTTACCTAATGTGGATTTGTCTCGTAATGCTTTAAATGTACATAAAACTTCAGAAAAACTATTTTAATTTTTGTTTTTTTATTTTTGTATACAAGGTAGATTTAAAAATACTTTGACATACAATGCGTTAATTATATAAAATTCCAACCCGAAATTTCATGAAAAATAATAAATCGTTGAAAAATAGAGGCTCTTGTATTCTGTAACTCCCCCCATTTTTTTTGCTAACGAACACCTGTTGACAAAAAATACATCCATTATGTCTTAAACTTCTATTGGCCGTATAATATCAACATTTTGCGGTACAAACTAAGCCATTTTTAAAAAAGATTGATCATATCCTGTAATCAATTTTGACCTAAAGGGATTACTAAATTTCCAGAGTAACTAACATACATTTAAGGCTGATTGTTTGAATTATTTGTAAGCTCGTTTTAAAAAATGTTTAGTTACGTTTCCATGTCTGTTATTGAGTGTGGTTTGGGTTACTTGGTACTTCGACACATGCGCACTACAGTGTTTCTTAAATTTTTTCAGTTTGCACGTAAATTTATAACACTTTTTAACAATTGTAACAATTAACAATTGGTAGTTTGTAAAATGCTAAAGCATGCATTTCATAAAATTAATTATAAATTGTTTTTGTACACAAAATATATGACAATAACTTAATTTTTATCTTCGTTCGATAATTATGTAATTCTTACCAGTTTGCAAATGATGTTTGCTTCTATTTAAATTTTTGACAATCCAAAAACACTTCCATTGATAAAATTTTTGTATTTAATACCCAAGTTCTTCATTTTTATCAGTTAGTAAGTAAAATGGTTGCATATTTATCAGCTGTTTACATTTTTTGCACGTAAAATGTTTGCCTTTGTTTAATTTTTTACCGATTTGTACTAGATTCAAATTTTGATGTTTCTATGTAACGTTTTTGCATATCCTTAAATTGTTTATCACTTGTTTACATTTTGGTCAATTTGTACATAAAATGTTTGCATTTGTTTAACAATCATTTAATTTTTTAACGGTTTGTATTTACTTGATTCTAATGTTTTATCAGTTTCTATGTAACATTGCTTAATACTTGCGTTTATTTTAATTTTGTTATCAATTGTTTTATTGTTTGTTTGATAATTACTTCATTTTGATTAGGTAGTAAGTAAGTAATTAAGTTTTTACTAATTGTTTAAATGTTTATCAGTTTGTATATTCCTTAAATTTTTATCAATTGTTTAGATTTTTTATCAGTTTGTAATTACTTAATTTTTGACCAGTTTGTGATTAATAAGCTTGTGCTTGTTTAAAAGTAGAATTAATTAAATTTTTTAATGATTTTTACTTAATTTGTAAAATTATTTCTATCAATTATTTAATGATTTATTTGTAAGTAAAATACATGCATATCATAAATTATTTATCAATTAAAATTATTATTAATTTTATAAAATACATAAATAGTTTTCAGTAATTGAACAGTGTTTTCAAGTTTGTAACTGGACCAAGTTAATCGATGCAAATTTTGTCTTTATGTATGTACAAATGATGTAAATTCTAAATATAATGAACTTATTCGTTCTAACAAAACTTATAATAACTTATTTATCAATTGTTTAAATTTTTTGTCAGTTTTCAAGCAGTGTTTTCATTTGTTCTGGAAAGTTGTTTAAATTTTTAATCAGTTTGTACCACACATGTTGGCATTTCTTTAACAATTATTTACTTCTTAACAATTTGTACATGAATTTCATTAAACTCTGCATCAATTATTTTATTTTTACTGTTTATTTAAACTTTGAGAAATTACTTAATTTTTTAACTAGTTATACTTAATTTGTTCCATTTTTAAATGCTGATCAATTATTTAATTTTTTCGTGTGTACATAAATGCTTGCACATCTTTCAATTGATTATTGATATGAATTTGTATCAGTTTGCATGTAAAATGTTAACATTTGTTTTTAACACTTAATTAATTTTTTAACCGCAGTTTGTATGCAAAATGCGTAATTATATTTTTGTTCAGTTGTTTCATTAGTTGTATGTAAGATGTTTGTTTGATAATTACTTTATTTTTATTAGTTTGTAAGTAAAGTGTTTGCTTCCTTTTAAATTTTTATCAATTTGAAAATGTTTGCATTTGTTAATACTTAATTTTTATTAGTTGCTTAAATTTTGCTAATTATTTTATCAGTTGTAAAATGTTTAATAGGTTTTACATAAAATATTGGTTTAAAAATTACTTAATTTCTTCTGTTTGTAATTAATATGCTTGCATTTGTTTGTATGTACGTAAAATGCATTCATATTTTTAAATTATTTATCAATTGTTATTGTACGTAAAATGTTAGCATTTCCTTATTAATTATCTAATTTCTTAACGATTTCTGTATCAATTGTTTTATTGTTTGCATTTGTTTGATAATTACTTAATTTTTAACTGCTTAAAGATTTGTACTTAATTTGTTCGATTTTTTATTAAAATTTTTATCAATTATTTAATTTTTTATCAGTTTGCAAGAAAAATAATTGTATTCATAAAATGTTTGCATCTGTTATACAAAGACTAATTTTTTATCAGAGGATTGATTGTTAAAATATTATATTACTTTGTACGCCCTTTAAATTTTGTATCAACTGTTTAATGTTTTATCAGTTTGTACGTATAATAATTGTATTTATTTAACAATTACTATATATTTATATTATATTTTATATTACTATATTATAGTTAGTAATTAATATGCTTTCACTTGTTTAAACTTTGACGAACTGGTGATAAGTATTCATACTTAATTTGATCCATTTTTTTTATCAAAATGCTTATCAATTATTTATTTTTAGTCTGTGTATATTTAATGCATTCATATCTTTCAATTGTTTTATATTATATATAGTTGTATTAATATGCTTTCACTTGTTTAAAATGTTAGAATGTATGTTTTCAATCACTTACTTATCCATTTTTTATAAAATGCTTTCTAAATTTATTTTAGTTTGTAGTAAAATGATTAATATATTTAATTTTTATTGTATAATTTTATTAGTTTAGTAAAATGTAGGATTGTTAAATTACTTAATGTTTATCAGTATTTTAGAAAATTAGCTTGTTAAAATGTTAATAATTTTTATATTATTAGTTGTATGTAACTGCTCATATTACTTAATTTGTAATTAAATTCCTACGAAATGCTTGCTTAATTATAATTTTTATCAAGTATTTAATCTTTTCAATTGTATTAGAAGAATTAGCACTTAGCATTTATAAGTATTAATTTTGTCAGTTTAACGAATAACTTGCAATTTTAATTATTATTTCGTACGAATTGTTATGTTTAATTCACTTTATTTGTTAACATTTGTTTCAATTTTGATTTTTAAATTTTTATCAATTGGTACGTAAAATGCTTGCATGTTTTTAAATTCTTTATCAATTGTTTAATCTTTTGGTCAACTTTATCTAAAATATTCATACTTGTTCAGAAAAGTTGCCTAATTTTTTATAAGTTTGAACATATAAAGTTGCCATTTGTTTAACAATTATTTAATTTCGTAACGAATTTGTACTTGCTTGATTCATATTTTTTATCAATTTGTGTCTCAAGTTGCTGAATTCTGGCATTTCGTTAAATTTTTTATCAATCGTTTTCGTGTTTGATAATTACTTAATTGTTTTATTCAATTTTTTATCAATTTTATCAATGACAGTTTGCAAGGAAATAAGTGTAGTACTCATGTTTCCATCTTTTATACAAATACTCAATTTTTATTAGTTTTTTATCAGTTGTTAAACTTTTGACAGTTTTTATATAAAATATGTCTGTTTGACAATTACTTAATTTCAATTTGTAATTAATATGCTTGTATTTGTTTAAATTTTGACGAATTAGTTAAATTTTTTAATCATAGTTTTTATCAAACTCTTTGCCAATGATCGAATTTTTGTTTCACGTAAAATGTTTGCATTTGTTTAACAATGATTTAATTTCTTAATAATTTGTACTTGCTTAATTCCAACTGTTTATTAGTTTGTATATAACGGTATTTAATACTTTCATTTATAGTTTCTACGTTCTTTAAATTTGTTATAAATTGTTTGAATTTTTGATCAGTTTGTACGCAAAATGTATGTGTTTTTATAAGATTTACTTAATTTTTTCTTCAGAACGTAATTAGTACACTTAATTTTTAATTTAATTTTTGTTTGTACGTAAAGTACTTGCATACCTTCAAATTATATATCAATTGTTTAAGCGAAATTCTTGCATTTGTTTAAATTTTTATCAGTTGATACGTAAAATGCTTGCATTTTACGTAAAATGTTGGCATTTGTTTGTTTGAAAATTGAGATTTGTACTAAACTTTTTTATTAAAATTTTTACAAACTTAATTTTTGTATCAGTTTGCAAAAGAAATACTTACGCTCAATTTCTTACGAAATACTCAATTGTTATGTTAGCATTTATTGCTTGCATTTATTTAAATTTGGATTCTTTATATATTTTATTAGTTTGCACGTTTTAATGTTTGTTATCAATTGTTTAAATGTTTTATCAGTTTATACGTAAAATGTTTGTATTTCTTTAACATTTACTATACTTTTTATGAGTTGGTAAGTCAATATGCTTGCATTTATTTAAATTTTGACAATTAGTTTTTTTCTTAACGATTTATACTTAAATCGTTCCATTTTTGATCAAAATTTTTATCAATTAATTAATTGCTTTGTATGTACGAAAATGCATGTCTTTGAATAACTTATTGTTTAAATTTTATATCAGTTTGTAAGTAAAATGTTTAATTAAACCTCGAATTGAAGCAATCCGTTAACCATTTTAATTAAACCGTGAAACTACGAATTAATGAAACCTCTAATTGATTTTAATAACTCTACTAGAAATTAATTAAACCGCGAAATCGCTAATTAACACCCGCGAAAATTCATTTGGTTCAAGTACTAATAATTTAGTTAACCTCCAAAACTGGGAATAAAATTAAACCGTGAACCAACCTAATAATTATATGTCTTAAATAGTGAAACTGCGTATTAATGAAATTGATCTTACAAAACGCGAATTAGACTGTGAAAATGAATTTGCATTAACCGAAAATAAAATTTAAAAACTGCGAATTAATTTAATTAAACCGTAAATCAACCTACTATTTTAATTAAACGATAAAACTGCGAAGTAATGTAATATTAGTTTTGAAAACTGCGAATTTGCATAAACTGCGAATTTGCGTAAACTGCGAATTAATTTAGCCAACCTTGAAGACCGCGAATTATTCCGCAAATAATATGAACGACACTGAAAATCGCGAATTAAACCTGAAATAAAATCTAGAGAGGTAAGGTGTCCTTGTTCACTAACATAGCTTTTGAGATGATGCGGCTTTTTATTATGTAATATTGTTATCTCGGTAAATTAATAAATAGAATGATAAAATATAGGTGCCAGGTCCATAAGCGTGCGCTAGAAAAAAATAAGGGTAATACTTATGGAATAAATGTGGGAACGTTTGTAATTGATATTTGAGTAAAGATTGGACAGAAAAAGGAAACATATATTAGGGTAGAAAAACAGGTGTTCTGATTTAATAATTCCTTACGACGGAACAAGCGCAAATCCAAAGGGATCTTTGTTTGGTACGTTAAAACTTGAGACCTAAATGTAGCGCTTGTTACGGACGAATGCATATTTTTAAAATTATAATTAATATGAAACTGTTCCAACGTAAATTAATGGTTCTTGTTTTTTTTATTACTTTTGAAAGACGGGGGTTGATTTTCGGGAGTAGACATGGTTAGTTGGAAACCAGAGGGAAGGTAGTTGCTGTTTTGCAATTTTGATCGAGCCGGATCGCTTTTATTGCTTTAATTAGAAACTCCATTTGTAAACCGTTCGGTCTATAAATATTTTGTCGTGTACCTTTTAGCAAAATACAAACATGAATTCGTTCTTTTCTTTTTGTGCATGTTTTAATGTAAAAAATTAATCTGTAATTAATCGTCGCAGCGGGGAGTTTTAAACCACGTATTTGAACTCGTCGTGTTGGTGGTAAAGTGTTTAACTAAAGGGAATATATTCAAGTGTAAGTAGGTATTTTATATAAATGAAAGCTCGTAGAAAATCATTTTACAAGCCTATGTAACGTATTAAAAATCAAACATTGCCTTGCAAAGGTATTCACGCGGGCTCAGTAAGCGGAAATCACTTTTTCGCAATTTCTTTGGAGAGAATTGTTTTCAGACATTTTTGAAATTCCTCTACAGTGACACCTAATCGTCTTTCAACATGTAATCACGCCTTGGTATGAGTCAATGATTTTTCCTTCATTTTCATAGGGTTTTAATTACTTTTTAATGGCACATCGCAGTTTTGATATTTCAAATAGATCGACACGTCAATTTCTTGGTCCGGTATCTAAATAAGTTCTTTTGGCAACATCTTGAAACCGGATTCGACATCTTGGGCCAACATCTTGAAATTGATCCAATATTTTAAAATAAGGTTCATTCGGGAGGATCCTGAATTTGGTTCCAGCATCTTGAGATTGAATCAGTATCTTGAAATTATTGCGTCATCACATTGAAATCCTTTTGGTAGGTCTGAATTGAGATCCTTTTGGCATCCGTTTGAATTACCAAGAGATGACAGGAGATGGACGCGAAAGAATAGGGTATGAAACCAAATTTTCTTTAGAAGTGAAAGCTGACTGAGGGGAGCATGTAAAATGAGTTAATTCTTAGTAATCAAAGTCAAATAAAAGAGAAGGAATCAAAATTTAGACAAAAGACGACGGTACCAATAAGTTACATCGGCCACACGACGTAAATCAAGAAACAATAGGGATAGATAAATTTAGGTTAGTCTCTTTTTTCATCGAAATGCGGAAACATTCGTTATTTTAACTCATTGAATAACCAAAGAGGAATTTTAACTGTATAAAACATATTTTGTTTTTTTTCTTGTGTAATTCGTAAGAAAATAACTAAGACTGATCTTAACTTCCAGTTGACTAATCAAATTGCATTTGAAATTTTAAATTCATACAAGGCATTGAAATAACGAGTTGAAGGCATGCTGTAGAACTGTATCGCAACACAGCATACGTGGCATTAATTTGGCGACCAACATTATTATTGTAACATCTAGCTTCGAGAAACATTTCGGTTATTGAAAACATTTTGAAACATACAACTTTAGGCGACATCTCGGTTAAGTTAGACCACCGTTATTGGTCTTTAGTAGATCCTGACAAGATATCTGCAATTTTGTCTATTTCAACTCCAGTACGTCGTGTGCCGAGTGATCGGTGTAGTTGATTGATACTGACGTTTTGTACCTGATTTCTCATTCTTTTCCTCCACTCTTGACGCCTCTAAAATAAGACAGTACAGGGCTCTCTCACTCTTGTATTTGGGTGAATTAGCATTATTGTTTGTTGTTTATATTTATATTTGTGTAGAGGTGGGCTGGCGAACGGGTACAGGATACCGCTTGGTTATTAATTGTAATAGGCAATTGCCGAGTGTGTACATACTCCCGGGTCCCGATGACCATTAAACACATCGAATTTTATTTTTGTTTTTATTGTTGTATAAATGAATGTGTAACCTGAGAAAGGGGCGCTGTATTTTTCTAACGCACTCAAACTTATGTATCGGTCACGATTATATCTATTTATAACTTACCCTTGTAAGGCTTTGTTTTAATGAGTTTTTTTTGTCAGTTTGTTTAAGTAGAATCGTTTGCGAACTAATTTCTCTTTACATGTAATTTATTGTAATTTTACGTATGTATTTTGTGCTTTAGTAGTCACTAAACAATTGTGTAGGGGTAAATTCCTTATCTATTTCCTTTTGTCCTCGTCTTTACCTTATTATCACCTGTGCAATTTTACTGCTGTATTTTATATGTACCGTAATTTGCCTTATTGTTTATGTGATTATTTACTTAAAGACCGGCACGGTTGGTTTTAAAGGGCCACCTGTTTGGTATTACAATTTTTATTCTGATTATTTATGGCACAATTGTGGGTGTGACTACATGAGTTTTTTTATTGCGTAATTAAACTGCTTTTTATTCATTTCTCTCTTAATGTTATAATTTGGTACGCACTTTAACCTGATTTAATAGTGTTTTGTTATATATTTAACCCTTTTATTTTTTTTTGTGTTGTCAAATTTATTAATGTACTTGTACTTATTTATAAATAAAGTAGGTTTTATTGGTGGTCCTTCCCTACAATAGTATATTAACGGGCTGAACCACCATTGCGCAAAGCTCGTTAATTTTAATTTGAGTAGTTTCATTGTTTACCTGCCCCACATGATGCAACACTTAAACTCATCCAGCCAATGTCAGTCAAATAGCAGTACGTACCGACCACTAGACGGCCAATTCGTTTGATCATATTTGAGGTTTGCGAGTAATTAAAAACCAGACTTGTTTTAATTATTGCCAGGAAAGTCAAAGTAAGGCAAGCAATTAATTTGAGTAATAGTCAGTAAAGTCAAGATAAATCACTTAGCGATTGTTTTGTTTTTGAATTTGCATTATTGCAAATAAGTTCAAATTATTCTTTTCAAGGTAGGGTACCTGGGGATGCTACAATGTATAACGGATTGACCCCTTTTTTTGCGGACACCGTTTGAAATTTTGAAGATGGGATCGAAATATTCGTTGGTGTTAACAAATTCCTAATAACGTTAAGAACTGAAACTAATGAAAAACTCCTAATAATATAATTTTAAAATATTTATTGTATTTCCCTTAATTATGTAAGCGCAGTAACATTAGACACAAGCCAACAATAATCTCTACATAATTTTATAAATGATGATATAAATTTAATTCAAATGTAAACAAAATATAATGCAACTATATAGATAATTAGGGAAAAATTGATATGCTCATTAACAGTAGGGTACCAAGGTCAGCGCCCTGATGTACTCCCAACGTAAGAACAGATAAGTCAGACCTGTAACTTGTATAACTAAAGTGAAGTAAGCAAATAAAAATAAAGCAAAATGTTTTACATCACTCTAGCTGAGAACGCGCTATCAAATTAGGTTAATTCAGTTCTGATGATTGGGGACATACACTAACTGAATTAGCAAATTGCTTGCGAATACGCGCAACGAAATTATTAATTATTAATGTAAAAATATTTTGTGTAACATTTTATTTAATCACCCGTGAAGATTATATCAAATGACGCATTAGTAACGATTTGTGTCCTCACTTGTTTTAAAAACAAAAAAAAACGCCCTCTACAAATGGCGGACCATGTATTGTGGTTAGTGATCCTTTGACCGAAAAACAAAATTGCACAATGCGAATAATAAACAAATAATTCAAAAATCAATTGTGCAAAATATGGTAAGTAACTAATATAGGTAAATGTATATTAAGGAAAAGTTTTTACAACGGACCTATACTAATTATTCATACGCAATTTCCTCTATTTAAAAATTCAGAACTGTATTCACTCACTTGAGTTTTATTAACATTGATCACACGTTAGAATTACTTTAGTGAAAATAACTTTTGGCCCAGGTTTTTTCCAGGTTTTTCATGTATCTAAAATGACAATTCGAGTTCAAAAAATGGCTGAACTTTTCGAAAGGGACTCAAATCGGGTTACGAATTAATCAAAATTTGAGATTACGAAATAGTTATGCTTGTATTATTCTTGCCACACAACTCAGGATTTATGAGACGTTATGAGTATGGAGAACAAAGTTCAGAATGGGAGAGTGCAAAAAACCGAAATGTAACCCAACTTTTATCACTTTCTCTATCTTATCGTTTCACTCTAAATTAGGAAAATTCTACCTACTTAACTTTTGTTTGAACACCTAATTTATTGTGTAACTAAAATCCTAACGTACGCCACTGTTTCATTAAAACAGCTGTTTAGCTAACTTTGTATAACCACAGTCTAAAAATGTATGTTAAGGTCCGTGAAGTTGGCTTCTCAAAATGAGAACGTCGTAGAAACAAAAATAAAATTGTCTACAATTTCTCCACGTTGTCCACAAAGTTGTCGTTCGCCCATCCTTAAAAAATGTTAGATGGAAATAAAAAATTTTGAATTTTTTTCACTAGCATCTTCAAATAAAAATTTTAACAAACTATGTCATTAGATTCTCCACGATTTGTCCACATAATTCCACAAGTTTCTTGCATTTGTACATTTCTTTTATTTGTCCACGTTTCCAAAACGGTTAGGTGTAAATATTTTTTAATTTTTTCACCAGCACCTTCAAACGGACACTAGCAAACTAACTACACCGATCAATTATCCACGATTTGTCCACTTGAGTCCACAAATTTCTTTCATTTGTCGATCTTCCCTAAAATTAAATAGTAAAAAAAAAATCAAAAAATTTTTATTAGCACCTTTAAATCAAAAATTTACAAACTACCGTCTCCAATCGATTGTCCACGATTTGTCCACTTTAGTTTATGAGCTAGCTCCTTTCATTCGCCCATTTTTCGAAAAAAACAAGTGGAAATAAAGATTTCTGTATTTCTTTAGCTAGCAATGAAAAATTTGGCAAATTAACTACGCCATTCGAGAGTCCACGATAAGTCCACTTAAATCCACAATTTTCTTCCGAAAAAAAGTTAGGTGGCAACAAAAATTTTTGATTTTCTTTTTCTTAGCACCTCCAAGTGAAATATTTCACAAATTAACTACACCACTCGACTGTCCACAATTTGTCCGCTAAAGTCTACAAGTTTCTTTTGTTTGTCCACCTTCCAAATAAAAGTTAGGTGGTAATAAGAGAATTATTTAATTATAGACTCCTTAGATACTTTCACTTGAATACTCAATAAACTAATAACACAATGTTTAACATTTTAACATTTGCCCACAAATTTGTTTTATTTGTCCACGGTTTAATAAATCAACAACAAGTTAGTTCGATTTTATTTGGAAATGATTCTTTTATTTTGAGGCCAGCATATTGAAATGAAAAATTTAACAAACCAACTACGACATTTGGGTGTCCACAAGTTGTCCACTAAGCCTGCAGGTTTCTTTTATTTGTCCACCTTGTCAAGAAGTTAGGTGCAAATAAAGGTGTTTGAATTTTTCTTCGTTTTTCAAATGCAAAATGTATCAAACTGACTATGCCAATCGTTGACCACGATTTGTCCATATTTAAGTCCGTAATTTTTTTTCATTTGTTAATCTTCCAGAAAGTCAGATGCACCTCATCTACATATTCCAATCGATTGTTTACGTTTTCTCCACTTAAATCCACAGGTTTCTTTATTTGTCCACCTTCTACAAAAGTTAGGTGTAAATAAAAATATTTGAATTTCTTTCACCAACACCTTCAAATGAAACATTTAACAAACTTAACTACGTCAATCGCTTGTCCACTATTTGTTCACTGAAATCCACTAGTTCCAAAAAAATTAAAAATTTAACAAACTAACTACTGCAATCGATTGTATAGAATTTGTTTACTCAATTAACCCCCATCGCTATAAGTAAGTTTAAAAAATCTCAATGAACCGTTGCTGCGAATTTGTTTACGAAAATGATTTGAACTAACGTCCATATATTTATATTTGTTTATGACGATGCAGGGCGTATTTGTGAAGCACAAACTACAAGACAATATGTATATTGCGAATGAGAATTAGTATCAATTTTTTCGTTTCGCAGAAACGGTTCATGAAGTATTTTATGAAATTTTTTTATTTCGCTATGACGGGGGGGGGGGGCTGATTTACAAGCACAAACTCTGCATGTTGAAGAGAGAGGTTAGAATAAATTATTTTCGTAAACGGTGCATTAGACACTTCCTTTGTAATTTTTTTAAGTGGCATAAATCAATGGGGGGAGGGGAGGCTTGTTGCCAATGCAAAAGCTACGGAATTATATGCTTGTTGTTTAAGTGGGTTAGTACAGATTACCATATAATTTTCGTAAAAAAATTTTCAGCGGCGGCGACTTATTTTTTGGTTTCTTAATTTATTTATTAGGGTGGGGGGGCGCTTTTGGTGTATAGAGTAAATATTTGTAATTTGCTGCTTCACAGCCTTTAATATGTTATTTTTAATTAAAGGTAGTCATTGTTTAGTTGTTAAAATTTTAGAATTTACTAGAGAGGAATGAAGTTGAAAATTAAAACTAAATCTTTTTGCATCAAATGCGTCGAAGGATTTATATTATTTAAAGCATTATTGCTGTCGTAGGATGGTTTATGGAAATTTACAAGTGACGTTAAATTTATTTAGTAGATAATATGTATAATTTAGTTATAAAGTATCAGATTACCCTTACATCACAGTTTGTGAATGGGAGCAGCATTATCTCAAGGTACCGTTTGAAGTGTTGGAAGAGTGTTATATCAGTAGCTTTCGAACAGTTTACATGTAGCGGAAGTAACTACATTTAGGCTGTACTACGTGCAGATATGTCACTGTCCTTTAAACAACTTGAGAAGTTACAGTCTTATTCTTACTAACAACCTTAAACTCAATATAACGAAAGAAATTCAATATTTCGTAAATGACGGGAGTGTTGCGAATATAATATTCAAATAAAATTGCTGTGTTACTTTTTCCTTTATATCGGTAACTAACACAAACTCTAAAAACATGAGAATTATTTTTTCCGAACAATTCCCGAACGAAAATATTTTAACACTCTGACATAACGAATAAAAGTTTCATGCCTTTCTAGGAAACTGCAATGGCAACAAAAAAGTTATGCTAGTTTATTAAGCAATACTCGCCTTTATGGGCGGTTCGAGAAAATAAATTTTACTACATTGACGCGTCGTTCAACATCGACTGAATCTTTCTTACTTACTTTCTAGCCTGTCTAGAGGGAAAATTATTTTATATATTGAAATCACCACCTTTTTATACCTGATTAGAAAAATCGATGTTTTAACATTAACGCTTTCTCGACTATAAGGCTTTACTCAATGAAGAATCAGTTACTTCACACCAATCGATGGCGTAGAAAATTAAATTTAAGTGATGGAAGTAGTAGTTCAGTAAAATTTTAGAGAGAGCTAATTTGTTTGGTTAAAAAAGAAGTGAAACTTAAAGAGATAAGATAAGAGACGAACGTTTCCGCGATTGAATTTTGGATAAGTAAATAAACGACTTTTTACGAAAATCTTGAATTTTATGTAGTAGTAATTAGGGACAATCCTAACACTTCTTCTCAGTGGACCATGATTCACGTAAAATATTGAACTTTTATTTTACTGACCCTTATCACTAAGCTAGGAAGATCGTGCAAATTGTATGTTTCTGATTGAAGATTTTATCCCGTTGATCTGAAAGGAGCAGACATTTTTTTCGTGTCAAGGATGGTTTACTCCATATGAACATTATAACGGCATTTTAGGTTGACGGTACTTAGTAAATATTATACAAGGTGTCCAAAATGTCTGGAAACGGCATACTTTTTTCAGGCCAAAGAAAAACGAAAATTTGAAAAAGGTTCCTTTATTCATTTATCTCGAGTAATCGAATGGTAATATCAAATGGGAACCATACTTTTTTATTTCATATTTGGATTCAGCGAGAAATTCTACGTCAGAAGAAATCTCTTTTTAAGGGCCCTAAGACCCTTGTGTAAGGACCCAAAAAGTTCTAAAAGGATCTTGTATAGTATAAATCGAAATTTGAGTAATGTTCCTTTTTTTAATATTTGATTGAGTCAGGAATCTAACATTGTATCCTCAAATAATACTCGTTTCAGAGCCCTACAAAAAGGTATAGGGTTTTAGTAGGGGCCCTATAACGGGCTAAATTGATAAATTTTTATTTGATCAAATACTCAAGATACAAACAAGATACTGCAAATTTAGGTTTTTGCTATTCACATCACATTCGCATCACATGCATATCTTTTCTTGCCCTTTAAAGGGAAAGGGGAAAGAGATTAGTTAGTTATGTACTGAGTGCGAAGGTGTAAGTCTGAATTCAAATTAAACAAAATGTTCTTTCCAATAATCCTTTCGAGTTTTGATAACCAAGTTAAAGCTTTGTTTTTTTTTGTTCGCGAAAGAATAATAATTTTGCTTCCAAAGAAAACCGCCAGACTATTTTTTTATATTGATTTAGTAAGTTTCCAATAACAAATGATTGTAAAACAGATTTATATCGTTAAATAATGATAACCGCCGGTGTTTTTATTATAACAAATAAATATGTAAATACGAGAAGTTAACCCTGTATTCGTTGCGCTTTTCTTTGAAATAAAGTGTACGATTTATCGTTACGTAAGATAGTACATATCAATAAACGAAAAAATTTAGGTAATTAAACGATTAAGATATTCAAGTTGGTAACTTAGCAGAAGCAAAAGAAAATAAACCAGTAAGTCGGTGAAATGTACACAAAATCCGAAGAGTTAAATGCTCTTAACACAAGGATCGCCTTTGCAGGATACTAATAATAATTTATTATTATATCATGATTTGATGATGATATGATCATTTTAGGGTGCCCAAATTGATATTAAACCACCGATATAAGAAAATAAATTAAAAACTCGCATTTCGTTTCAAATACGCTACTGCTTTGGTTGTTAAATCGTAGGTTATGACGTGCGTAATTTAGTTTATACTAGTTTACACATTCAATTGTAAGGTTTGTGCAAACAAACAAAAATTTGGATTGCGACTTCATATTTACGTCAATCTTAGTAGATATTTTCTATTTAAATTACGATTTCCTGCTTTACTGAGACAAATAATTATATTTCACATATCAATATACGTGTTTGTCTATTGTTACATTAAAATTTATCTAATTAATTCCATATTAAAAATTAATATAAATTCAGTACATTAAACCGATTAACGTCATCCACCGGTATAAGTAGAACCTCGAATTACTTCCGAAAAAAATCCAGAAACCACATGTTTTCCTAATTTGGTGCCTAACATAATTAATGAAGCGTAACCAATAAATGCTTGGATATAAAATTTAAGGCACAATTTATTGTATAAAATACATTCCTTCATCCAGCTTAGCTCGGAAATAAAAATGTGACTGTGTGCGTAATCCTATGAATTTCTTCAAATGCACATCAAGTTTATACATTTAATATGCTGTACGACTTTCTCTACGACCCATACTATTAACAATAGGATCATCTCTATTAATGGTCACACGATTTCTTGTATGCACAAATTCTACAAGTTTTCATTGAAATCATGTGATTACACTCCACTTACGATATCTTACTCTAGCTGCAAATTTTGCCGATATACATCTGGTTTCCGCTCGTGGCTGCAGAGGTTATGTAAATCGTGAAACATTAGTAAACTTACGCTTATTCCATCCCTAAGACTGCGAACTAATTATATAACATCAAACTACTGCTGGTGTTTAACTAGTATGCTTCCATTGAACTCGTAGTATTTTGTAATTAATGCCTGTGTATCTAAAATATTAAAATTTGTCCAAACTTTTATATTTGATAAGCGTAAGTGCCATGCCCACATTTGTATCTGTTATCTGTATTCTCAACATTAGGTTAGTAACCATACAAACTATCATTATGTATATGCTTTGTTGAAGCTGGCAGTTTATGTTTATCGGTGATTCGTTAGTTACGTTTATTACTATTACTATGAAAAGACCTGTCCCATTTCAGTCACTTTCAATTAGATTTATAGCAATTAACGTCACAAGTCCAGGAACTCGTATTTTACAATACGAATGCAGAAAACTGCAATAAGTACAGTAAAATGAGTTCACGGACGTTTATCGTTATGTATCTTATTTCATACTGTAAATAATTATATTTCAAAAATACATATTCTTGTATGCATCACTTTGAAATTATTTTAATCTTTAAAGAACACGTGCAGCTGCAGTAGTTAAGTGGCACAGCATTCGCTTTGTATGTGAAAGGCCCTGGGTTTGATCCCTAGCATCTCCAACTTTTATTACATTTCAGAAAAATTTATTTCGATATTTTCCATCGTTTAATGAAGTTTTTCCTTTATAGGCTCTGATGATGTAAAGTTCACTTGACCGGATTTCAAAACAGTCCGGTAAAGTGCACTTTACCGGACAGTATGAAATAAAATAATTTTATGTAAATCTTTTTTTAATTATGAGCTTTCACTTATATCATATAGGTAGCAAATTTTCAAAAAGTTCATGGCGCCCTTATATTACTAAAAGGCTGTTGTATAAACACATTCATGCGAGTCCAGTCTAAATAATAAATACTCGTATCACGAACTCTAAGTGCATTTTTCAATCGCGTAAACCAATGTGACTGGGAGGTTTTAACCAAGCACAATATGGAAAGTATGGCCCAGTAACTAGCGATGAAATCAGAGCACTTGGTTTGCCTGGAATTATTATTCGTATATATTCATTCCAACTTTGATAATGAGATACAATTTCGGGGTTGGTAATACCCCCTTTAGACGCATCTCCGGCTATCTTTGCGAGAAACACTCGGTTCGCTCATTCACATCATCAGTATGCAGTACAAATCTCCACTTGTCGTACCAAACGGGCGCAATCCACATTTTTCTACACGGCTTCTAAACTCTGGAATGATCTCCCTAGTTCCTGTTTTCCTCTCACTTATGATATGAGAAAATTTAAGGTAGCTGTTCATAGGCATCTATTGGCAATTCATTATCCCTCTATCCATCCTCCTAAGTGTTCCTGAGTGCTTTAGCACGATAGGCCTTATTTAGCCTGTTCAGGTCCACAATCATAAAAAAAAAAATGTGGGGTAAAATTCTCTTAGCGTTTTAAACTAGATTTATTGGGGAAGTTATCGTGAAAATTCCAACCTGATGGTATGTACCTTTCCGAGATATAATAGGTAAGCAAGGGTTGGTATTACTAATCTTCCAGATGGCAGTACGGAGGAAAATTCGTTTAGTTTTTTAAACTACATTCATTGGGGAAATTATCGTGAAAATTTCAACTTGATAATGTACGTTTCCAAGTTATAATGGGGAAGGGGGGTGGGTTGGTATTACCAACCTTTTAGAGGGCAATGCAGGGGAAAACTCTTTTAGTGTTTTAAACTAGAATTATTAGAAAAATTATCGTGAAAATCCCTACTTGATAGTGGGTATGGGTTTTCGAGATAAAATGTAGGGGTTGGTAACACCAACCCTTAAGACGGCAATGCGAGTGAAAATTCCAACTTGATATTATGTACGGTTCCGAGATATAACAGGGGGGTTGGTAATACCAACCCTCTAGATGGCAGCGCGGAAGAAAATTCGTTTAGTGTTTTAAATTACATTTATAGGGGAAATTATCGTGAAATTTTCAACCTGATAGTGCGCATCGTTTTCGAGATAAAATTGTGGGGTTGGTAATACCAACCATTTAGATGGCAAAGCGGGGAAAATTGTTTTAGCGTTTTAAACTAGATGTATCGCAAAAATTCCAACTTGATAGCATGAGGTTTCCGAGATAAAATATGTTTTAGTGTTGTAAACTATAATTATTAGGGAAATTATCATGAACATTTCAATTTGATGTACCGTTTCGGAGATGCAATATGGGGGCGGATACTGTCAACCCTTGTTGAATGCGGTCTAGACCAATATAACTTATTAATTAGAATAGTTTCATGCCCATGTTTAGTCTGCTTCTGTCTGTAAGGTTATTTTGATGCACCGTGTATGTGTAGTATTTTGGATAACGTATGTGACGTGTTTTGAATGTAGTTGAAGTAAGTTTGCATGAAGAATTTTTTTGTGTATGCGTAATGTAAGTTGGTGTAACTGATACGCCACTGGAATTTAGTGAGGCATTGGTTATCGTGTTAAGGAATATTGGAATGCTGTAGAATGATTTTCGTGAAAGCGTTAAATTTGGTTGAGAAATAATATTTTGAGTAAATTTTTATTGATACGGCACTAGTAAAACTACTGGTCTTTTTGTTACTGTGTATGGAGGAATTTGGGCTAAAGAAATGGTTGTAGACGTATGAGTGAGTGAGTTTATGATATATTGATATTTAAAGATTTAAATTTTATTGAATCAAAACGAGTACAATTATCTTTTAAGTACATTTTTTTTGTTGTTGCATTAATTACGGTTTATTCAAAGAAAAAAAAAAGGTAACCGAACTTGAGTTATTTTGTTGTTTTTAGTTTTAGGAATTGGGTAATTTTAGTCTTAACGTATTTATGTGTTTGGTGGTTTTTTTAACCACGTCGTTATATATATTTTACATGCGGAATTTGTCAATATATATATCCACTGTTTAATTTATTTTGTCGTTTATTTGTGTCAATTGTGTGCCTAACTGATAAGTGAAGTTGGTCTTTGCATATTATCGAATTTAAGGACCGATTGGAACTTGCGTAATGAGCCAGATCGATCACAAAATTTCATTTTAGTTTTAAAATATTAATGCAGAACACTACTAACAAAGCACTTATTATTTTCTTTATTCAGCATAAATTACAGTTTTGAAGTATTAAAGTATAAACTTATTAATGAATGTCTAAATCCGATTTTAAAGATAAAATAATAATAAAATATAACGATATTATTGATGATACAAGCACTAACCGCTCAATGTTTGAATTATTCAGCAATTAACGAACTATTTTGTTTTGTTAAATCGATTTTGTTTATTTTATTTAGAATTTTCTAAATTGGAAATATTAAATAAATTAAAAGTTTTAGGGCAGTTAGAAATATAAATTTACAGGTGTATACGAAGGTTACTTAAAAAGTATTCAAATTAACGTCTTACGATTTGGGAATTTTCATTTGTACAGGGTGTGTTCAATAAGTTTACGACGACTCGTGTATTTTAGAATTTTTCTTAAGCTTTTGAATCAATTTATTTTGAAGTATGATTGAATTTGAATGGTGAATGATTTTACTGAGTAGGCTGCAATTCTGTCTTCCACAGTCACATAGAATTCATTTACCATCCCGCCTAAGACTACTTATTTTAGCAAAATTTAAGATTGTGGTGGCGCGCCTAGAGACAATTTTTTCCGGACTGAGCTTTGTGAATTGTAGATTAATGGTAAGTGTAAGGTGTTTGAAACTACTTTTCAATCATTTTACTCCTTATATCGATCACGCCCATTTCCACTGTAGCTGGCTTGGCAATCCGCTTATTTCGGTAAGCATACACGACGCCTAGTGCGGTTTGGACGTGTAACATGTCTGATCAATTAATTTAATTTAGAATGCACTCCACTAATACTTTGTGTTTCGTTGGAGATCGCCCTTTTTATATCGGTTTATTTCTAAGGCTTTTATTTGTGTAGCGCAACGTTTCGGAAACGGGCTCTGCATTCTTCATCAGGCTTCGTCCTGAGACGGACTGTTTTCGTACTTTAATCCAATGCATTTACTCTGATTTTAAATGAATTCGACGTCCTCTGGGCTGGCTATGCCTGATGACGGCAGCAGACTCCGCACAAAAACAAAAACTGTGGAAATACGCCGATCAACTCGATTAATATGGACCACAGTTATAAAACAGTTATAATAGAAAAAACTTATAAAGAAGAATATGTATAAAAATATGCAACTATGTTTATATCTCCAAATATTTCAACATAATTCAACATAATGCAAATGTAAACACATTCTTAAATGAAATAAAAATAAAAATTCTAAAATTAAAAGGAAAATGACTGCCAAGAATATATTTACACTTAAAACCATAATAATATAACATTCATTGAGAAGGTCCAAAGTTAAAATTACTAGCACAGTTGTTAAGTGACACTTAATTGGAAATAACATTTGCAGTTTTCACGTTAGAAACTTAATTTTTATAAAATACGAAATTATCACTAACACGTACCTGCATGTATATAAATGATTTTTTCTAACTGATCTTCTAAAAAATCCTTTACAACCGTCACACGATGCAGCACCATAATGTTTACCTGTAGCACGATCACCACAAATGGCACAATGTTGGCCCATGGCAGCTACACTAGGTACCCCCGTATTATTTATGGGGGCTGCTAGCGTGCAGCTACTGGTCATTGTCATTTCTGAATCTGAAAACAACATCATCATTAAACATTAAATTACGTAACACATTTTTAGACATACAAATAAACTGCATTACGTGATATTCTTCAAAGATTTACGTAAACTCCCAAGGTTTACCTCATAAACTCAGTTTTTAAAACGTTATGCATGTAATGTAGTATCTGTGATAACGTTAAGGACAATTGTCAATCCGCTATTTGTGCTAATGGCGAATCAAGGATGAAAAAATATATATTTAAATAAGTAGCTAACCTATCTCTCAGATAATTAGAAAATGATTATAGAAAATTATATCAAAGTAACTTTTCATGGTTGCTAATGTATGCGCAAACCTGCATCACGTTGAAATTAATAACTCATAAAAGATGCAAAAAATTAAACGAATATCCGTTGATTTTCTAATCTAATTTTAATTGAAAATCCGAAAAACTACGTACTACCGTAAGATGCTAAGCCAATTAATGTTTTTTGGCCACTTGCCCTCAGACAACCTTCAAAATTATGAGACAATCACATCCATATTTTTTATTTTTTCAATGAAGATTAGCATAAGACTTGAGTTTAATTGATTTAAAAATAAGTTAAAAGGTAATAATAAATAATAACCAACCAAAAATAGATAATAATTTAAATATGGGAGATAAAAAATGTATAAAGATTGAGTCATAGCAATTCACACACGATTATGTGGAAACTGTTCACTCAGTGAATGCTGTATCACGTGAAAAGTTTGATATGGACAATCATTTGGTATTCCTTATTTTGTTAATTCCGTTTTAACAACTTGTAATAGCTGGTGTTTATCAGAACGCAATGATCTGTATATAAACAAATATACACCCACATGTAGGTATTAAAAGACCTATACCTTAAACTCGTCAATGCACGTTTTTCATAATTGGGTAATAAGGTTAAAAGTTTAATGCTTCGGCTATTTGGCACAAAAATTAGTAGGCGAACTAATCCTACAACACAAACAGTAACCATCGATTAGAACCAAAATTTTTTTAATTTACTTAAGTAGGGCGTACGGTGCTCTAATACAAACCTCAACTTTTAACTAAATAAAGCATTATAACATTTGACTTCACTAAATGTGCCAACGATTTCTATTTTAAAACAAAATCAACCTCTTCTAAAGATTATGAAACATTCGAAATAAATTGGCGCCATCCGTGAAAGGCATTCCATCCAAAAAATAATGTGCCTTTATTAATTAAAATTTGTGATTTATAATAGAACGCTTTGTGCGGGTGGCGCTAATTAATTAATTTAGATAATTATTTTGAAGAGGTTGAGTGTTTACAATTGTGAATCGGCGACACGTTAAACGTAATATCCAACAATACAGGGTATCTGTGTATTACATCGACAACGCTTACTCTAAAAGTTTTTACTTTTCGAGATATAAGCGATCAAAGTTGCCATAAAATAATGGTTATTTGCAAACAACCATTTTGCAACGACGTAATGAAACTTGGTACAGTTTCTTACTCGGGTTAACCCATTATAGGTCGATATTTCGACCATCTTAAAAAATATATTTCCTAAACCGATACTGGCTCAATATTGCACCGGATACCTAATATGTATGTCTCTACTCGGTTAATGGTCAAATATATCAATTGTTGCTGCACTGCTAGAAGTACCTTAACTGGTTGCAATTACAACCAGCGTTCGTTACAAGCAATCTATATCGACGCACGTGCTTAGAGTTTATTACAGTAAAGTTCTATTCACATTAGCGGTCTCGGTTCGGTCCGGTCATGGTCAAATCACAGTCAAGTCAACATCGGTAGTACGTAATCCAACGGCATCGTACACACTATCGATCACGGTCAAGTCGCGGTCAGGTCCGGTCAAGTCGCGGTCAGGTCCGGTCAAGTCTCGACCGGTCGATACACGATCTAGACCGCGGCAGTCACGAGCTTTTTGATCGAGACTGCCTACGTGAACAGTCAACCGCCGCGCTAATCTCGGTCATATCCATTGTTTTGATTGTTTTGTTTAGCTTAAAAAAAATAATTGATGTAAAATTATAAATTTAAAAAAAACTGTGAAATGGACGACGAAATTCTAATTGAATTTGTACGTGAAAATAAAGTTTTATATGTTGTATATTCTCCTTCCTCCTGGCGAGTTCGGGCCAACGGGTGAACCCAAAATCGCCTAGTTCGTTTCCTCTGTCTCATTTCTTCTTCTTCATCAAGAAGTAATGCGATTTTCATTAAACTACGTTTTGAAAATGCCATCACGACAGGACTTAATGAAAACAATAACACTTTAGTACACGTGGTAAAAAAAAACAACACTTTTGGCAACGTGCAGATAGAACTTGACTGATTGTGACCGGTAGTGAGAACTGTACATCATAATCCTTGACCGTGACTTGACCATGACCGGACCGAACCGAGACCGCTAATGTGAATTAAAAGTGCTTTTTCATATAAAAGAACTGATTTTGTTTTCCTATAAATATACAGGGTGTGGCGCGAAGAGTTTTTATTAAATGTAATGGCAAATGTTATGCTATGTTAAAAATCTGAAATTACGAAGCTGTAGGTTTTGGATGACGCTGAGTTCAAATATAATATTGTCCTGCATGTGACACTTCCGGTTATACCGGAAGTAGACGTCAATTTTGTTATTTTAAATGGAACCTAATATTTTTTATTTTATTTTCGAATTCTACATGAAATTCTAGATAAAATTTGTGCACAATGTCCTATACCAAAAATAAAGTATTTTCGAGATATTTCGATTTTTTTAAAAATATTGAAAAAATCCTAGTCCACATTGAATAACGATATCTCCATTAATAACGAAGCTAGTGACGTGAAATTGAAACCAATAAACAACAAGCACTCGCCGATTAACTCCATATATCCATCTCATTGATATTTCATACAGGGTGTTTTAAACTTAGTCGCCAACATGCACAATTTAAATAATTTATAAGTTGCTTACTTTAAATAGAACACCCTGTATTTTATTACATTTTCCGCTGTATTTTTTTAAGCCAATTCGTTTGGTATCAGCATTCCCTATACCTAAATCCAACCACTTTTGAGATATTTCATTATCTTAGTTAAAACATAACAACACTTAATTATTTCAACATTAGTAAAGGGTAGGCGATGATTTCCATTATTTAAGGTGATATTTTGTTATTTTTTCATAAGTTATTAATTCTGTAAAGTAACCAATAGCCTGAAAGGATTATTAATTGTGGATATCATTAAAAACGTTGACTAGGTATTTTGTATTAATTTAATTAGATAACTTATAAACAAAAATAACTAAATGTAATATTAAACAAATAAAGTTTTATAATAAGTGTTCAAAATTAGCACCATCTACTTCTAAACATTTATGAATCCTTTTCATTAACTTAATCCTGGAAATATGGACGGGTGTTAGATAATTAAAAGCAAGTAAGACTCTCTGCATCATATCTTCCTTTGTCGTACAAGGTTTGGAAAATACCTGATTTTTAATGTAACCCCAAATACCAAAATCTAGAGGAGCCAAATCAGGAGAGCGAGCTGACCAACGAAACGGACCCTGATTGGCAATCCATCTATGATCAAACATGTAAAGACGCTGAGCAACAGGTCCAAAGTTATGAGGAGGTGCTCCATCTTGCTGATACCAAGCTGAAGCCGCCTCTCCATTTCTTAAAGTATGTAACGCCGGACGTATGGCTTGTTCTAAAATGTGGCAATATCTTGTACCATTTAAATTTTCATCATCAAATTTTAATGCTAAAATTTTATCGTCTTTTATTGCACAAAACACGTTCAAACCCCAACTATCTTGAAAATAACGTTCTCTACTAACGTGTGGATTTTCATTAGACCAAAAATGGGAGTTATGTCGATTAAATAATCCATTTTTGCTGAACTTTGCTTCACCACACCATATAACTTTTTTTTCTGAAGTTTTCATCCTCTTGGGTCTTCATTAAAAACCATTCACAGAATTCTACCCGTCGAGGAAGATCACCTAATTGTAAATGTTGCACCAAATGATACGAAAATGGTTTCAATTTGTGTTTTTTTTTAAATGCGATAAATTGTTTACGTCGACAAAGTAAGATCTCTTTCACAATCTCTAATGGAGGCATTTGGAGAGGCCGTAAAATAACCCAAAACATTAATTTCGTTTATGTCACTGTCCACTAGTGGTTTATTTTTATTAATTTTTGTCTTAAATTGGCCAAACTGACGGCAGTTTTTAAGCAATCTTCTTACAATATCACCAGTTGCATTTGGTCGATTTGGATATCTTTCTTCAAAAACACGGCAAGTCCGTTCAACAATTCTATTACACTCGCCGTAAATAATAATAAGATTTAAAAAATCATCATTAGTAAATCCTACATTTGCCATTATTTACTATGAAATACAAACTGGCAAAGAAAACTGTCAAAACAACATAAATAATTAACGTTCTAACTATCAAATCTTTGACACTTTACTAATGTTGAAATAATTAAGTGTTATGTTTTAACTAAGATAATGAAATAGCTCTTGGAATCGATCATCAGTAGGCTTGATCTCAATAAGGCGACTGGCCCAGACGGTATCCCAGCTATTGTCTTAAAGAAATGTTCCCCCGAACTAGTACCAGTCCTATCTAAGCTCTATACGATCTCTATATCTTCTGGAATTCCTTCATCATGGAAGTTAGCAAATGTTCAACCTATTCCCAAAAAAGGTGATAAGACCGATCCCTCAAATTGCAGACCAATTGCCATCACTTCCATTTTGTCTAAAATCATGGAAAAAGCCATCAATCAGCAACTGCTCACGTTCCTTGAAACTAACAAACTCCTTAGTGACCACCAATATGGGTTTAGGCAAAGTCGTTCAACAGGCGATCTTCTTTCATATGTGACCCAAGTTTGGAACATTGCAGTAGAGCAATCCGGTGAAACAGTTGTAGTCGCTTTAGATATCTCAAAGGCATTTGACCAAGTTTGGCATAAGTGTTTACTTGCCAAACTCACCTCGTTTGGGTTAAATAATACGCTCATCAACTGGGTTTCTAGTTTCCTTGATAAAAGACGAATACGTGTCATAGTTGATGGCTTTTTTTCAAAAGAAGTTAGCATTAACGCGGGCGTACCACAGGGATCCGTTATAGCGCCTACACTTTTTCTGCTGTACATAAACGACCTTATTTCTTCAACAACTAACCCCATCCATTGCTTTGCTGACGATAGCACTCTTCACTGTAGTTCATCTCAGTCTACTCATAGTGATAATCCACCTTCTATGTCAAATCAAGAAATTAAAGCTGAAATGAGAAATTCAATCAACAAAGACATTCAACGTATTCTCGAATGGGGAAGCAAATAATCTAGTTAAATTTAATGCTAACAAAACTCAGTGTTGCCTTATGTCCGCCAAAAAAGATCGATCATTTCCTGTTGTAAGTATGAATGGCTCAGTTCTTAAGTTTTCAGACTCTATTACTCTGTTGGGTATGACTGTATCTTCAAATCTCTCATGGGTTGACCATCTTCTGTCAGCTACCAAAACAGCTGCTAGTAAAATAGGCTTTTTGTACAGATCTAAGCAGTACTTTACCTCTCGCAACTCCTTCTGCTGTATAAGGCCCAAATTCGGCCTCATCTGGAATATAATTCTCACCTTTGGGTTAGTGCTCCCCAATACGCTCTCGATATCGATCGTATTCAAAAGAGAGCGATTAGGCTTATAAATGACCCGTCCTTAACTTCTCACATACAGTCCCTTGAGCATAGAAGGATAGTTTCAGTTCTTTCTTTGTATTATCGTTATTACAACGGCTATTGTGCTGGTGAATTACATTCTTTGATACCATCTCCTGCTATCTTTGCGAGAAACACTCGGTTCGCTCATTCACATCATCAGTATGCAGATGAGAAAATTTAAGGTAGCTGTTCATAGGCATCCATTGGCAATTCATTATCCCTCTATCCATCCTCCTAAGTGTTCCTGAGTGCTTTAGCACGATAGGCCTTATTTAGCCTGTTCAGGTCCACAATCATAAAAAAAAATAATCTCAAAAGTGGTTGGATTTAGGTATAGGGAATACTGATACCAAACGAATTGGCTTAAAAAAATACAGCGGAAAATTTAATAAAATACAGGGTGTTCTATTTAAAGTAAGCAACTTATAATAATGATTTAAATTGTGCATGTTGGCGGCTAAGTTTAAAACACCCTGTATGAAATATTAATGAGATGGATATATGGAATTAACGGGCAAGCGCTTGTTGTTTATTGGTTACAATTTCACGTCAGTCGCTTCGTTATTAATGGAGATATCGTTATTCAATGTGGGCTAGGATTTTTTCAAAATTTAAACAAAAATCGAAATATCTCGAAAATACTTCATTTTTGGTATAGGACGTTGTGCACAAATTTTATCTAGAATTTCATGTAGAATTTGAAAATAAAATAAAAAATATTAGGTTCCATTTAAAATAACAAAGTTGACGTCTACTTCCGGTATAACCAGAAGTGTCACATTCAGGACAATATTATATTTGAACTCAGCGTCATCCAAAACCTACAGCTTCGTAATTTCAGATTTTTAACGTAACTGTATCCGCCATTACCATTAATCAAAACTCTTCGCGCCACACCCTGTATATATATATATATATATATATATATATATACAGGTATATATATATATATATATATATATATATATATATATATATATGTAGCGTAATTAACTATTTATTGTTTGTAATTTAGTGTTTTATAATGTATGTGATATACATGTATACCGGGTGTCCAACGCGTCAGGCGACAGAAGATTGTGGCTTCGTTGTTGATTTTTCATTATCATTTATACAAAAGCTACTGGTTCCTATATGTGCACAACTTAAAAATATTTTAGCACCTACAGGACGATTCGTAAAATTAAGGGAGGGGGTATCTACTTTTTTTATTTTAAATGAAACACCCTGTATATCATTATATTTTTGGATAGCCTAATGACTAAACTTTTCAATGATGTATACATTTGTACGTATAAAATGCAACGTTGCCAAGTTATTTAACAAAAATGTATTTTTTTCCTGAATGTAAGGTTAGCAATAAAAATTAATTCTTGGTTTATTATCTAAGTCTAGCTTTTATCCAAATACATTGATACCGCTAAAATTGATAGTTTTTAAGATATTTACATTTTTTTAATTCTTCTATAATTATTTTATAACGTAACGATTTTTAATAGAGTGCCATGACTCCGATTAGTAATAGTAATAATTAATTTTATTAAATATTTTTAACAATAAACTAAACAAACAATTAACAAGAACAAGAAGTAAGTAAGTCAAACATATGCAATTGTGCACTTAAAAAAATTATAAATAAGGTTCAAACAAGCTTCCTCTTTTCTTAATGCACTGATTCAATCGTAGTAAACGTTGTAAATTATGTAACATTTGTTGGGTTACACTACGAAACGCTTGTTGAATTCTTTCCCTCATATTTTCTGCAGTAGTCGGCGATGTTCTATAAACTTCATTTTAATGTAGCCCCATAAAAAATAGTCCATGAAAGTCAGATCAGGTGATCTAGCTGACCACCTGGTAGGCCCATAACGACCCATCCAACGATCAGGAAATTGCTGATTTAAAATCTCCGTCATATCACGAGCCGATTGTGCAGGAGCGCCATCTTGTTGGAACCATATTTCCTTATTAACATGCTAAAGTTTCACACGGACCCTTCTCTCCCCTGTTCAATATATCAATAAAACGTTTACATCTTTTCAAAGCCTATACCTAGCTTAATTATATCCCTGAACTAATTTGTCTCAACTTAGATAATAAACCAAGAATTAATTTTTATTGCTAACCTTACATTCAGGAAAAAAATACATTTTTGTTAAATAACTTGGCAACGCTGCATTTTACATGTACAAATGTGTACATCGTTGAAAAGCTTATTCATTAGGATATCCAAAAATGTAATGATATACAGGGTGTTCCATTTAATATAAAAAGTTGATACCCCCCCTACTTTTACGAATCACCCTGTAGATGCTAAAATATTTTTGAGTTGTGCACGTATTGGAACCATATAACTTTTCTATAAATGATTTTAATGAAAATCAATAGCGAAGAAACAATCTTCCGTCGCATGACGCTTTGGGGCACCGGTATACACACACACACACACAAATATATATATATATATATATATATATATATATATATATATATTCGTTGACTGTATGTAAGGACTATATAGTGATAGTTAACTATTGTTGGTAATTTAGTGTTTTATAGTGTATGTGATATATATGTATATACACAGGGTGGGTGTCTACTGCGTTGACGGAGGTTGCTCCTTAACTATTAGATATATCAAAACCAATTTTGGTGTCAATTATCCTGTATATACCTACATTCTAAAAATATTTAGGCATATACAGGGTGATTGAGAAAACACACCAACCCAAACCCGTTTTTGTAAATGGAACACCCTGTATATTTGGCATTTTTTGATTCACTGTTACATTTAGAATAAAAGTATAGAAATTTGTATCTATCACTAACGGTTCTGCAGATATCGTCACCTTAGTACCAAAATAGAGTTAACTTTGGAACCACGATCTTGTAAATCTATTTATACCACCGACTGTTAATAATAGTCTACTAACAAACAATAATTGTAATTGTAATTTCTATTGAGATATTGCCTAACGTTAATTGCATAGTGTGGAGGGGCACCATTCAGTTGAAACCACATCGTACGAATATTATCTACCTCGATATTTTCCAAAAGCTCGGGTAAATCATTTTCCAAAAACTGATGATCAAAAGCTCTGTGTGGATTAGTATCTGAATAGTGATGATATAGTTATGTGTATTAATATCGCCACTATTGTGAAGAGTGGCCTCATCCGTAAATATTAACAAAATTGGGTTCTTTATTGGCTTTAGTAGTTACCCATTGGCAGAAAGATTCACGATTTTGAAAAATCTATTTTACTTAAAGCTTGATGTTGCTCGATATGATAAGGATGCAATTTGTTTTTTTTAATACAGCTGCGAACTGTATTTCTAATTTAGGCCTAGGTGTGTACTTAGCTTTCTGGTACTAATTTGCGGATTTTCTATAAGATATACCACAACTTGAAACTCAATTTCTTTATTTGGGGTTGTTTTGGGGCGCTTGGGATAACACACACTTCCAGAATTTATAAATCTCTCAGCTACAGTCATAAACGATTCTTTCCGCGGCTGTCTTCTGTGTGGGTATCGTTCACAGTACAAGCGGGTAGCCAGAAAAGCATTTCTTTGAGCTTCGCCGTAAATAAAGATCATATTGACCATTTCTTCTTTACAAAAATTCATTTTATACAAAAATTGACAAAGCGACAATCCAAGAACACACAAACTATAACAATACTTTAAGGATTATACAAACGTCAAAACAATAGATGCAATTGTTCCTCTTTATTACGAGCGGTTAGCCTACCTGATTTGCTTTTTTGAATTCTATTGTCATAGTAAATTTGTATTTTAGAATATTTTTACTTAAAAGCGTCAATATCTCGAGAAGGGTCCGTTTTATGACTACGAAACCCATTATCAATTAGTATCTACTTTTCACGGGGAATCGAAATGTGAAAAAAATATACAGGGTGTTGCATTTGAAAAAATTCAGAAAAATTACATTTTGTATAGTTTTACGTTTTCGAAAAATTTTCCAGTTTGTTTGTTAGTAGACTATTATTAATAGTCGGTGCTATAAACAGGTTTACAAGATCGTGGTTCCAAAGTTAACTCTATTTTGGCACTAAAGTGACGATCTCTGTAGAACGGTTAGTGATACAGATACAAATTTCTATACTTTTATTCTAAATGTAACAGTGAATCAAAAAGTGCAAAATATACAGGGTGTTCCATTAAAAAAACCGGTTTGGGTTGGCATATTTTTGCAATAACCCTGTATATACCTAAATATTTTTAGAATGTAAGGGTTCAATGATCGTGTATTACCACACCAAAATTGGTTTTGATATCTCTAATAGTTAAGGAGCAATCCTCTGTCCACGCAGTAGACACGCACCCTGTATAGTGATAAATGTATTATAAAATGGAAGAAAGTTGAAAATGTTAAATACTGAAGAAGGAAAAATAGGACACTAAACACAGAATTGAGAAAAGAGACAGATACAGATACAGATCAAGAGAGAAATGGTTTAAAAAAGAATGTGAGTAAATCGAACAACTCACAAAGGCAGGGAGCCATGATCTAGATTACAACTAGTGCAAAAAGTGATCATTGCAGATTGCACTCGACGTGTTGCAGCATAAAGGCTTTGTTGGACAAACGCACCTTACATAAATAGTCGTGTAAAAAAGGGGCTCCAAACAAATAGCCCTTAGAGTTCTGACCTATAAAAGGTAACTTGTGTGATTGAAAAGTAAGATTTATGATTTCATAGAATCTAAAATCAGTTGCATAACATTTTGAGCTTTCGTACAAATATTGTAAATAGTACATTTTCTAAAACAAATTTGATTTTAATTAACTATAACGCACGCATCAAATAAAATAGGAGCTTAAAGATAACCGCATTAATAATGATCATTCATATTGAAAATGATTTCAATGTCTACAAATTAGAATAAATAGAGATACTGAAATATTTACAACTGAATATCAAATTAAGGGATATGAAAGCGAATACTATCTTCTGAAATGAATCAAATAGCAATAATCAGCAAAATACCATGCGCCACTTACACAATAATTATTTTGCTTATTACACACAATTTGTGGAAAATAAGCAAATTTATCACCTCCATTTCGATACATTTATATACTTTTTTTAGACAGTCATTTTGAATTATGGATCAAAAAGGCCTACGTTCTATTCTATCAACTCAGTTACAATTGTTAAACACAATAAAACCAAACGATCCTATAAAATATTCCTTTGACGTATTTAGAAAAAAAAATGAGTACAATGATAAGACTATAAATACAGTTATCAACTTTTGAAATAAACAACTCAATAGATAATGGTATCCCAGCGTACGTAAAAAAAAAAAGTACATAAAATGAATTTTGACCACCAAGTGACGTATAAAAACAATCGTCTCAGGTTTGTCTGGTTCTCAGCTCATAGTACAAATAAATAACAACGTAACCTTTATTACTATACGTAAATGGTGCAATTTTTTATTATTGAATACTCCAACCTTTGGAATGACCAGGAGTCCAACCATACCCTGCCTCAAGTTTTTATTATGATTTCGTCACACATCACGGTTAATTTCCTGGTTCAAATGTCGTTGTATGGGGGAAATCATTAGCAATTGTATGTTTAACGTATACACAAAATATGGATCCTTCCCAGACATTTACGTTCAATTTAGTTTATATCTCAATAAATCCGGCGATAACTGGCTTTATAATGCTCCAATTTATCTTTACGCATGAAAGAAATTGAAGGAAAGATTATATGAAAGACGCCTGCTTGTCGTGTCTGTTCACTGATTTCAAATTAATCTACTGCTTATTACGCACTAATTATTCATCTCTTTTTACAGTTAATGGATTTGTATTGAGAACAATATTGTCAACTATACGTCTGCCCTTCTTCGTTTTATTATGAATTCATCAATGCGTTACTAATGTTTGCTGTAACGTACGTAAAATATGTTTAATCGAGTGGTTTATTCAAGGATTTTCTCAATTACACATACAGGGTGTTTAAAACTTAATAAGCATTTCACATAAGTCCTCTCGTTGTGTAACGTAATGTGTACGTACTACGTTTATAATCAGAAATATTATTATTGCAATAGCAACAGGGAATCGCGATTGTTACTGAGGATGAAAAGATAAAGGGTTTTAATATCTTGTCAATAAGTCGTAACTTGATAATGTGTTTCGAAGTATGTTTTATGTAAATGAGATTTTAGGATTGAAAAGGAAAAGAAAACGCTTGGTATAAAATGGCATTTCATATCGCCGTCCACGCCACATGTAGGAGCCCAACAAACGGCAATTAGGCGGGTTTATGTCGGCAATGACGTTAAGCTGCTGGTATCGGGGCACACAGTATGGTAAAAGTGCTGATACTTCAACGGCAAACATCAGAAAAACGCGTGTGTCTGCCCGCCGCCGGTTCAACATCGGCAAATCCGACAGATTTTCATCGCGAGCTTCTGTTTTAGTTTCTTTTGTGCTATAAAGTTTGTTGTGTATTATTTTAGTGAATGATGACTGTGTGCATTCAGTTCTTCTGATTTATAGTAGCGCCGGGGAGCATATTTGTATATAGCGGACGTAAGATAATAATTAATATCGGGAAATGCCGAAGTGCAATTTGTATGTAAGAGACGTCGTACAACTAAAACTGCTAAGACGTCTCCTACATACGCGTGATTGGCATAAAAAAGTAAAACAAAGCGCTGCATCTTTGTCAATTTGTATTTCGTAGAGGTTCATGCCAAAGGTTTTTATCCGCCTGAAGAAAATATGACTTAATAAGTATGAATAAAATAAGTGAAATTTGGTTTCCGAAGCTGTATGATTGGAAGTTGGTTAATGAATACACCTACGAATTGAGAATAAAAACAAAAGAAGATGTAGAGATACGTAAACAAAATTTCTAGGTTATGTTTAACCACTGATAAGTATAAAAGCATGGGGCTCTTTTTGGTAACGTTCCTTTGAGGAGCATGGAGAGCAGCAAGATTATTTTATATTTTTTAGTATATTAAAAGCGTGTTTCTTGGGTTTTAAACTGTAATTTATATATTTTTTTTTCGTTGATAAATAGATTTGCAGCGTTGCCAGTTTGGGCAGAAGAGACAAAATTTGTTTTTTTAAGACAACGCATTTTTTTGTGATAAATCGATTCTTTTTTTAATTTTAAACAAAGAATGAAAATGTTTTTCAATTGTTTACAACGTTGCCAGTTTAGGCAGTATCTAGAGACAAAAGTTTATATTTTTTAAAAGTTAATATCGCATTTTTTGTGGTAAATCAATTCCACTTTTCTTGTTTTAGAAATGGGCGGAAGAATACCAAAAAAATAGTAAAGAATCTTGGTCAATTTCAAAAACTTTTAAAGTAGCCTCTGATCGGCCCAGAAATGTATTTAAAAGGATATATCACTGCCATTTTAAGACGACTACACGTAAAGTTACAAAAGGAGTTCGAAATAAGCGATCTAAAAATATCGATTGCCCTGCACAATTATTTATAACAATCCACCGATTTATTAAGAGCAATAAAACATCAGCTATAGATCAAGAATATCCTTGTACCGTTGAATTTCGTAATAAACACAACCATAGGCTAGACGTTGCTGAAGCGCTTCGAGAAAGGCCCGTAGGACCTGACGTAAAAGCAAGAATAATTGAATTATTCGAAAGGGCCCATTCAGTCTCGTCTGATTACCATACTTATTGTTGTATGAAAATGGAAGAGTTAGGAGATAGTTATGAAAATTTTGTTTTTGATACATTATTTTCCTAAAAAAAATGATGTGTCTACACTATGGAAATTAAATTTAAAAAAACACTATGGCGATTGTACAGGTCCCAATATGTTACTTAAGCTTGAGGAGTTGCTAAAATTTCATGAAAAAAATAGTTCAGTTCGTTTTAAAATATCGTAGAAAAATGGAGAATATGTGATTGCACTTTGTATGCCAATAATGCAAAGAACACTTTAACACGTTCACTGCTGACGTCATGTTAGTTGCGACCCCTAGTGGCTAAGGTTTGATTTTTGCCCAGATGCTTTTTTACAGTTACCGCATACTACCAAGAAGTGCTTTTTGTCAAAAAATGTGAAAAATATAGAAAAAAAACGTCATGACGCGAAAACGCGTCAGCAGCCTTACGCAATGAATATTTCAATATAATGCGGATGACGCACTTTCGCGTCATGTGTGATGTTGCTTCAAAACTATATTTATGATCTTCAAAACATAACACAAATATTACATGCAAATAAAAAATCTTTCTTTGGCTTACAAATCTACAAAAAAACAAGAAAAAAGAGAAACTAAAACTAAAAAAATATAAAAATTAAACATTCTTTCACTTTCATGGAGTACCCATGGAGTAACATAAAGTTATAAACTCGATGAAACTCTAAAAACAGGTACCATCTAAACACAATGCTGGTTTGACGGACATGAGGGCAATAAATTGTGTCTTTTCTGGTCTTTTTTGTAGCATGTCTGGCATCTTCTGCGAGGTCGGGTTTGGCATTGGTGGAATTGAATTTTTCTGACACGTGTTGTTGCATTTGAATGGGTCTAGGTGGTGGTACCTCATCCTTTGGTGGCACAAGTTCCTCGATCAATTGCAGTCTGAAGTCGTATAAGGAAATTCGACTTCTTTCATATTTCTTATATAAAAAATATGAATTTAACAACATCATCTGCAGTATGTGCGTTCCCAGCTTTTTATACCACCGAAGAGTTTTCCTACAACAGGCATAATAAGACAGCATTTGGTCCTGCTTATCAACGCCCCCCATATTTTTGTTATACCTATATATGGCCTCTGGTTTCTCCTTCTCTTGCCCCCTTTTATTTCTGCATTGAACCAAATTGTGAGAAAATTCAGTAGAAATATACGACACTTCTCGCTTGTTGCGCCACTTTCCTACCATTACATTATTGGAGTGGCGAGCAATATTATCACCCACCTTCAGTTTTGTATTTTTTACCTCTACGGGGTTGTCTTTCCGGTCAAGTCGTAGCGTTCCAGTCCAATATGTCCCTCTATTCAATAATGTATGCGCTGAATGATAACTATTGTAGAAATTATCCATGAACCAAGAGTATGCAACATCTAACTTTTCTTCCATTAGATGGAGCACTACATTGGCGGCGTGTACTTTACCTCCGAAATCATCCATAGTACCGGTATATACTGCAAACTTCAGTATCGTTCCATCTGATTCGGTCAAAATGTATAGTTTGATACCGTACTTGTCTCTTATTTTTTATGTATTGCCTGAACATTAACCTTCCGCGCCATAGGACCATGGACTCATCCAAAGACAGATTTTGGCCCGGAGAGTAGGTAGACTTCATTTTATTATTGAAACAATCGATCAAAGATCGAATCTTGAAAAGTCTATCTTCGGGTTTCGGGTCGCCTGGTTTTGGATTTTCCGCAAAGTTTAAACATCGCAGTATAATCATAAACCGGTCTCTACTCATGTGCGTCGAAAACAAAGGAATATTGAAAAGCCTGTCTCTCTTCCAGTAGTCTTGTATCCGACTCAGCTGTATTGTCCCCATATGTAGGAACAGCCCAAAAAAGAGACGCATTTCAGGCACCGTAGTATCACGCCAACGTGTTATTCTAGACGCATCGCCTAAATTTTCTGACAGGAATAGCTCAACTGCATAGCGATTTGTTTCTTGAGCAATAAGTTCAAAAAATCTGTCGTCAGCCAATAAATTGAAGTAATCTATTGGCCTATTTCCTATAAGAAAACGTTTCTTTTATAGCATCTATAAGCAAAAAAAGTAACTTTTCATACTAACCATCGGGCAGTGTTTTTAGCTCCTGTTTCCCAGTAAATGGTACCGTACACTTGCTAGGCGTTTGGGTCCATGTTACAGGCTTATCGGAGCTTATTGTTGCACGATGATTTGTTTTAACACGGCTTGGCAAGGGAGTGGTATTCAAATCTGTATCTGTCCCAGACACACCAAGCTGATCGACATTTGAGTCACTTTCTTCATCGAATTCTGAATCCGTATAATCCGGATCTACTAAATCATCGTCAGATTCTAATAAAAGAGTTTCCAATTCACCCTCAGTAAGAAGTGGTTCATATACAAACTTCTTTTCATTTTTTTTCAGTCTTTTTGCGCGGCATGGACCAGCACCGTCGAAATTCATCGCAAACTCAAACTGTCGCCAAATTATACTTTCCCGATACGTACTGCAGAGGCTCACAACACAACAACCTCGTAAAGCAGCGGCTGACCTACTGAATTCGTTTTACGTTTACGTGTTACAATGACGTGAAATCGAGTCATCAGCCGTTGTTGTTCAGTGCGCATGACGCGAGTTCACGTCATGCGCACTGAACGTGTTAATTGCCTCAATGTTCTGAAACAATGTTTGTCGATGCAACAGGCAATTGCGACAACCAAAACCACAAAGTGTATTTTTTTATAACCCAGTCTGTAGCTGGGGTTTGCCAATAGGCTGCATTATCAGTAGTAGCCAAAAATCAGATGTTTTTGAATTGGGCGTTGAAGGCCTTTTTGAAATCCTTAAAATTAAATTAAACCTAAAGTCATTCTTACCGATGATGATTTAGTGGAAAGAAACGTATTACGTAAATATTGGCCATCCTCAAATTTGTTATTATGTACATTCCATGTCCTAAAAGCATGTTGGCGTTGGCTAATAATGGCAAATAATTCTATACCAAAAAAAAACACAGAAATACTATGTCATGTTTAAAAATATTTTATATTTTAAAACTAGTAGTGACCTCGAATATTCAAAGCAACACTTTTTTGACAACGGTGATCATGAAAACTTTAAAAAATATGTTGAGAACATGCTGACAAGAATTCAGGAGTGGCCAGTTTTCTATCGGCAACATCTTCCATTAAGAGGTACAGATACAAATAACTATATAGATTATGTTCCGCTTATTGAAAGATATTCCACTCGAACGCACAAAGGTCTTTAACGTAACACAATTAGCAGATTTTATTGCTACAAGCTTTGAATCATACTATAAACAAAGGATTCTGGATTTAATTTTTGGTCGAGTCAAAAGTTGTTACCTCTAGGTACCTAAAACACTATAACACGAACTGTAAAGTGATGTCAGAAAATATGGAGCAGATGGAGTTTACCGTCCAAAGTGAAACTAATAATGAACTAAATTACAAGGTTGTACGTGTCCTGTAGGATTTAACGGCAAATATTGCAAGCATCAAGCTTAGTGGTTAGAAATTATAATATTTTATCGGCTATAAATAATCTCTCCATAAACGCTAAATTAAAGTTGTACGAAATTGCAACCGGCAATAATGCACCTGAAAGAATATTTCTTCCACTACAAAATACAGAAATAACAGAATCTACTTTGGAGTGTGCGTTACCATCATCAGCAAGTACGTCCAAGAGTACGTTACAGAAAAATGAAATAACTTCATCTAGAAATGGAATACTGCAGCTTAATAACGAAACGTGCTTGCTTTCAGAAATTGAAATTGCAGAATTAAAAGCTAAATGGATATCGTATTCTAATGATATAGTCACTAAACTTGAACAAGATCCTCAACAATTTTATCCTATTTAAATAATGTAGATAAATATGCACACACCACATCTGCATTACTCACTAGAATGCATAGTGCATTCAAATATAAAGGAATTTCTTCAAAAAATAGGACTTCAGCCACAGCAACTCGCCGCAAAGGAAATAAAATTCCTATTCAGCCAACGTCAGTGTTAAGAAAAATGAGAGGAAAAAATACTTTTTCTGGAAGAAAATCTTTTGGAGACAGTGGGAAAAAAAGGCACCACACTCATTACAAATTTTCGTAGAAAAAAACGTAGGGCTTGGTGGTAATAAGTTCAGAAAATAGTGCTTATAATCGCGTTTATATTAATTTGTTATTAGTAAGGTTAATAAATGAGCCATTATCTTTCTTTATAAAAATCAATGTTTTCAACGATCACAAATCATTTATTAAATTAGAACTATTTTTTACTAAACATCCATGTGCTTTTTTTAATTCTAAGATTACAAAACGATTTTTTATCACTTGGGCATGATTTATGCAGCATTTAAACGTTGTGTATGTAAGAGACTGTTACCAGTTTCAGTTGTAATACGTCTCTTACAAATAAATTACCCTTCGGCATTTTCCGATCGTATCTGTATAACAAATAAAAAAAATAAAAGAGATGATGAGAGTTGTTGTTACAAAGGTAAATCGCACCACGGTCTAGCTCAGTGAGGTACAAACTTATAAAACTTACTGAATATGAGAACTCGTTCATCAGGTGTGAGGAAAGCAGAGATATTTTCATAGATATAATCAGTATTAGCATTTGTTTAATTGGGCACCACTCAATTTCTAGGGTTAATTAATAAAATACAACAAAAATTGAGAAAGGTTGTATCTCAAAACATAATAGGTAATCTGAATAAGCACTAAACATCTGTATTTATATGTATACTTAATAAAGCAAAATGTCTGATTAATATCAGAATAAAATAACTAAAACGCTACTTCTTGTACTACCTTACAATTTTAAAATCACTAAATTAAACACAGTAGATAAACGTACAATCAATCAATGTATACTTAGAATTCAAAATGCAATTTATTCAACATGTAGGTATTCAATCATGAAACGTATATTGACCAATGTCAACAAATTACAGTTGTAATAGGTTATGAACTCAAATGTTTTTATTTCAGAAACAGGACTCAATTGTTCCTTTTTTTAACCGTATCAAAATAACACAAACCGATTTGTTATTTAGTTAACTGCACTAAAAAGATAAGTACTTACTTGTACAAGAGAAATAGTTTAATCTCGTCTTAAACGAACTGTAACTTGAGAATTTTCATTTCCAATTCCAAGACAAAATATACGATAATATAAAGATAATTTCCATTTGTAACTAACGTACAAATAACAGAACATAAACGTAAGGGAAGGCACTATAACTTTCCTGTGTCTTCAACATAAAAAAATAGACGTACTATAGCATTTGGTAACATTCAAATATTAGCACCAAACGTTGTTGACCCTACAACAACTGAACGATATAATGAACGTAGATTCGAACGTAGAATATGTATAACAGCATGTGATTTATGCAAAACAAAGGTATCTCCATTTAGGTTCATAAAGATGACATTGCATTAACCTGCCATTTTAACAAAGTAACTGTTCGTGACGTCATACCCACGCCATACAATGATACGTAAACTAAACGCCTTTACATACCTTATAAAAGGGAAGCAAAACTTAAAAAAGATAACGTGTTAAAGGCTCGACGTGATAAACGGAAATGCATCAAGTATGCTCAACTTACGCTGCGCATAGAACTAAAACTGAATGTCTAAAATATATACAGGGACGTTCGTAATTATGTAGATTGAAGAGAAAATATTGCGATACAAAAATTTAATTATTGAACGGAAAGAGAAATGCTTAAAAATACTAAGGTAATGTAAATATACTTATCGATGATAATGCAAAGTTCTAAATTTAAATTAAGGTAACGACAGACAAGAATTTGGCACGTTACATCTGATGGTAGTTTGCGTCCGCTACGTACAAATATGCCGCCGGGGAGAGGTGTCTCATGGCGGACTCGAGAATGGGGATATAAGTATTACTCTGAAATGCATCTGTTTCCCTTTATCTTAGTGCGAAGTTCCCACTTAAAGAAAGACGGGTTATATAATATACGTCTGCTATGGATTTTAAATGCAGAATTTAAAAACGTATATCGATTCTAAAGTCAAAGCGCATGACGCCGTCAGATGTCTTCTTGGCTATTTATCCTCAAATTATTCTTCGTATTTCGTTTCGTATAATCGCATCGTCTTTCGCTTCATAATTTATTAGTTTCAATTGCATTTGTAAACAACAGTTTTTTTTTTCAAAACTATTATTATTAATATTCACTATTACGAGGTAAGTTTATAATGCAAAATGTATTTCCAATTGATTGGATGCATTTATTTATTTTGTAGCATATAATTATGCCATTAAAAGGTAAATCTTTGAAAAGCCAAACTCAAGTAATGTTAGTGAATATACTGCACTATTTCGAGATGGAACGCGATAACGGTGGGCCAAGTTTACCTTTAACTTCCATTATCCAGGTACGCTAATAATTTTCACTATTTAAATTTATATTTATGTAATATTATGTTGCAGCGAACTGCTCTCACATGCGGCATTTCCGAGAAAACCGTAACTCGGACAACGGCAAGAATGGCTCTCGCTTTAGAATCTGGACAACCGGCGCCGGATTCACCGCAAAAACATAGGCTGCGTTTGAAGTCGAAGTCAGAGGATGTCGACGAATACGTGAAAGACTTTTTGAAAAGAAAAATTTACACCATGCATGCAACTGGTAAATCATTCAGAAATTATTTTTGGAATGGAGTTAATCACTGTTTAATTTTAGACTCACATATTACTAACGAAAAACTCCAAACTGAACTTAAAGAAAAGAAGATAAAATATTTACCTTCAGTAAAACGAGTTTGAAACAATTGTTACACAAAATTGGTTTTAAATTCAAAGTTGACGATGGAAGAAGGCGTTTAATGGAGTAGGTTCATATTGCTGGTGCTCGAGCAACATTTTTGCGAAAATATTTTAGTAATAAAAGTTGTGAAATTAGTTACGATCCTGTATTTTTGGATGAGACGTGGATTTTTAGTCGAGGAAGCGTTCGAAAATCATGGCATGATAATGATTTGAAAAGCACAAAAAACAAACCGCTAGAAGAAGGGGGAAACGGTAATTAAAACAGTTGTTACAAATATTTTCAACCGAACAAATTTTAGTTTTATCGTACTGAGTGCTGGCAACAACAATGGTTTTATACCTAATTCATCATTAGTATTTTCCAGTAAAAGAAAGACAGCAGACTACCACGATAATATGAACGCTGATTTTTTCAAAAATGGTTTCAAGACCAGCTTTTACCAAATTTAGAAAAACCAAGTTTGAACATACTTGACAATGCCAGTTATCATTCTACATTAAAGTAGAAAAATTACCTTCAAGTAGGTGGAAGAAAGAAGATCTTCAATTTTTAAGAAAACACAACATTCCTCATTTAAATGATATGCTGAAAGTGGAATTATTACAAATTGCCAAGGATTTACAAGTTTCAAAAATATATGCAATTGATGAAATCGCTCATCAATGGGGACATCAAATTTTACGTTTACCTCCGTATCACTGTCAATTCAACCCTATCCAGTTAATATGGGCAAATTGTAAACAGTATTACAACAAAAACATTCGAAGACAGGGCTTCAGGGACGAGAATGTTTTATCGTTATGGAAGGATTCATTAAACCAAGTAACTAGAGAACTGTGGCAAAAGTGTATTTTACATGCTGAAAAGGAAATGAGCCAGTGATGGGACGTTCAAAAAAGAGCTGAGGAAATGGTAAAACCTGTAGTAATCAATGTCGGAGAGCCGAGTGAAGATGATAGTGAAAGTGAAGGTGATGACTTTTAATTATAAGATGTCCAATATTTGCATTTAAAGCAAAAATTAGAATCTTAGTTACTTTATAACATTGTAAAGAATTATTATATTTAACATATACGTAGCTGTTATTTACATATACGTAGCTGTACTTAGGTATATATATATCGTATATATATATATATATAATAATAATCATTTAACATCCAATACAGTGTATATTATGACAAAATCAGTTATTTATAAGTGGCATAATTACGTCTTGACTCTTGAATGAGATCTGTCGGCTAAAACGATCCTCCGCAATTTTAACCAAACTTTTCGCACTTCATTCGGGCACTGCCTACTGCTAGCTAATTCGTATTTATTGACAAAATCAGTTGATTTATTTAAGTGGCTTCGTAATAGATCCAAATTACGAAATTTTGACTCTTGACGCAGTCGAGTTCTGATATTCGTTTACAAACGATCCTCCGTACAATATATTACCATAACTGTTTCGCACTTTCATTCCAGAATAAGTGAACTGACCTAAACGCTATAATTCGACTTTCTTTATACGAGTGGATGGGATTATAAGACCTTTAGGATGATAAACAGATATTCGACCAATAATTTTATTTAAATTTGACCGGTCTCAATTGAAAACAACCTGAATACATTGACGATTTACAGTTGGTATTCAATATATTAGTAACATATGAACAATACGCAGTGGACTTTTAACAATCTTGCCATGCTACTAAAGTGTGAATCAGACCTTAAGACGACTCTCGACTTTATTTATAAAGTGGAAACTTTAGTGGAGTTCTTACTAAGTACCTTCTAGAGTTCTATCATAGTCGAGATATCGACCAATAAGTTTGCTAGATTAATCCAAATTTGATCAGCGCGGCGTTAAATTTGAAAACATTGGCGAGCTATTTACTATCACAATTGACGATTGTTTTACCCTTGGTCATTATCGATAGAACTCTTGTGGTGCTACTCATGAACTCAATAACGAAGAAGTTGCATTTTCAACAATCTTGCTCAACCATGCTTTACTAAAGGTGAACTCATAAGACAACGCACGCGTGTCATTTAGAAAAAGTCGAAATTTCGATGAGTTCTGATACACTAATGGTTCTGAGAGTTCATGTTTATTAAGTGGTATTATTAGAACTCTGCTAGATGCTAAGAACTCAAATAATCAGTTGCATTTTCAACAAATTTTCTCAACCCTTATTGACGAACAAATGTTGACAGAGGAAAACTAAATTTCAATAGAACTATAAATGGCTTGAGAGCCATTGTTTATTAAAGTTATCGATAGAACTCTTGTGTGCTACTCAGAACTCAAAAGAAAAGTTGCATTTTCAACAATTTTTCAACCCCTTATTGACGAACAAACGTTGATAGAGAAAACGAAATTTCGATACAACTCTGATAATAATGGTTTGAGAGTCATGTTTATTAAGAGGTATTATTAGAACTCTTGTGGTGCTACTCAGAACTCAAAAGAAAAGTTGCATTTTCAACAATTTTTCTCAACCCCTTATTGACGAACAAATGTTGACAGAGGAAAACTAAATTTCAATAGAACTCTGATAATAATGGCTTGAGAGCCATGTTTATTAAAAGTTATTATTAGAACTCTTGTAGTGCTACTCAGAACTCAAAAGAAAAGTTGCATTTTGAACAATTTTTCACGCCCCTTATTGACGAACAAACGTTGACAGAGAAAAACGAAATTTCGATACAACTCTGATAATAATGGTTTGAGAGCCATGTTTATTAAGAGTTATTATTAGAACTCTTGTAGTGCTACTCAGAACTCAAAAGAAAAGTTGCATTTTCAACAATTTTTTACAATCCCTTTGGGTTTACGAAGGTTAAAAGAAGAAAGACAAACTGATAAACAAGTAGTCCAATATTGATTTCCATTACGTAATTTTCTTTTTTGTCAGATATTGAAAATTATTTCTATTAGAGGAGTTTTAAAGAAAAATTAAGTACACTTTATAAAATGCTCTCTTGCTTTAATGTTAAACAAGTTTTATCATATTTATTAAACAAAATCAGTCATATTATAACTTGGATACGCTAAAATATTCAGAATATATAATAGCTTCCTTAAGCTTAATTTACACACGCGCACACACATAAGCTCAACACCGATTTTAGTATGCACTAAATATTAATGTAAACGTCAATATTTTTATTTATTGGTGTCGTTCCTGCGTTACATACAAAATCAAATGTGGTGCAATTGCTGCATCTTCCGTCACAATTTTTTGTTTCGCGATCATATCGTCATACAAGTACCATCTCGTTGTATCATAAACATACCCAGTGTAATGGCCGTCGTTAACATCACTTGCGTATTGATGATAAGATACTGCTGCAATAAGAGTATATTTTTCTTCAAATTGTAATATTTTCGGGATCATTGTAAGGGTCGATTTCTTCAGCTGTAATGCAATGGATGTAGCATAACGACTGTCAGTGAAAACGCTGCAATCAATAATTAAATGCCGTTGAGAAGTATATTTTTCTTTAATAATCTCATGGGAATTTCTGCAAGAAACGTTTTTTTCTGCATTAACGTCTATTATGGACCTATGTAATTCTGTCAGACCAGCACGTAATAGTATGTCGACATTAATGCTAACAACCGGAACTTGTCGTGTTGATTGGTGACTACAATAACCACAAGATTTCCTAGTAATCAAAGAAGGGACATCTTTAAATAAATATTCTACAAGATGGGCAACGTTACAATTGGCTTTTAATTGCAATACATTACTTCGGTATGGCACTACTTGAAAAAGTGAAATACCACGTAAAATGTTTGCACGTTCCACATAAATATTATCCGTAATTTTTTTTACCTTTGTATCCAAGATACTTCTGGCAAATGTGAAGAAATTATTATCACAACTACTGGCAAATCTTGAATATTCCACGTTACATAGTAAAGCATTGATTACAATTTGAGTTATAGAGTCAAAGGCACAGGTATCGCGGATAACAATAAATTCTTTCCCACATTGCACTGCTTTCAGTACGTTGCCATTCTTTAGCACCGGAATTGACACACGAGTTAAAGTAGTCATGGGATCCCAGCTAGGAAGATCGTCGAGGTACGTTAGTTTCTTCTTATTATCCATATTAAAAGGCTCTTTCGACTTTTCCTTGCGTTTTGTGTTTTTCGATGTTACACTGCTTACTTTTGTATTGGAAACGAAACCTCTCCAGTTCTCCACAATATTCCATTTATTTTCTTCTTCATTTACTTCATTTACTTGACAATGGGAGTATTTAGTACTATTTTCATCACCCAGATTTAATAAAGGTTTCCCCTTTAAAAATTCAATATATTTTATTATAAACTTATCAATCCTCATTGGTAGTTCATTCTTAAATATCCTATTTTTCAACTCATCAAAAGATGCTTCAGATGCGGCAGAAGAGCTAGCTATTTCAATATTGCTTTGATAATACCTCCGCGTGATTCCGGTCCACAGTGGCAAATACGGTATTAGCTTTTTTAATTTGTCGGCTACTTGGGGAATGTAAAACGCGTTTACTATAGAACCACAAGCTGCATTCGCGACCGTAGCTTCCGCTTTGTCAAAAATATGTTTTGTCCATTTAGTCCATTCAGATGAAACATCAGGGTCGTCTATATATGGTTCGTAACCTTCATTTTCATTATCGTCAATAACAGTGCCTTTGATGGTTCCATTGATAAACCGTAAAGCATTTTCTGATGGCAGGGGTGAGAAGTACTCATCGTTACCTATATCCTCACTAATGGCAACTAAGATTATAGATAGCAGAGCATTTTCAATTTGGTGGATTTCCTGTAACTTGTAAACATGTGCGAGTGCCCTTAAATAAAATTGACGCACTTTGTTGGTTTTCCCCGGAGACACTCCCATCTTGCAATAATTTTTATGAAATGACTTACATCTAATCTGATACAACAACTTGGTAATTTTTGTCGTTGTTGAAGCACAATAACATCGTACATAACTTGTAAATAAGCCTGCGTGTCTGCACAGTTTGCAAATGCCCTTGCAACTGCTATTAATAATGCTTTACTAAAATCTATCACAACCATGCGGGGTAACGGAGCACCGTCTGCTAGTATCGATAAAAAAAGTAAGTTATCATAGCAGAATCTTGTTTGGTCAAAACCATCTGAAAAACTGGACAGCTAGTAGTTTCTGATGTGACCAAACATTGGTATAAATAAACATGAGGACTCTTCTTATTATTGGGTAGGTTTAACTTTTTAGCGAAGCTACCTGTAGCATCTATTGTTAAGTAGCTGTTATTATTTTGTTTGGTAACAGTTTTGTACAATAATTTTTGTTCTTCTGCCCAATACATACAAAAAAACGGGTCTAGTCCTATATGACGTATAATACCAGCGAGAGATTCATGTTTAATAACACTTAAATTAAATATAGGGTCTCTTGAATCTAATTCAAGGCGGCGATCATTTTCTTGCTGTTTCGCTTTTCGTAGGACGGTGGCGTTATATAGCATCGGTGGAATCGCATCACCCACCCCCATAGTACGATTTGCTTCGTTTGCTCTCCAAATACTGGCATCTTCCTTGGAGGTTAATAAATGAGATGCTATTTCGCGTCGTAAATGGCCTCTTAGTTGTCGTTTTTTCTTGTGGATAAATCCATATTGATAATTTTTTAAGACGCACTCAAATATAATATCAGAATGATGATTTGGTTTTTGTATTAAACATCCAGAAAGTATAGAGCCACATTCTGAACACGAACCTGTAAAACGAGCATAGTACTTGGCTTCATTACTTTTAAACACTTTGCCATATTTAAATGCAAACCCACATGCGATTTTAGTTTGCTCCCAAATTTTTCTTGCAAATATATGAGTCCATTTCCCCGGTTGAAGTAAAGTATATTTCCTATGCGAGTAAGTCTTTTTTTTTGGTTTCACTTCTTTCCATGCTTCCCGAGACAGTACAAGTGAAAATTTCATCTTTTTGTCACTATAAGTTTCATTACTATCAGAAATGTTGAAAGAGTTGCTTTCTCGTCCTGTAGTGACCACCTCGGGTTTCTTTATATTACATTTTTTCATTATACAGTCCCTCATACCACTTCTATTTTTATGTAGTATGGTATACACATGTTTTGGACTAATTTCCGAACCAGCACTGTGCATGTACGTCGAAATTTCTTTAAAAACAGAATGCAAGGGTGGATACACTTTGCCGTTAGCGTCAATTGGCCGATATTCGTCTTTGCTCCAAGTTTCAAGCAACTTATCGCGATCGTACATTGCTAAGCAGTTGTAATATACATGCTCACCCTTGCACCTTTCAAAATAATGTACACATTACACTGTTAAAATGAATTACTCACAAAATGTTCAACAAATTCACAAAAATCGAAAAACACCCCGAACTGGAAAAAAAAATTAAACGTAAGAACTGTAATGGCACTCAATAACTGATTCGTTTAAATAAATGTAAACCTAATGTAAAAATGTCTCAACTATAAACATTGAAAAGTGCATTGTTACGAGAATTCAAAATAATATTGGGTCATAAATTAATTACGCTTAGGGAATATTTACTTTACCTTAAATATAAGTACTTGTCGGTCCTATTTATGTAGAAGTTTGCAAGCAAAGATAATCCTTCCTGTCATAAGGGTTTTAGTTCATAGAATTCTTTAAAATTACATTTGTACCATCACGTACCAGTACTATTTTTTATAACAATTGGAAATATCTTATTTGTATATAAGTATTTTGCAAAATTTCAACCGTTAAGATTTAAAAATTCTTTTGTATTAGTGTAAGATCATAGCTTGTTATAACAACATACTTAGTCATAAATGTTTTTCGATGTAACATCGTGTATATTGCTAATATACTTCTGTGAATAAATCGTATATGACAACCATCCAATATTTTAATATATTTATAAACATCATTTCCATCATCTTAGATAATCACGTATGTATATGAAACACATGTGCAGTGTGTGTCTGTGTGGATGTATGTTAGTATCCACGATAACCCAAGAACGAAATTACGTGCATACGTACTTAAAAATTTTATATTCAAGCTTGTTTACATTTGGCTTAGATTTTAGGAGAAATTCATCCACCCATAATGAAAACGCAACTTTGCTTGTGAGTTCTGAGTAGCACCACAAGAGTTCTAATAATACCTCTTAATAAACATGGCTATCAAACCATTATTATCAGAGTTCTATCGTAATTTCGTGGTCCTACGTACGTCAAAATTTTTGTCTATACAGGGGTGTGAAAAATTGTTGAAAATGCAACTTTTCGTTTGAGTTCTGAGTAGCACTACAAGAGTTCTAATAATACCTCTTAATAAGCATGGCTCTCAAACCATTATTATCAGAGTTGTATCGAAATTTCGTTTTTCTCTGTCAACGTTTGTTCGTCAATAAGGGGCGTGAAAAATTGTTGAAAATGCAACTTTTCTTTTGAGTTCCGAGTAGCACTACAAGAGTTCTAATAATACCTCTTAATAAACATGGCTCTCAAACCATTATTATCAGAGTTGTATCGAAATTTCGTTTTTCTCTGTCAACGTTTGTCCGTCAATAAGGAGTTGAGAAAAATTGTTGAAAATGCAACTTTTCTTTTGAGTTCTGAGTAACGCTACAAGAGTTCTAATAATAACTCTTAATAAACATGGCTCTCAAGCCATTATTATCAGAGTTCTATTGAAATTTAGTTTTCCTGTCAACATTTGTTCGTCAATAAGGGGTTGAGAAAAATTGTTGAAAATACAACTTTTCTTTTGAGTTCTGAGTAGCACCACAAGAGTTCTAATAATACCTCTTAATAAACATGGCTCTCAAACCATTATTATCAGAGTTGTATCGAAATTTCGTTTTCCTCTATCAACGTTTGTCCAAGTCAATAAGGGGGTTGAGAAAAATTGGTGAAAATGCAACTTTTCTTGGGAGTAGCACCACAAGAGTTCTATCGATAATGATAAGGGTAAAACGATGCAATTGTGATAGTAAAGTAGCTCTCACCAATGTTGGGTTCGCACTTCGTGAATTTGGCTCTAGAACTATTAGGGGTGCAGTAATAACTCCACTAAAGTTTTGACTTTTTTCTAAATGAGGTGCTAACTTAGTGACTTTTTATTCAAATTGTAATTATCGTGTATATATGGACTCGGCTTTCATTTAAGTATAAGGACCTTTCTTAAGATTACGAAAATGACTGCACAAAGCGAGGCACAAAGGTAGGAGTCTACAGGTTTTTTAATAATCTAACCTATTTGCATTGATCAGGTGAATGTGGATTGAGTAGGTACTATCCCATTGGGGCACTATGTCATTACCACCATCTTTTACTCGTGTGGGTAAACGACAATGTCAGAGACGTGTAAAGAATTCCGTCAAAATGTGTTTGAGATAAATAAATTGCTGGTACTCACAAACACATCAGAATCATTGTAGTGACGTTCCCAATTCCAACAATTGCGTTTCGGATTTAAATGACTATTTTGAACATAGCGAGGTGAAAGATGATACATCTTACCCGTGTGGAAATAACATTTCTCCAACTTGTCGTGTTGAAGATTTGAATGAAAATTCCAGTGAAAAAATATTGAATTTGCGTGATACTATAGGTATAGCCGAAGGTATAGCTATAAGCAATACTTTTGAGGAAGTAGAGGGTGTTAAGTCGCCCCATTCTAGAGATGCGAATGAAAGTGTTGATAGTAGTTCGTTTTTAATAAACTGGGCATTAACTAACAACAGCTTTGTCTGAACTACTTTCTTGGATGGCAACAACGCCAGATTTGTCTCGTACTCTGCTAAAAACACCTAGAGTCATACACATCACTCACTTCACTAATGGAAAGTTTTACTATTTCGGTATGAAAGAAACATTAAAGAAACTGGCTGATCGATACCAATTATGGGGAGGTACAATGAAATTAATCTTTAATATCGATGGTTTACCAATACATAAGAGTACTAATGAATCCTTTTGGCCTATTTTATGCCAAGTTGCTACTTGCAAAAAGGAACATCCATTTCAGATAGCAATTTTTTGCGGAACGTCAAAGTCACCATTGGATCCTTTTTTTGAGCAGTTTGTAATCGAATTAAACAGTTATTTAAAGGAAGGGCTTAGTTTTTATAATAGTCAATTAAGTTTGGAGATCAAAGCATTTTGTTGCGATATGCCAGCTCGAGCATACATTCGAAATGTAAAAGGACACAATGTATGTAACGGGTGTGACAAATTGTAACGAATCTTTTAGGTTCTTCGTTCATTTAATTGTAAATAAAAAAAAAAGATTTTGATTATGATTTATAAGTATGTTTAATTTGCATTGGTGTAACTTGAGTTGCATATTTTCTTAAGGGTTTATACTTTCATATCTAAATACCAACAAAAAGTTAGATATGTTCAGCTTGCGACAACAAGTTATCGAAGGCCTACTTAAATGTGAAGAGCAACCAGAAGGGGAAGAAAACATAGAAGCTGAAATTGACCCGGAAGATAATGCTTTGCCAGAAACTTCTAGGACGCGACCGAGACTATCAATAAACCACCACAAGATTGGAAAATACGAAGGCAAAGCCCGAGAAACTAGGAAGAGTGTGTAATTGCTACCAAGCACTAAAACAAAAAGCAGGCTACACCGTTGCAATGAAAAAAGCTAAACGCGTATGCACCTATTGTCAAGATTGTGTGAAACAACCACCAATGTGTTTGGAATGTTTTAACAAAAAACACCAATAAACGATTTTAATACTATCACTAATTAGTTATCTTTTATAAAACGGATGTATTTTAAGCTAAAATATAGTTTTTAACATTTTTTAAAATTTATTTCTGACGGAATCCGTAAATGACTGTACCTAAGAATACTCATACCTTTATAGGAACCGTGCACCAAAAATGAATATCCTTATAAAATGTGTAACAATATTACAGCATATAGAAATTAAATAAACACTTATACCATCAGTGGCCAAGCACGGCTGTTGCAAAAACCGCAGTTGTACCATCGGTGGTACAAGTCGGATTGAATCGGATTAAATTCAAGACTATTAATACACTGAACTAGGAGATGTAATACTAACCCCTGGTCATTCTTTAATTGGAGAACTATCAGTTGGTCCGGAGAACAACATCAAGCACAATTTATGTGCAAAATGGAAACTAATCCATAAGGTGAAGGAAGACTTGGAAAACATAGTTATCAAAGTATTTAAGCGGCCTACAGCAGAGGTACAAGTGGAAGCAAAGCAAGGACAACATAGCCATGGATGATATAGTGTTAGTAAAAGAAGACATTCACCCAGCTAAATGGCCATTAGCACAAATAACAGAAATACACCCAGCAGAACGCCTAAATCCATTACATTCGCCCTCCAAAATGCAAGCCAAACAGGAATGCAATAGTTCGTTGAGGAAACCAAAACAACCTCGCGTGTTGCAAGTAGCACTTAGATTCCTAACACTGTTAGCAGTTACAAAAGCCAGCTTCACAATTAGGTACCCAGATCCAGGATTTACATTCAGCCCATAGATAATGCGCGAATAGGGAGAGGCACATTTCAGATCGACGTGCGATTCAATAAATGTAGAAAAAGATATAATGGAAGCAATAAACCCCACACAAGAATTCGATAAGTTATGTCAACAAGCTACAAAAGTATCAGATGTACACTGCAAAGAGCTAACCTACTACACAGTCGAGTTAGGCAAACTGGAATGGTTTTAAGCTGGAATACAGACCATTCTTAGCTCAAGAAGGAAAAGGGAAATGTTAGGAAGTATTCTCACATCAATATTTGGAGTGAACGATGAAGTCCATAAGGACATCAATGCGTGGAACAAAAATCAACAATAATTAATGAAGACCACGTACATGTTATTAGTACTGTCAATATTCAACAACACCGAAATTAGGATTAACAGTCAGCTTGAAAGCTTTACAACGGAATTAAATTTGGGAATGGAGGCGATTAACACCAGGAAAAATGGTACAAGACCATAGATGAAAATCAGATAACTCTGCTAAAGGAACTAGTGATTTCGGCATCAGGAAGATGAGATCACCAAATCTATATATCAGGATCACCATAAAGGCGGAAATTACGCAGTATGTAAGAATGAAGATAACATCAATCCCAGTGTAAAAAACAGGACGTACTAGATGATGGAAGTAGAAAATCGAACCACGGTAGTCGATTATAACAACCAATTATACTTTCCACTGTCGGATGAAGAATTCAAAAACAGTGTGTCCATTCGAGAGCAAACCTACAGTAGTAAACAGCACACATGCAAAACAATTCTTTTAATGCAAAATATGAAGAGAGGCGAAATATTTCCACGTAATGTTTCTTGTCTTTTTTTTTATTCAATGACTTTTGAAAACGGGAAAACGGGGAATTGTACTGAGGCGTTCGATTCAGCCGTACCGGGTGTGAGACAGTCTATTGTTTTGTTACAGATCATAATTATTAACCGTTATAGGCATAAATATATTATCGTTTCCGTTTAAGTAAAAATAAAAAAGGCGAATTTTCCCGTGACTTATTTTTGTTGGTTTTCACACCGTTCACGTTTTAATCCGCGAAGCGGGCGTGTAAACAACTTATATCGATAAATAATCGCCACCGTCTTGATCTTAAACCGCGTATCATAAGCCGTTAAGTGTTTTTGATTAAGTGATTAATAAATGTAGCACAAGCAATCCAACAAGCTAGCGCAACCTATGGAAAATCGGGTATTGGCTTGCAAGAAGTTAATATTTAATTATCACAAAATATTGAAATCGCACAGAATCGTCTCTTGATAACATATGTAGAGTAGTAATGCGATAATAATTTATAATCATTTGCATTGTTGCTTGTTTACATTTTCGCCAGCGTAGAGAACTTAATGTATGGACAAACGTAGCATGATAAACCCTAACCGGGATTTACAAAAATGTGTCGAGATGCCAATAAGAAAGCCCGTATCACATCTTTACGTCTGATTTCGCTATTTAAGAACTGATTACCAAACCACTTGATCCGTTAAAAATAACCCGTCCTTATAGGTTTTAAATGTAGAGTAATGTATAGACGAATGTGACAGGCTGCGCGATCACATAAACTTGTGCATCATTGCTTGCGGGTAGGTTATCTGTCACTTTTTATTAATGTAACTATTTTATTTTCACTTTATCCTTGCAAAACTTTGTTTTAATACTTTTTCAAATGTATTTGATTCAGCTAACTTATTTAGAATTGTGTGCCTACGAAATATGTAATATGTTGTAATTGTACGAATGTATTTTTGCGATTAGGAGAGATGCTGCTTTTATTCACGATACAATTGTGTATGTGTAATTACTTTGTCTATTTTTTTGTCCATATCTTAGTGTAGTTTGAAACGGTATTTTATTATTATCGTGACCTCATTGCTATCTATTTAAGTATATTATTTGTTTTACTTTATGTGTAACTTCATCTGTATTATTATTTCTCTGTTTACTTTACTGTTAATTTAATTGCCGGCATGATTGGTTGTATAACGACCACACGTTTGGTGTCCCAATTTTAATTCGGATTTATTATTGATTTTATAATTTTTTAACGAACTTGAACCTGATTTAATAGTATTTCGTTATATTTTCATATTGAACATTTCCTTTATTCTTTGATTTATTAATGCAAAATTGCATTTTGATAAACGGGTTGAATGATCATTGTGTAAAGCTCGTGAATTCTAATTTGAGAAATTTTATTGTTTATTTGCCCCATTATGATGCAACACTAAACCGCATCCATTCATATCTCGTTCAATTCGTACAGCGGAGTTTACCACTAGATTCGTAATTCCTAAACCTTCAGGTGTGCATTAATTTATTTCATTCTCCGTTTAAACCATTTTCAAATAAGTAATCAGGGGTAAGGGTGGTGACACAGAGGTGCAACAAGTAATTTATATCACACATCGTTTAAGCCATTTTCGAATAAGTAATCTAAGGGTTAAGGGTAGTAAAAGATAGGCGCTACAGGTGAATTCCAACTTGGCAATAGTCATTTGCCACAGCCGAGCATAAGCCAAGTACCTCCATGCAAAAGGTTTAAGATAGAAGTTTGGGTTTGCAGGCGCCAGAAACCTTAAAATTTAAACCTAAATCAGTAATCCCGTAGGTTACCTCTGCGAAGAAGCAGAAAAGTACGAAAGTACCCAAATACCCATAGGCGTACATGCGTTAGTTTCTATATTAACATGCCTCAGGGTTTATGTAGAATAAAAAACCCTTTACAGACAAATAATTATTGCAGCCTTCTGACATACCGCTTCACATTTTCGTTTTTAGAGTGATTATCTAATAACGTATACTACAAGATAAAAAATCAGTGTGCTCTTCAGACCTATCGTTTCATATTGCTTTCTAGGGTAATTGTATAGTAGCATATATCACATGAACAACAAGCGCCGGCAATGTAGAATGCCGTTACGGGGAACATCTAGGGTAAAACACCCTTTACAGAAGAAAAATAATTGCGCCCTTCTGACCTCCTGTGTCCTTTTTGGAGTTGCACAATCCATAGGACACGTGACTCAATGCAGAAAACGTGAGTCACCGGTAGGACATACAAAAAAACCTTATGCTAAGCGTGTTTGACTTAGCTGGTTTACACAAATGACCTTATTCAAAGTCTGTGTCAGTGGTTATACACAGAAAAGTGGGCCACAATCACTCAATCAAGCACAAATGTGACCCATCGATGGGTCACGTTCATTCGATAAGAGGCGCAATCTACACCTGGGTCAGTAATTCAAAGTAAAAACGATAATATTCCATACTCTATCTCTCCATCTTCCAAAATAACATTAGCGACTAAGATGGGTTAGGTTATTATAGTAATTTGATTCTCAATATTTGTACAATCAATTTGTGAGAGTGACGTTTTACTTATGTACACTACCCTAGCACTTCCATCACCACACTTCAAAGTAAGTTATAGTGTATAATTAAGTGCTAATTTATTACGAATTAATTACGACAGTTTCAATTTTCTTTGCTCCTTGTCTTTAGCAGCAATTCTCGACTTTAATAATGGGGGCGCTACATTAATGTTAAGCTAGCACCCCATTTACACAAAAACATATTCCTACAGTGGACAATTAATTGCCTCATTTTTACTAAAAAACTCAAAATAAAATTAACGATTTATTAAATAATTGTTATAACAATCATTTTCAGCCTATAATAAAGTTGGTTCTACGCAAAGTTTTTTACAACGATTACAAACTATTTGTTATTTCCTAATAATTTACTTAACAAATAATCCATTTCTAAATAGGGCTATTAGCGTAACACAAGAGTGAAGCGGATGTAATCAATTATTTTCTGATGAGTTTTTTATGCTAAACTGCTTCTCTGGAATTTGCTTTTAAGATTATCATTTAGAAATGTATTACTCAACAATTTATATAGTAAATATACAATTTCCAAGTGGGAGTGCTTGCGTAACGCAAAAGTGAAGTACGTGTAATCAAGTAGTTTACTGTTTTATGCTAAATTACTTCTCTTTAACTTGTTTTTAATTGATTACCCGTGCTTCACTCTTATGTGCTAGCGAACACTTGGAAATTGTTTATTTACTATAAAAATTGTTGAGCAATAAATTTCAAAATGCAAATCATAAACGAAATTAATCAGAAAAATAATTTTGGATCAAAAAGTGGTTAGAACTTCACTCTTGTGTTACGCTAGCACACCCACTTGGAAATTATGTATTTACTGTATACATTGTTAAGTAATAAATTTCAGAATTAAAACCCTAAAAACAATTAATAAGAGAAGTAATTTAGCATAAAAGTTATCAGCAATTAATTGTTTACACGTACTTCACTCTTGTGTAATGCTGATATCTTCACTATAATAATTGTGCACTTATTACGTGAATCGAAATAAATTTCAAAATGCAAATTTTAAAAGTAATTAATACGAAATGCAATATTCAGAAATTAATTGATTGCACGTAATTCACTCTTGTGTTACGCTAGAACCCCCACTTGTAAATTATTTATTTACGAAGTAAATTGTTGAGCAATTAATCACAAATTAAGGAATTACGTGTGCTACACTCTTGTGTTAGGTCGATACCCCCCCCCCCCTCCAGTTGGTAACTGTTTATGTATTAAGTAAATTATTGCGAAATTTGAAAATACGGGAATTAATTATACACGATAACTTATTTTGAAATGTGGTGGTGGGGTGCTAGGTTAACGGACATGTTTTACTTTCTTATTTCTAGTGTTCAATTACGCAAATGTATGGGATCTCAGAAATACTGTGTGGTGGTGCTTCATTTGGCACTAATTGCAAAACAAATTGGTGTTAAACTTATTTGATACATAAAAATTTTTGATTTCCCAAATATATAACGCACTGTATAATAATACAGTTCTCTGAATGATACATGAATTATTCTAAGCGACTCGATTCGTAACTACTATTCTCTCTTCTGACTTCTCAATATAAAACTAAAATTTTACTTAAATAAAAGCTGGCACATGTGAGTTGGATAATTATTTTGAACAATTAATTAATATGTCATGAAAATGATATCATTTGGTTGGAAGTGCATCTAAATTCAAGTAATTATGGACATTTGTTGATGTGGCTTATGGTTGTTCGTTTCAAAAAGTGAAGAATCAACAAGTTAGATATGTCATTTTTGGAATTGTAAATTTTTGTGAATGCTTCCTTCAAGCTTAATTAAGATCTAGTTACATAAATAAATGAAATAATTACAATTTTGTTTGTAAAAATTATATTAGTATCATTAATGATTTTGGTGGTGAAATTAAATTGCGATATTCGCTCGCTCGTGATCGTAATAATGTGCTCTCACGTAATAAGCATTACCATCCGAGTTGTGTACTGTGCTTTTTGATCTATTAAATATAAGAGGAGTGACTTATGACTAATACGTAACTACCACCCAGTAAGATTTTGTATAACTATTGAACGTTTTATAACGTACCTAATATTGTAATAAACGATCCTGTACAAAATAAATTACCGTATAAATGTATTACAGGATTTTATAGTTCTATTCCCACATTAAAATTTAGAGCTACAATTCTAACTAAAAAATTATAACTATACTCCGTTTAACGAACAGATTCAGTAAATGCTCCTCCTACACATTTGTAGGTGCGTACTACTAACTGCGCATAGGCCTTGTTTACAACAATCAAAAAATTACTTTCTGGGTAATACAGTGGTTGAATTACATTCAACGGTTCTTTAATGTATGCATATGAATTATTGTAGTCCCTAAAATGTATAATTATGTAGTTTTAACAGTAATCAAATAATAAACATATTTAGAAATATAAATATTTTAAAATCACACATTTTTACGAATCAAAATTCTCTATCACCAATGAATCGGTTTTAATACGGTTTGAAAACAAGCATCTTTAGTCTATGGGAATGTTGACATGCTGTACATAACTTGTTAATGTTTACCAATTTGCCACAAAAACTTTATTATAAGTAATGCCTCAATTCATAATTCTTCCTGTAGCTGCATTTGTATTTTTTACTAAGTCTGTAAATAAAGCACAACAGGTCAGTCTTGTTCGGAGTCTGATGAAGAAGAGTTATCGCCTAACTGGATGATCAACGACTCCACTTGAACTTCTATAGTAATATCCAATTGCTACATATTTTCTTCCACACTTTGCACATGTCTAATGGCATTTTTCCAATTATCTGACGTTACGTTTGCAACAGCGGTGGAAAATAATTGGTGCACATCTGCGATTTTAAATGTTTTACTGTTCCTCGGAACTTCACCCTTGATTTGTGGCGATATCAGTTCGATTGGGTTTAATTCGCAATGATATGGAGGTAAACGCAATATAGTATGATTCTGTTTTTACTATGTCATCGACAACTAATTTAGGAGCAATAGCAGCTTTTCTGATAAGGTCGAGAAGTTCGTCTTTGATCATATCTGGTTGGATTTGCTGGTTAGCCATGCCTGAAAGTCAGCTTTTTTTGATCCTGAATTTGGATTTTGGTCGATCTTTCTGCTATGATAGGAAGCGTTATCTAGCACTATAACAGCGTTTTTGTCTAAACGTCCAAGAACGTTGCGAAACCATTCTTCAAAAACAGTAGCTGTCATTTCTTCATGATAATCGCCCGATTTCTTGGACTTGAACAGCAAACCATCATCAACAAAACCGTCCTTGGAACCAATGTGGAGAACGATAAGGCGTTTTCCTTTTCGCGATGGATCCCGTAACCCCAGTGTTAATCCATTAACAAACGCTTGCCTCGGAGTCAAGATGGTTGTACCTTTCCATACTTTGCTTAGTGTATGGCCAGCATTAACCCAACTCTCGTCTAAGAAACATACCTTTTTTGCTTCTCTGTAGTTTCTAATTTGTCGTAGATAACGTCGCCTCGACGCAACTATCTCGGATTTTTCTTTAAGGAAACTATTTCTTGACCTCTTGGAATACTTATATTGCAAAATAAAGTATAAGTTATGTTAAAGATAATTTATTCCATTACTCACTTAAATCCAATTTCATTCAACAAGGTTCTTAATGTACTCCTTTTTAAATGAGACATCTCATCGTGCTCACGAATAGCGGCCACAATTTTATTTAGAGCAGGTGTATCGTTTTGTTCAAAGAAGGAATGGACTGCACGCTTAAGATTACTCTTAGTTTCGTCGTCAATGTTGTCCAAAATTGCTCGTTGTCGGTGGTACACAGTCGGATGATGTAATATATGTGTTTGCTTGTACTCACGTAGAATGTTGTACACATTTTTATCTGTAATACCTAAAATGATAAAGTAATGAATAAAATATGTTTTTATAAAGTTATTATGTTACCTGCTGTTTTTGCTGTAAATGCAACATTTCCAGTCTTGTTGTTTTCTTCAACACAAACTTTAAAAATGTTAAAGATTCGCTCCTTTTCGCCAACGGAAAAATGCCTGGCCGGGCGTTTTTTCGGGGGCGAAAGATTTCGTTGATCCATAATAAATGTAATTATTTGGTAATAGGCTACAAAATTGTAGCTAGTATTGAAAAATACTGTTTTTGAAAATGAAAAGTACTAGAGAAAATGGTTAACTAAAATAAAGAATGAAAACACAAATGCTAAATTGACATTTATAGGTTAATATAATACAACATTTTTCGTGGTTGTGTGAACCCGACTAACCAATAGAAATGTGCCATTTAAATTTGGCGCTAACTCGTGGGAGGAGCACTTACTGAATCTGTTCGTTAAACGGAAAATAGTGACGTCACTGATTTTGTTAGTTACCTTGAAATTAAATAAATTAACCCTTCTTTATATATGGTTAATGATGATACGAAACTTTGCTTTATTAACAGAAGTTATTGTTCTAAAGTAATCTTCAACTTAGAACTAAGTAGTATCTGTAAGTTAAAGAAGGTACTGTTATATTTTTGTATTTTAAACTATTGAAATTTATTGCAGTTTACGATACCGGGCTATACTTTTTAACACTTAAACAGGTATGTGAAGATAACCGAGGCTTTTTTGATTAATATGATTTAAATCTACGTATAATTAGGCGCTGGTTATGCGTTATTTTGTGCCAATAAAATTTTGAGCCTTAGTGGAAAGAAGTTATTGTAAAATTACACTTCTAACTTCACAGCCGTGTACTTTTGCGTAAATAATGTTTTTCTTATGCAGACGCCCATTTATGCGCAGCTAATTTTGCGCCTCCATAGGAAATAAGTTATTCCATAAATTACGACTTCATAACCGTATGAATAATTAGGCACCCATTATGTGCTGTTCTGCGCCCTTAAAATACAATTTTACGCCATTGTAGAAAAGAAACTATAGCGTTCCATAGGAATCTTTCCTTGCACGATAATTAGGAATTTGTACATTAGAATATTTCATAACGATAAGCACATTTAAAGAAGAACACATGCGCTAGATTTCACTTAAGATTAAGATTAGTAAGAATAATGTAGAATTCAATTAAGTTAATAAAAAAAAATTAATATAGCCATAACGTAAGAAGAGAATGTGTTAAATATAATTAAATTAAATATAAATATATCTATAATAAAAAAAAAAAGAAAAATACACATTAAGCAAATAAACAGGTAAACAACAACAAATGTAAATAAATCCATTAGAGAATAACAAAAAATTGCTTAACGTAGAAGTTCACGGCTCATTTAGCCGTGTCGATGGAATGTTTACAATAACTTGTTTCTTATAAGGGTATTAAATTTAGTTTCAATAGAGCATAATAGGCGTCTAATTATCATGGAAAAAAGATTAATTTGTTCACATACTTACGGCGTTGCGATGTAACCTTTGCAATAACTTATTTCTTACCGGAGCCCAAAATTTTCTTTTAACGGCGTATAATTAGAGCCCAAGTTGACCGTATCGATGTAAATTTTGCAACAAAAGGCAACATGTGTGCCTAATTATCACGTTTGCCTAGGTTGCCCCCCATTTTGTGCAAAAGTAACAAAAAAATTATATAATTATGCGCTAATTATGCGCTCACAAAACCTGCAAAAAAAATTTTGAGCTCATTTAGTTTAGTAGGAAAAATATTTTTGTGTGGGGGGCTTAGTGGACAGCCAGTGAGTGCTATTTAACTCAAACGGTTCTCGAGATAATATCATTTTTCTTGAAAAATTCCAGCTTTTCGTAATTTTTTGAAGTAAATTGGTTTGTTTCAAAGGAAAAATCAAATTGGTCTCACAAGTTTTAATTAATAAATTTAACAATTGATGGTAAAATGAAATGGAATTCTCAAAAAACTGAACTATTAATTTTCTATTCGAATAATGCTCCTCCTTTTTCCGCACAGATTTCAATGCGAGCTCTGAATTCATTGAAACTGCGCCTTATTTCTCCGATTGAAAGGGACTGGACAGCATTCCGTATCCTATTTTTCAATTGCTCTTCATCATTGTCTAATGGCTCACTGTACAAAATTTGTTTTAAACGACCCCACAGATAAAAGTCAATTATTGTGAGATCAGGACTTCTCAGCGGCCATAAAATGGGACCATCTCTTCCTATCCAGTTATCACGGAACTCTGTATTAAGCCACTGGCGAACAGTACCGGCATAATGAGCAGGGCACCCATCGTGCTGGAAGAACATTTCAATTTGGTAGTTCAATGCAATTCATCCAGTTTATCAGTTAAAAAATTTTGCAACATTTCCAAATATGAATAACGGTTTAAATTTTGATCAAAAAAATATGGGCCAATAATTCCATGGTACGAAACCGCACATCACACATTAACTTTTTTCAAACATTGTCTGCGACTAGCAATTCGGAAGTTTGGATTCGTCCTACTCCAGTAACGGCAATGTTGGGAGGAAACGACTCCGTTAATTGAAAAGGTCGATTCATCGGAGAACATTATTCGTTTATGAAAATTTGAATCTTCCAAAACTCTATTGCCCATTTCCAAACAAAAATCCAGACGTTTGGCTTCATCACCGTTCTCTAAAGTTTGCCTAAATTGAGGCTTAAATGGTAAAATTTTGTTCTCCTTGAAGATTCTTTGTAAATGAGATTTACCTATCCCAATTCGTAGTGCCCTCCTTCTTAAAAACAACCTTGGAACTTCTGTTGCGGAATGAACGGCCAGAACAGTAGCAGCATCTTCTTCATCGAACAACTTCTTTAGCTTCTTTAGGTTTAAAACCGAGCCTGTTTGAAGGAATTTAGTTACCAAGTTTTTTGCTCCGGCATTCGAAATGGCAACCTCCGGGTATTTTTGGTTGAATTTTCTGATAACAACTCGGGAGCACTCTTCCCCAGTTCCGTAACATTGAATTAGATAAATTCTTTGTTGTAAAGTCAACATTATAGCATACAATTCAAATTAGCATGAATTAATTTGCAGTTCAACAGAATTATCACATTTGACAATTTCTGTCAGTGGTGTTTTTCAATGAAATCCGCCTACTAAAGTCCAATTTTTCAAGAAAAATGATATTATCTCGAGAACCGTACCAGTAAAATAGAATGTAATTTGTGTTTCGGGGGTTTAAAAACAAGCAGGGCAAATCATCAAGAATGAAATTTTCTGAGAAATCAAAAATAAGAGAATTTTCCCTCTTCTAAAGTCGATCCGGGGACATATTGTGTGTATATACTATATATATATATATATATATATATATATATATATATATATATATATACAGAATTTATGCGTCATTTATGGGCTCTTATATGAAGATGATTTCGATTTTTGCGTTGCAATCTTTAAGAGCCTTTTTAATATAGGAAAAGTAAAAAATTATTTCATGATATTCCTAGTCTGAAAGAAATTACATCATGCGATGTATGAGACAATAGGCGAGAAAAATCATTTTCTACTATACAAGTATAACTAGAGGACTTCAGACATTATACCATTCTGTGTATATAATTATATTGTATATATATATATATATATATATATATATATATATATATATATATATAAATTATATTTTATATAGTTATTACTGTAACATTTTCAAACGACAATATCATATTGAACTAAAAATAAAAATTATATAACATAAACTATTAATAACTTCAATTATTTTCTGTATCAACATCTCATCTGTTTTAATTTACTAATTACAGCTTCGTTTCTAATATTACAAGTATGACACCTTCAATACAAATGCAGATGTGCAGTTGAATAAAATACCCCAAAAACTTCAGTGCTCCTTTATGCAGAAGGAGTATACTTTAAAAGGTCTGATCATTTTCAAATATCCCACATAAACGCGGACTTCAGACAAAAACATTGTTGGACACTTTACAGCCGCATGAATACGTGGGTGGAATGCGATGACTGCACAAATAAACCACGAAAATTGGCAAGAAATTAACAAGCTAACGTACAATTAGTGATGTATAATATATATATATATATATATATATATATATATATATATATATATATATATATATATATATATATATATATATATATATATATATAATATATGTATATATATAGATAGACGGATATAATTATAATTATATATATATATATATATATATATATATATATATATAATTTACAAAACATATCTTATAAATATATATTAAATATTTCCTTTCTTTTCCTATATTAAAAAGGCCCTTAAAGATTGTAGCGCAAAAACCGAAATCATCTTGATATAAGAGCACATAGATCAAAAACCAATTGTGTATGATTAATTTTCTCAAATTAGCAATTTTTAACGAGTTATATACAAATTTCGACATTTGCCCAAGAGAAAAGCCCTTAAGGGTTTAGCGCAAAAATCGAAATCATCTTCATATAAGAGGGCAGAAATAGCGCATAAATCATATATATTAATTTTTTGAAATTGTTAATTTTTCATGGGCTGTCCACTCAGCCCCCCCCCCCCACACACAAAATATTTTTTCTTACTAAACTAAATGAGCGCAAATTTTTTTTTGCAGATTTTGTGAGCGCATAATTAGCGCATAATTATATAATTTTTTTGTTACTTTTGCACAAAATGGGGGCTAGCTAGGTAGACGTCTAATTATTGTGCAAGAAAAGATTAATTTACTCATAAAGCTATGAAGTTAGCCTTGTCAATGCAATTTTTGCAATAACATTCCCTATGAAGGCGCATAATTGGCACCTAGTTACTGCATCAGAACAAAAGTATGTACGCAAAAGTTTACAGCTGCGGAGTTAGCCATGTTGATGTAATTTTATCAATAACTGGTTTCCTATAGGGCGCAAAATTTAACGTTAACGACAGAAAACGGCGCATAGTGGATATCTAATCATGAGACTAGGAAAGATTAATTTTTATACACAAGGACATGAAATTAAGCTTACCGATGTAATCTCTGCAATAACGTATTTCCTGTGGAGGCGCACAGTTTTATTTTAGGGGACAAAGAGTGGTACATAATTGGCTATGCAGCAATTCACGATTGTGAAGTTAGCCAGGTCAATGAAATATTGCAATAAGTGCTTTGCTATAAGGGTGCAAAAATAACGTGAAGTTAGCCGTGTTTATAGAAGTTTTGCTACTACTTATTCCCTATTGGGACGAAAAATTTAATTAAAACGGCGCAAAATCAGAGCTTAATTATACATAAATTTAAATCATATTATTCGATAATGTCGTCCACTAAGTCCCTTAATCGTAAATGGTAAGTCGAAATTCTCTGCTTTCGATTTATAATGAACAACATTATAAACAATTAATGCGTCAAAAGTAAGTAGATTTACTTATGCTGTTTTCAAAATAACCAAAGTCATAAGCGATTAATTGCGAGTTGAATCGGAGGTAGCATACTGAGGGGCTAGAGCGCTGTCCCCTACTCTACGTGGTCGGACGCCACTAATTACCCTGGAAAACCAACTATTTAAGTAAACTTAGTAGCAACAGTGCCTCCTCTCCCCACTATACCAGATCACTGTAACCAGGTGTACCAATCTAAAAACAAAATGTCACAACATGTAAAATAATCGCAGGAGAGCACGATACACTAGTCAGAAACTCCAACGCAGAGTCACTGCAAGACTTCTTTAGAAAACCAAATGGGTGAAGGAACAGTACCCGTTTTAAAACTAAGCAGAGCGGCATCTGTATAACATGGAACAGCTCGATATGCAGAGGCTGTGATGAGGAAAATGAGCATTTACTAAGGCGAGAACACTCCTTGTAAAAGAGAAACACAGACGGGAGAAAGTGAAGAAAGCGCACCTTAACAAAATCCTGTACATCTCAGAAAACACAAGACACTTGGTTTGAAAAATGCCTCAAAATCCATCAAACTTAAGAGTGTAGGTTTTACCGGCGTGAAAAGAGCGGCCAATGCTAGCAGTTAAAATTTCCGAAGATATAGAAATAGACCGTTATATACCCATTTTTCTATTACTGTTCCTTATCTAATAAAGATTTAAGCAATTATAATTCCAATTATATTGAATACGCACCTAAACACAGACAAACAAGCTGATAAAAGGGTTGCAAAAGTAAACCCTTCATCATATCTCAAAAACGGCATATACTTACTACCACAATCAAATTTTCGTATTAGTATGATAATCTTACAATGATTAAGCAGTAAAAATATCCAGGTGCACTGCCATCCAAGGGGTAGAAAAAAACCACCCCTTTATCATATCTCGAAAGCGACACATACCATCACAATCAAATTTTGGCATTAGGTTGGTAATAATCTTAGAATGATTAAGCAATAAAAACATCCAAGTGCACTACCGTCCAAGGGGTAGTATAAACCACCCTGTATCATATCTTGAAAACGGCACATATTATCAGGATCAGATTTGGTTCATAATAATCTTAGAATGATTAAGCAATAAAAATATCCAGGTGCACCGCCATCCAAGGGGTAGAAAAAACCACCCCTTTACCATATCACGAAAATTACACATCCTATCACAATCAAATTTTCGTTATTAGGTTGATAATAATCTTAGAATGATTAAGCAATAAAAATATCCAGGTGCACTGCCGTGCAAGGGGTAGCAAAAACCACCCCCTTTATCATATTTTGAAAACGGCACATACTATCACGATCAGATTTTCGTATTAGGTTCATAATAATCTTAGAATGATTAAGCTATAAAAATATCCAGGTGTACTGCCGTCTAAGGAGTAGAATAACCATCCCTTTACCATATCTCGAAAACGACACATACTAAGTATCACAATCAAATTTTCGTATTAGGTTGATAATAATCTTAGAATGATTAAGCAATAAAAATATCCAAGTGCACTGCCGTCCAAGGGATAGTAAAAACCACCCTTTATCATATCTTGAAAACGACACATACTACCAGGATCAGATTTTCGTATTTGGTTCATAATAATCTTAGAATGATTAAGCAATAAAAATACCCAGGTGCACTGACGTCTAAGGGGTAGAAAAAACCACCCCTTTACCATATTTCGAGAACGACATACTATCACAATCAAATTTTCGTATTAGGTTGATAATAACCTTAGAATGATTAAGCAATAAAAATATCCAAGTGCACTGCCATCCAAGGGGTAGTATAAACCACCCTGTATCATATCTTGGAAACGACACATACTATTAGGATCAGATTTTCGTATTTGGTTCATAATAATCTTAGAATGATTAAGCAATAAAAATACCCAGGTGCACTGACGTCTAAGGGGTAGAAAAAACCACCCCTTTACCATATTTCGAGAACGACATACTATCACAATCAAATTTTCGTATTAGGTTGATAATAACCTTAGAATGATTAAGCAATAAAAATATCCAAGTGCACTGCCGTCCAAGGGGTAGTATAAACCACCCTGTATCATATCTTGAAAACGACACATACTATTAGGATCAGATTTTCGTATTGGTTCATAATAATCTTAGAATGATTAAGCAATAAAAATATCCAAGTGCACTGGCGTTCAAAGGGTAGCAAAAACTACCCTTTATCATATCTTGAAAACGACACATACTACCAGGACCAGATTTTTGTATTTGGTTGACAATAATCTTAAAATGATTAAGCAATAAAAATATCCAGGTGCACTGCCGTCCAAGGGGTAGAAAAAATCATCCCTTATATCTCGAAAACGGCACATACTATCACGATCAAATTTTCGTATTAGTTTGATAATAATCTCAGAATGACGAAGTAATCATTCTAAGATTATCAAACTAATACGAAAATTTGATCGTGATAGTATGTGTCGTTTTCGAAGTATGATAAAGGATGGTTTTTTCTACCCTTTGAACGTTAGTGTACCTGGATATTTTTATTGCCTAATCATTCTTAGATTATTTTCAACCTAATACAAAAATTTGATTGCGATAGTATATGCCCTTTTCGAGGTATGATAAAGAGGTGGTTTTTTATACCCCTTGGACGGCAGTGCACCTGGATATTTTTATTGCTTAATCATCCTAAGATTATTATCAACCTAATACGAAAATTTGATCGTGATAGTATATGTCGTTTTCGAAATACGATAAAGGGTGGTTTTTTTACCACTTGGACATCAGTGCACCTGAATATTTTTATTGCTTAATCATTGTAAGATTGTTATCAACCTAATATGAAGGTTTGATTGTGATAGTGTGTCGTTTTCGAAATAAAGGACGGTTTTTTCTACCCCTTGGACAGCAGTGCGCCTGTATATTTTTATTGCATAGTTCTAAGATTATTATCATACTAATACGAACATTTGATCGTGATAGTATCTGCCGTTTTTGAGATATGATAAATGGGTTACTTTTTCAATCCCTTTATCAGCTTATTTGTCTGTGTTTAGGGGCTTATTCAATTTAATTGAAATTATAATTGCTTAAATCTTTATTAGGAAAGGAACAGTAGTAGAAACATGGGTATAGAACGGTCTATTTTACTTCGGGTATCTTCGGAAATTTTAGCTGCTAGTATTGGCCGCTCTTTTCACACCGGTGTAGATTTTGATATACTATATTCAGGGTCTAAATAACACTTAAATCAGTGATGTCAAAAAAACCTCAGACCGTTAATTGCAAACTGCATCAGAGCTAGCGTATAGCAGAACTAGAGCGCTGCCCCCCCAACTCTAAATGGTCAGGCGCCACCATCTATCCTGGAAAATCAACTCCCTCCACAATTATACCACACCACTGTTAACCTCTCATTTTATACCAACCATATAAAAATATTTAATGACGAACAAAAAAATACCTCAATTCCTGGTATCCAGGAATACCAACCTGAAAACAAAATAATCACAATACGTAAAATAATCACAACAAAGAGCACTGCTCTGAAAGTCCAAGGCAGATTCACTACAAATCCTTTCGACAGAACTAAATGGGCGAGGGAGCAGCGCCCGTTTTAAAACTAAGGGCACTCCTTAGTTTTAAAACGGGCGCTGCTCCCTGTATAACGTAGGACTGTTCCACACAGGATGTGGTAAGGAAAATGATTCAGCCAATGTGCTAAGGCGAGAAAAGAAAAACACAAACAAGAGAAGCTTGAGTGTACGTTTTGATCTCGTATACTCGCGAGGTCTAAGTAAGACTTAAACCAGTGAAGTAAAAAAACTCAGACGGTTAGTAGCATCGCAGGTACCGTATAGAGCAACGAGAGCGCTGCACCCTACTCTTAAGTGGTCGGGGTCCACTAAGTATCCAGGAAAATCAACTATTTAAGTAACCTTCTCAGCAGCAGTGCTCCCTATACTAGAACACTGTTAACCTATCACTTTATTTCAATAAAAATTTGATGAACAGAAAAATACAAATTCTGGTGCCAACCTATCACCGGGTACAGAAAAAACTGTATAGCACAAACTTGAATCGTGAAACCATCGTATTTAAACGTTTTTATCTATAATCACTTTTATTTTCTCAATTATAATTAATCAAAATATTGTTTGTTTATATATCAGTATCTTATCAATTCAGAGAGATTCTTTGAAATGTTGAAGCACTATATGTAATACGGTATAAAGTTCATTAATGTGTCATTGTCTTTATAACGTAATTGTGTAAAGGCTTCCATCTAATTTAATCCAATTGATCGATAAACAAGTTTTATGTGGTAAACAGGGGTTAATGTTAACATATCAAGTTATAATAAACCTAGAAATTTTTCTTTGTTTACTTTAACAATAATTTTGTTCAAAATCTAACTGAAATTTATTATTTGATATTATCTACCAATTATAAATCAACTTCCTGTTATTCATATTTCCGCAGATATACGTAATGTAAAAAAAAAAACAATTGCTCATCATTAGTTATTAGCGTCATACACCACTTCTTCGGAATGTCTAATATAGAACATTCAGATATCGAATATTTTCAACAAGACGTTGCACCATCTCACATTTATTTTTGTATTATATTGCACCATACACACCCACAAATAATACTTTTATTGTGTATGGAGCAATAAAGTGTAACTGCAAAAAGAATGCTAATAAATCATGTGATATAAAAGTCTTGGTCAGTGCATTTTATTTGTCATCTTAAGTAAGCTTTATCCATGCGGAAAAAATCAGCACGTATTTGCGTTACAGTTGAGATTGCATTATACCATAATTTTTTTCTAAAATAAAATTATGCACGCAACGTTTGTCAACAAATGGAACCTATTGTTCATATGTATAGTAATTGAAATAATAAATTGTTAGCGATAAAAACAAACATAAAATAATTTATTTTGTATTCAATTTCGTACAATAGAAGTATGCTCAATTTTATAATTGATAAAAGAATAAAATCTTAACAAACTTTTATTTTTAGAAGAAGATGGCATAAACATATTTTTGTTTCTGTTTTGTTAATCTTTTGAACTCAATTCTGAATATTTTAGTGAATGTGGGAAAGAGAAAAGATGTTTCCAAAACAAAACAAAAATGCTCATTAAGTTAGCCCCGCGACCAATGTGTATTTTCTTGTAACCCAATTCCGAATTAGGTGCAAATATTAAACGGTTTTAGCCGTTTGGCACCAAAGTGGATTTATTTTGGGCAGGGCTAGGTTAACGTTAAGTTGCACCCCACAACTAAAAGTAAATATGCCAAAACAGTTTGTACATAAAAAGTATCACATAATTAAGTGCTAATTAGGTGCTTTAATTGTAAATGAAATTACCACTACCCAAAGTCAACGATGTTCAAAAAACTAAGTACTCTTTCGGTTTACAATTAAAATTATTGTTACTTAAATATCCTGTCTCGAAGTTGAACACTGTGGTAAGAAGAGGGTCCCGCCGCTCAAGAGTAAACTATGTTTAAACAATTAGGCGCTTTATTGGTTTGGTATTAAAATGATTGCTTTATTTATAATTTAAATATCTAGTTTCCGTATTAGGTGATTTTAAAACTTCGAAAAATTGAACATTTTAAAAATTAGGTGATCTTTCTGTTTGCCATTAAAAAGATTCTTTAAACTTTATCTAAATATTCCGCTCTCGAATTAAGTGCTGTTATCGTTTAGTAAAGTTAAATACTGTCATCGGCATTTCAACAATACACAATGTTTCAAACTGTATGTGCTATGTCAGTTTTCCATTAAAATGATTCCCATTATTTATGCTTCATTTAAATATTTAGTTTCCAAATTAAGTGCTCTTACCGTTTCGAAAAAATTGAAGATTGTCCTCAGAGGGGAACCCACCTCTCAAGAGTAATTTAAAAATTAGGTGCTTATTCGGTTTGTAATTAAAATAATTCCTTTGTTTATGCTTTATTTAAGTATCTAGTTTAGGAATTAAGTGCTGTTGGCGTTTCGTTGAACATTATCGTCAGTAGAAGGACAAACCACTCAAGAGTACATGATTAAAAAATTAGGTAATCTTTCGGTTCGACATTAAATTAATTCTGTTGAACATTATCGTCAACAGACTATCTCTCAAGAGTAAATTGTATTTTAAAAATTAGGTGCTCTTTCGTTTTACCATTACAAACATTCTGTTATTTAACACTCTGTCTAAATATTCTGGTTTCAAAGAGCTATAGAAAAACTCAGCACTCTCGTCAGCAGAAGGACGCATCTTTCAAGACTAAACAATATTTAAAAATTTAGGTGTTTTGTCGGTTTTCCATTAAAATGATTCCGATTATTTATGCTGCGTTTAAATATTTAGTTTCCAAATTAAGTGCTCTTACCGTTTCAAAAAAATTGAAGATTGTCCCCTCAAGAGTAATCGATATTTAAAAATTAGGTGTTTATTCGGTTTGTCATTAAAATAATTCCTTTGTTTATACTTTATTTAAGTATCTAGTGGACGAATTTAAGTGCTGTTGGCGTTTGGTTGAACATTATCGTCAGCAGAACGAGACAAACCACTCACGAATACATGATTAAAAAATTAGGTGTTCTTTCGGTTCGACATTAGATTAATTCTATTGAACATTACCGTCAACAGACTATCTCTCAAGAGTAAATTATATTTTAAAAATTAGGTGCTCTTTCGTTTTGCCAATACAAACATTCTGTTATTTTACACTCTGTCTAAATATTCTGGTTTCTAAGCGCTATAGAAAAAGTTAAGCACTCTCGTCATTAGAAGGACGTACCTTTAAAGACTAAGCAATCTTTAAAAATTTAGAAGCTTTGTCGGTTTTCCATTAAAATGATATATTATTTATACTTCATTTAAATATCTAGTTTTCAAATTATGTGCTCTTACATTTTCGAAAAAATCGAACATCAGAGGGACCCACTTCTCAAGAGCCAACTTAAATATTGGGTGTTTATGTGGTTTGCGGTTAAAATGATTCCTTCACTTATACTTTATTTAAATATCTGAATTACGAATTATGTGCTAGGAATGTTTCGAAAAAGTTGTATATTGTCCACAGCAGAAGGGCAAACCTCTCAGGAGTACATCATAATTAAAAAATTAGGTGCTATTTCAGTTTGCCATTAAAATGAGTCTGTTATTTACCCTTTATCTAAATATTCTACTCTCGACGTAAGTGTTGCTATCATTTAGAAAAAGTTAAGCACTGTCTTCAGCAGAACGACCCACCTTTTAAAACTAAACAGTATTTAAAAAATGTGGTTGCTTTGTCGGTGTTGCGTTAAAATGATTCCATTATTATACTTCATTTGTGCTTATACCGTTTCGAAAAAGTTGAACATTATCTGCAGAAGAGCCCACCTGTAAAGAGTAAATTATATTTTAAAAATTAGATGCTCTTTCGGTTTGCCATTAAAATGATTCGTTATTGACACTTTATCTAAATATTTAAAAAAATCAGGTGCTTTGTTGGTTAACCGTTAAAATGATTCCACTATCTATACTTCATTTAAATATCTAGTTTCCAAATTATGTACTCTTACCGTTTCGAAAAAGTTGAACTTGTTAACAGAGAAACCCATCTCTCAAGAGTAACCTATGTTTACGAATTAGGTGCTTATTCGGTTTGGCAATAAAATGGTTCCTTTGTTTATACTATATTTAAATATCTAGTTTACAAATTAGGTGTTATTCGCACTTCAAAAAGGTTAATATTGTTGTCGGCAGAGGGCCAAAACCTCTAAAGAAAACATCGGGATTAAAAAATTAGGTGCTCTTTCGATTTGCTATTAAAATAATTCTGTTACGTATACTTTATCTAATTATTCTGCTCTTGAATTAAGCGCTCTTACCATTTAGAAAAAATTTCACTGTCATCAGCACAGGGACCCCTCTTTAAGTAAATAAAGTTCCAGTTCTTTGTCAGTTTTCCATTAAAATTACTATTTACACTGATAGTGTTCCGAAAAAGTTGAGAGGAGCAAACCTCTCAAGAGTACATTATCAAAAATTAGGCGCCCTTCGGTTTATCATTACAATGGTTCTTTACATTGTATCTAAATATTCTGCTCTCAAATTAAGTGCTCTTACCATTTGGAAAAAGCTCAACACTGTCGTCAGCAGAGGGGCTCAACTTTCAAGAGTAAACTATGTTTTATTTACTATTAAATTTGATTTGTCAGTGTGTTCATATTCAACAATCGATGCGTTCTTTATATCTCCTGTTCTTCCATATATCCCCTACTACGGTACTACTTATCAATCAAAAAACCCCAGTTAACTCATAGAATAAATAAATATTGCTAAAGTAAACGATGCTACACGTGGGAGTAGATGTAGTTAGTTTTGAAATCGGAGGAGAAGGCAGCTGCTGTTGAAATTTTGACTGACCCGGATTTCTTCGATTGTTTTAGTTAGAAACTCCCACTGTAAACCGTTCGGTCTTTAAATATTTTGCCGCGTACCTTTTAGAAGAACTAAAACGCTAATTCGTTCTTTTCTTTTTGTGTAGGTTTTAATGTAAGTTTTTCCCAAAATTAATCTATTATTAATAGTCGTCGCCTCGAGTGTTTAACAAAAGAGAATATATTCAAGTGCAAGTAGGTGTTTTTAATGTAATTACAGCTCGCAGCACACAATTCTACAAGCCTACGTAACGTATTAAAAATCAAACATTGTCTTGCACGCGGGCTCAGTAAGCGGACATCTGCTAAAATAAAAGACAGTACAGGGCTCCCTCACTAACGTGCTTAGAAGTAGCTTTGTTGTTTATATTTATATTTGTGTAGAGGTGGTCGTGGACGAACGGGTGCAGGATAAAGCTTGGCTATACCTAATTGTAAATACGCAATTACCGAGTGTTTATATACTCCCGGGTCCAGATGACCATTGAAACACCTCGAATTTTATTTCTAGTGTTTTTATTGTTGTATAGATGAATGTGTAACTTAAGAAAGGGACGCTGTATTTTACTAACGCACTCAAATTTATATATCAGTCACGATGTTACGATCTATTTACAACTTACCCTTGTAAGGCTTTGTTTAATGAGTTTTTTTTTGGCTTTGATTCAGTCGGCTTATTTAGAATTGTTTGCCTGCGAACGGATTTCTCTTTATATGTAATTTCTTGTAATTGTACGTATTAATTTTGTGCTTTATTAGTCACTAAACAATTGTGTATGTGTAAATTTCTCACGTATTTTTTTCTTTGTCCTTCCATTTACCTTATTATCATCTGTGCAATTTTACTGTTATATGTATCGTAGTTTGCCTTATTGTTTTATTTGCTTATTTACTTAAAGACCGGCACGATTGGTTTTAGAGGGCCACATGTTTGGAATAACAATTTTTTTTATTCTGATTTATTTATGACACAATTATGGGCGTGATTACATTGTTTTTTTAAATTGTGTTTATGTGTAGCTAAACTGCTTGTTCTTTATTTTTCTCTAAGTGTTATAATTTTGTACGCACTTTAACCTGATTTAATGGTGTTTTGATATATATTTAACCCTTTCATTGTTGTTTTTTTTGTGATTTGATTTATTAATGTACTTGTGCAATTACTTATTTATGAATATGGTGGGTTTTCTTGGTGGTTCTTTCCCATAATAGTACATTAACGGGTTGAATCATCTTTGCGCAAAGCTCGTTAATTTTAATTTGAGTAATAGCACAACGTACCTACCACTAGACGGCCGATTCTTTTGATCAGATTTGAGGTTTGCGAGTAATTAAATACCAGACTTAAATAAATTCTAACGTTTTAATTATTGCCAGGAAAGTCAATGTAAGGTAAGCAATTAATTTGAGTAATGGTAACATTATTGTCAGTAGATTGCGAATACCTGGGGGGGTGCTACAACTTTTGCAAGTTTCAGCTTGGTGTAAGATTCTTAACCTTTTTTTTTTTAATGAAAAATCGCCAACAAGTTGCAATGATTTATCTAAAAAACCTAGAGAGGAATCAACAAAATCAGTGTCATTGTTCCTTGTATAATAAAGGTATTGACAAATCAATATCATTAACGTTCTTGCCCAAAAGTTTGTATTTGTTTGATTGTTCATCCTCATATCGTTTGTTAACTTTCAATCTAAAATAATCACATATTTTTGGCTTTACATTGTCCAAACGCAGAAAAACATCCATTAAGGTATACTTCTTAGTTTTGTAGATTATTTTTTCTTCTTTCAAGGAATTGCAACAATTTATTGAAAATAAAGTCCATTCACTTCTTTCATCTTTCATATATGGTTTGGATTAAAAAAAAATTAGAACAACGAAAATGTAAATTTTTAATATTTTCCAAAATGAAAGTTTCAATGTGAAAATTTAGGACGGTTACGACATTCGTTCATATAAAGTTTTTTTTCGTAAAATGCGTCCAAGAATCGCCCCCTTAAATATTAGCATGTCTTTAGGAACACCCTGTATATAGTAACTATACACATTTATATTATTTATATATTTCTTGTCTCTGTCTCTATTTGCTACTTCTTACTTCCTTTCTTGTCGGGGTAGTAGGCAAATTAGTGCCAACACTGATCGGTAGTAGGACGATACTGTTAGTAGCGCAGGTTACATCGTCCGGGGTGCGATTTGGTTAGTAACCGGTCTGTTGTTGATTACTAAAAATAACAATTCGAATGCCTCAGATCGACCAGGCTGCAAGGGGCGGTCAAGGTCGAAACAGACAGGCCCCGTTGTTGACGACAATACAAGGAATGAATGGCGAGTTGATACGTGAAATGTTAGAGGTGGTAAACATGGGAAAGAATTCGAAAATGTGTACGTAATGAAAGAAAGGCAGCTTAATATTCTGTGTGTGTATCGGAAATAACGCGTAAATGACAGGATGACGTGGTGATGGAGGAAGGCAGTCTAGCACTATGGTCAGAAGTAAAAACTGAAATGCATGGCGTTAAAGGAGTTGGAGTGATCGTGAGTGAAAGAGCGAAAAGATGTGTTGAACAGTATGAATTAGTATCCTTCCGGGTAATGCGGGTTAGAATGAAAGCAGAATTTCGAAAATTTTTTCTCATCGGTGAATGGAGAAAGAGACCAAGGATCTGAGAACTTCTAAGAACTTGTGAGAACGTGTTGAACGAATGTAGGCCAAATGAAAGAGTGGTGATATTGGGAGATATAAATAGATGGGTGGGTGTACAGAGAGAACATATTGAACGCATCCTAAGAAAGTTCGGAGACCAAAGAGTCAATGCGAATGGTGGACGCCTGGAGTGAAAGAAACGTGTTTGTATCTAATACGTGGTATAAGCATAAAAATGTGCATATGTATAGGCACATGGCAAACAGGTGAATCTAAATGTATGATTGACTTGATAGTGTGTGATGAACGATTTAGAAACCTGGCGAGAGATAATGCGCGGATCGGGCCACTTTTGGTTGTATCGAGTGTGTTTAATGCAAAAGTGGGTTTGGAGAAGGAAGACAATGAGGTTGAAAGTGCATGCATAAGCTTGAAAGACTGTGTTGTCAATCGTACCGTGCAGATACATGAGTGGAAGAGCGACTATAGTGCTTGGCGGAAAGAATCGGTAAAAAAAAGCAGTATGCAAGAAAAAGATGCGTGCATGGCAATGATTGTTACAAAACATGATAAAAAGTGATTGTATGAGGTGTATAGATTAAGAAACAAAGAAGAGAAGGAGGCAGTGAGAATAAGGAAATAGGAAGTCATTGCTGTGGAAGGAGATGAAACAGAACGCTGCAGCAGTGATGAATACGAGAAACGAAATAGTCTGATACGATTGTGAAGTGAGGAAATGCTGGCTAGAATATTTCGGAAAGCTGTACAGTAGTGAGGAAAATAAAACTGCAGAGTTCAATAAGGAGAATATAGAAGGAATGGTGAATGAAACTAAGAAGGATTTGGGTTAAATGAGATAGAGAAAACGGTATGAAAGTTGTAAAGGAACAGGCGTTCGACATACGAAGATTGTGTGAATTATTCAATGTATGCCTTAAGTGTGGAAAAGTGCCGAGTGATTGGAAGAGCGCGATCATTGTACCACTGTATAAAGGAACACGAGTGATTTCAAAAATTGCAGAGGAGTAAGACTGCTTAGTGTACTTGGTAAAGTATTTGGAAGAGTACTGATTGATAGAGCACGAGATGTGTTGATTAGATGGTTGCTCTCCAGCAGGAAATCGGTAAGTGTTTAAGTGTAAAAAAGAAGCAGTACCGTGCGTTTGTAGATCTGGAGAAAGCATATGACCGAATGAATGTGGGGTACGTAAAGGTCTAATAAACGGAATAAGGGCAGTATATAACGATAGCCGGGCGTGTGTTAGGTTGTGAGGAGGTGCGAGTGAATACTTTAGTATTGAGCATGCAAGGATGTGTGATGTCACCGTAGTTGTTCAATGTATACAGGGATAAATCTGTTATAGGTAAGAATGTGCGAACGGTGTAATCGTTAGTGACGTAAATGTACGAGTTCTGGTGTATGCAGATGACTCAGTCTTATTAAGTAACACTGCAAATCAAAGGAGAGTTGAGTATTTACCCTACATGATGAAATTGTGGAACAAGTGGATGGGATGGTGTAATGGATAGCGAGATTGAACTACGGGTTAATGCTGGAAGAAACGTGATTGAAAGTATATGGACAATAATGAAACATGAAAGCATGAGCGTAGATGCGAAACGAGCAATCTATAATGGCGTGTTTGACCCGTCAGTACACTACTGTATGGACGTGAGACATGTCAAAAAAGGCACGAAAGAAAAATAAATGCCGTGGGCATGAGATTACTGAGAAGCGCATGCGGTAAACGAAAAGGGATAAGATGAAGAATGAGTTTATAATAAAGGACTGTGGCGAGAAAAAGACGATGATAGGTTGGTTTTGTCACATAGAGAGACGCAAGAGTAATGAAATAAATATATGTGAGTGAAGCTTCTATATTCTTTTATTTTTCTATTATTCTTTAAACCTGAAATTCTAACAGTGGCAGATCTTGACAGCGTTTTTAGTATACCTGTTGTTGGATAAAATTTTATATCTCACAAACCCATTGTTTCTCCACTTTGAAATTTGGCACACCTTGAGCCAGCAAATGTTAGAATAAAATTATTTTTTAATAACAATCAAAAACGAATTTTTAATTTTTTTTTTAAATATTGTATTTTTAGAATAATTAATAATTATGGTCATGTTGTATATCAAAAGAAAGAGAAAAAAAACTGTTCCAACATTCTAGCTCCAACAGTTTTTGAGAAATAGCAAAAAACCGATGTCTGAAAAATTTTAAATTTTGTATTTTTCTTTACATTAATGCATGGTACAAATAAGCAACAAAAATTACCACAATCCAAGACTTACACGTTCTAAATTATTTTTTAACTGGCTGATTTGATGTGGAATGACTCACAAAGGACATAGATGTTACTAATATAAACACCTCATGAATCGATAAAACCATATTAATTTTTTACATTTTTGTCAAAAATAAGATTAATTAGATGTTTGGTAACATTGGAAATTTATAAACATAAACAGAAAGTTACTTTAATCAACGAACAGGTTAATTTTATGGGCTCACGTTTACAGATATTTTAGATATGGAATTATAATTGACAAGTTTGCTGTTTTATTTAATTATATCTCTCGGTAATGATACAATGACGCTTTGAGAAATAAATATTTATAAAACGCTAGGATTTATATTTGTAACATGAGCTTGTAATTATCAAATTCCAGGAATAAGGAATTGACCAAACGAGATATGGTTCAAAACAAAATTAATAATTAATTGCCAAAAGACATCTGTAGGGCTAAAAATTGATTGATAGTTTACCGAATCCATTTGCTAAAGTAAACCATGCTACACGCGACAAGAAAATTGCGCACGCTCAATTTTGTTTAAATAAGTAGACTATTAATAATAATTACAATTAATCAAAAATACAAATTACAATCTCTATGTTAGATACTTCCTCATATACCTACCTATTTGTCACATCCACAACGAAGACAAGACAGATAAATTTCGATAAATCGAATCATGAATTTTATACCTTACAATCTCACCTTCTATTAAAAAGCCCATCGATATTTTTTAAAACCCCAATGAGCATTAAACGCACGTAAATAGCTAAATAAATAATCAGGACACAGTGTATACAGTAAGCAGTCTATCTCTCGTTATCTACATATCTAAATTAGTAAGTTTACGTAAATTTAAAGAATCGTATATGATTATTAACAATTAAAAAATGAAATAGAAAACTACCTTCGTATAATCCCATATCAAATGCGTAACATCCGGCGACTAGTAAAAAATCGAAGTCTATTAACTCCACTTAAAAAAGTTTCTAATTTTCACTACAGTTCATTAACGATAGTTTTAAGTGGATAACTGATTATCTGAAGGTTAAATAGAAATAAAAAAAGGTTTATATCCTCGTCTAGCAACAGACCATACGTTTAATAAAATAACTCAATCTAAACACAAATGGAAAATTGTTGTGTTTACACTTTTAAAAAAGCGATAAGAAAGGTTATAAACGTAAAATAGTAGTATTGAATTGAAATTTCGCGTTTTTAATCACTGTTTAATAGCACGCCATTTTTTAACAACACTACTGTATATAAACGTGTATTTAATCACGAAATTTGTTAAGTCACTCTTCCTTAATGTGTTCAAGTAGTTACTAAACTATTAAATTAGGGTGGAAAGAATGTTTGATATTTCACTGTAGATCGTAACACGACTGCTTGAACCAACAACCGAATTGTGATATAAAACTTGCCTGAGCAAGATCTGCGCACGCCACACCGTATAAATGCGTCAGCATAACTACAACCAATAATAATTAAATACACATCAGTGTCTGTTTATTTAAATTAATTAAATGATGCTGGTAATTCTTCAATTTCAATATTCTAATACTCTTAATGCAATTCAATCTCTTTGTTAATTATCGTTTCATTTAGTTTCTATAATACATAATAGAAGCCTATTTCATGATTGAAAATTGAGAATTTTAAGAAATAAATCGTGATTTTCACACTGTTTTATCGTAAAAATATTTGACTGAGTTTTAATTAGTTTCTCGTGTTATTTTTGTTAATTTGCAAACAAACAGCGCCAGCACTGGCGATTATGACGCAATGGTAGAAAGACAAATCGCCGCCCATTATGAATACAGGGTAGTCGAATAACGGCACATCGGTCAATAATTATTACTGATGGAAAAATTCCCTTAATGACACTTGTATGTTATCTTTACTAAACCAAAATAATTGTACACACTGTACTGTACCAAAAATTATATTTTTACCTTCCAACCTACATGTGCATATCTAGGTATAGAAGGTTATGCAATCGACTTTTTTTTCACTATCGCTAAATCGACTTATTAATTCATTTTAAAACTTTTGGCCAAGTTTCGTCAAGAGCGGCATGTCTGGATGTATGTGTATGGATGTATGTTAGTATCCACGAACGAAAATACATACGTACTTAAAATTTTGTATTTAAGCTTGTTTTCATTTGGCTCAGAGCTGATTAGATTTTGGGAAAATCCAGCAGCGGTGAGGGGGGGTTTACTAGGGTCAGTTTATCAAATATTTCTAAAACAGGTTCATATTTCAAAGATATAAAAATACTTAGACAAAGACCTTAAACATATCGATTAATTATGTTCTATGCAATTGTTTAATACGACACATAATTTAGCGGTAAAAAAATTCCTAAGGTACAATTTAAGTTTATTAGAAAAAGTGGACATATTTTTTAAAGAAAATTTAATTTTACATAGCTTTTCTTTATAAAGTTTCTTAATATAATGCAAGGCAAGTTTAAAAAATAATTAAATTTGAATGAAAATGGCTAAAATGTATCATAAAAGCGGGTGGCTTTGAAATTTCTTTTTAAGTTAACACGTATTATTTATGTCTATCTGGAATAAAGTTTTAAACGTCATTCTGACATAGATTACTGTTTTTGTTTTTACAACGTTGCCTTTTTTCGTTATGAACGTATGAAAGAGGTGTATTAGTTATGTTAAAATAAATTAGAATTAAAACTAAAAAATATTATTAATCTTATTAAATACATAAATAAAAAGTTTACCTCGAGTAGAATTTGAATGACCTGTACAGGGTGGCCAACTAAGAATGCGAGGTACTGTATCTGGGAAACTATCCATCGTAGAGGCTTGCGCAAAAAACTAAAACTAAAACCGCCAATACAAAAACCTGAAAAATATTTTCAAGTTTCTGAAATGACTGCAGTCTTGAATCTAAAAAAGTGATGTTTCTATAAATTCTGCTATTTTAACCTAATAAAAAAATAACTGATCTTTAAAGTCGAGGATAATCTAAACTTTTTTTTGTTTGGCACTTTTTGACGTATGTCTAAAAATAAAGTGGTGGGGGGGGGGGTTATTCAAAGGTTTCCTTAAATAACCCCCTGTATCTTCGAAACGGCTAATCCGATTTTAACAAACTTGGGCGCGTTGAAATGAGCTATTCTTGGGCTACAAATGTTATAATATTTGAAGTTTTATTAGTTTCACATGTCGTCGCTAGAGGGATTTGTTCGACATTCCGACAGAAACGGTTAATTTTCGCAAAAAAATTAAATGCATTGGTTTGACTTTTTTTCATGAACAAGTAGCTAAATGATGCCTACACAAGCTCGCGAAAACCGCATCTCGATATCTTGTTCCTAACCTAAAATATTGGCCAAAGAAGACTTACGAAAATCCCCCAAATTTTTTTTTTTTAACTATTTTTTCTGGAATTGTTTCTATTATGTAGGTTGTGGTCCTAAAAAGGACCGATTTAAAGGAGGAAGGTTTTTAATGCCCCGTAAATGCTCGAAATGCTGACCATCATGCTCTATGCATTGCTGAACCCTCTGATGACTAGACAAAACTGCAGCTTCAATTTCGGGTCTCGGTATGTTACGTATTGCGTTACGAATTTTTCATATCTTCTCTAGTAGTAGGGTGAGTCCGAAACACGATGTCCTTTAAGCGCCCCCATAAATAAAAATCGAGGAAAGTTAAGTCTGGCGATAGCGGAGGCCATGGAAACAAACTTCCTCTTCCAATCCACCGCTATTGAAATACTGCGTTAATATGCTCTCGCACATTAATAGCAAAATGTGCTGGGCAACCATCCAACTGGAAAAACAATTTTTGCCTTGTTTCCAGAGGCACACCTTCCAACAACAACGGTAATTGATGGCCAAAAAGTCAAAAAATACATTGCCATTTAGGGGTTGCTGGAAAAAATATGGCCCTATAATTCTGCCTCGCAGTATGCCACACTATACATGTAAACTCGAACGTCCTTGGCGCTGAACTTCACGCAACCAATGGGGATTTTCTGCAGACCAATAATGCATATTGTGCAGATTGACTCTCCCGTCACTACTGAAGGTGGCTTCATCGGTCCAAAGAATTTGAAATAAAAATTCTCGTAATTCGCGTATCATGCCCAACATTCAATGGCAATAGTCTAACCTTCGATCAAAATCTTCCTCTTTCAAGGCCTGATGCAAAACGACATGATATGGGTGCATTGTTAAAGTAATTAAAAAAAGTTTAAACGAATACCTACATATTTTTATGGCCATTAGAACTTACCTATGGTCCTTCAAAATATTTTGAACCGTTGTCCGTGGGAAAAACTCTTACATCGCAAGGACGCCGATTTGGATATCGAGCCGCGTAAACTCTGTTAGCTACAGCGGCATTCTGAAGACATTCAAAATATACCGCAAGCATATCAACAGCTTTATTATTCGTAAAACGCATTTTGAAAGCACAAAAATTACTCAAAGTAACGCGAAAGTATTGACAACTATTGACAATTTGAGGATTATGTATGTTTTGTTTAGGTATCTGTTTCCATTGCCTGCTTCTATTAATTGTATTTTTCGTATATATCCATAGTGAATATGCATTTAAACAAACAAAGATAGGCCTTTCTCATAACTTTTAGCATTGCTTACTTGCCCGTAGTAATTTCAAAACGGGTGATTTTATTCTGGTGAATAAATTTACAAATATTTAAAATCGCAATTTCTAGGTAACCTATTCAGAGCCGAAATTGAAGCTGCAGTTTTGTCTACCCATAAGAGGCCTCAGCAATGCACAGAGTGATGGTCAGCATTTCGAGCATTTACGGGGGCATTAAAAACCTTCCTTCTTTAAATCGATCCTTTTTAGGGTCACAACTTACATAATAAAAACAATTCCAGAGAAATATAGTTTAAAAAAAATAAAAATTTTAGGAATTTTCGTATAAAGTTTTCTTTGGCCGATATTTTAGGTTAGGAACAAGATATCGAGATGCGGTTTTCGTGAGCTTGTTTAGGCATCATTTAGCTACTTGTTCGTGAAAAAAGTCATACCAATGCATTTTATTTTCTTGCGACAATTAACCGTCTGTGTCGGAATGTCGAACAAAGCCCTCTAGCGACGACATGTGAAACTAACAAAACTTCAATTATTTTAACATTTGTAGCCCAAGAGAAGCTCTTTTCAACGCGCCCAAGTTTGTTAAAATCGGATTAGCCTTTGAATACCTCCCACCACTTTATTTTTATAGATACGTCAAAAAGTACCAAACAAAAAAAAGTTCAGATTATCCTCGACTTCAAAGATCAGTTATTTTTTTATTAAGTTAATTAATATAGCAGAATTCACAGAAACATCACTTTTTTAGATTCAAGATTGCAGTTACGCCCCCTAGCGGCCATTTCAGAAACATGAAAACATATTCCAGATTTTTGTATTGGCCGTTTTAGTAATAACTTTTTTTTCCGCAAGTCTCTACGATCTATAGTTTCCCAGATACAGTACCTCGCATTCTGAGTTGGCCACCCCGTACTTTGCTAGAGTACCGCGCTACCAACTGCGCTATCGAAGTACAAGCCACAATTGATGTAATTTTGTCTTTATGTATGTAAAACTGATGTAAATTCTAAATTTACTTTTTATTTATGTATTTAATAAAATTAATAATAATTTTTAATTATTTACTTACCTTTGAACTTATTCGTTCATAACAAAACTTATAATAAATATAATTAAAATTATTTCATTTCTATAATTTTTAAGTTAGCATCTATATGAAAATGTTGCATATTTACGTGATGCGCTTATTATAAAAGTATATAAAGATATAATTATTATAAAAAAATGTTATTAAAATTATTTCATTTCTTTCAATTTCCATTTTATAGGTTGGAAGGTCGTGTGGTGTTCCACACCAGATATTTCTTAATTGGAATACACTACCTTTTATGCGGCAAATGAAGCCTTTTTAGGTTCTATATTCAACATGATGAATTTTGCTTTAAAAATTTCGTAAAAAATATACTCTTTTGAAACTGTTATATCTATACCACTGTTCGTTTATTTCTTTGAAAAATTTCCGTATAATCTAATATTGGCCTAGTTGATCCTGAACTATCTTTACTTTTCTCTTCGAACATTGAATTTCTTAAATACAACACCCTGTATATTATTTTGCCGTTGGAAAGCTTAAAGTATGCTCATTCAGAAAACATTGCTACTCGTTAGCGTAATAATATTACTTCTTTTTGTATAACACACTCAGTGGCGTATTTACGGGAGGGGCTCGGGGGGCTTAAGACGGTATCAATCAAAAAAATTTCCAGAGCACATTAATAAATAATTGATTTTTAAAGTTTACTTCTTGCTTTTATTGATAAAAAACATTGGGAAAACGGTTTTTAACAACTACAAGTTATAATGTTATTGTTTAAATGTCTCTAAATGCCAGTGTTTTTTTGAATCTTCCCGAATTGACGCAGGAATAACAATTTCCTGATTGGCTACACACGTATATGAAACGTCATTTCCCAGGCGGCGAGTACAAAAACGTTTATAACTAAATTCGTACCAAGCAGTTTGGAACAAATACTAGTAGTTGGCGTAAGTAGTGTGAAAGGCCTTACCGTACCGTAATCGCTGTCCATTACCTTCTTTTCTACGAATCCCGGCGAACGTGTTCGTGCTATTGCTACTCGAAAGGTCGGTCGACATACGCTTACGCGATAACTTGAAACAAATGTGCAGTGCAAGTAACATGTTAGCAAGTTACAAAACAACAATTTAGTCTTTAGCCAGACATTTTTTGTGTAAGTTTAAGTTTAAAGTATAATATCCATTTTATTTTTTATTCGTGCGTGGCATAGTGAGTGGTATTAGTACAAAAAAATTTAACTTAGTACTTTGGGTCTCGAATATTGGATTCAACAGAACAATAAAATAAAATAGGTATAGGTTTACAGATAATAGGTACTTACAATGAATAACAATGAAGCACAAAAACGCCCAAGAACAATGTCGGATGTTTTTTCACCTGTACCTCCAAAACAAAGGAAAATTTAACCTGAATCAGCACTTACATCTACTTCTAGCGATCCACATACAGATGTCCAAAACGACGCCTAAGATGAAATTGAAATTAGCACTAGAGATATTGGCGTTTGCCTTTCTAACACTAGCCCGATGGACAATTCGGAAAAAAAAGTCTTCTGCTCGGTAACTTCAACACTCGTGGTTAGTATGCTGGCCCTGGCTGCTGTCGGTAAAAAAAAGATGGGGCATTCTGAAAATATTGTTGCCTCTTTGCGAAAACAGGTGCCGCCAGAATTGGGAGCTTTGGTTAAAAAGCAATTTTGTAACTGAAAACATGCAGTAGAAGTCTTCAAGAAGCACGCAACTTTACAATATCATCTGAAATATGTGACCAATGCCGATAATTTTCTTAAAGTATCAAAAAATGTTAGTTTATCTATAGAAAACCAATTGGATGTTGGACGAAATAAACAGATTTTAGAAAATAGAAAAAATATTAAGCCAATTATTGACGCCATAATTTTATGTAGAAGACAAGAAGTTTCCCTTCGGGGTAACAGAGATGGGGGCGTTATTGTTGTTGATGAACACGTTGACCATAACGAAGGGAATTTTCCAGCAATTTTACGATATCGTGCAGGTGGCGATGAACAACTAAAAAATTTCTTGGAGGGACCCGGCGAAAGAAACAAATATATTGGCTCTGTAAGTCAAGATGCAATTGTTATCGCCTGCAATGCTGTTATGTTAAAAAAATTGTAAATAATGAAAATAGTTCTAAGTGTTTCACGGTTCTCGCTGATGAAACAGCAGATATATGTGGTGTCGAGCAAGTATTTATATGTGCAAGGTATGTGCATTTGGAAAAATGTATACTAAAAGAAGGCTTTCTTAAGTTGGTCCCTGCAGTGGATGTTACTGGCGAAGGTGTTGCTCAACTTATTCTAGAAAGGCTTCAATCATTTGACATTGAACCGTCATACTTACGTGGACAGGGCTACGATGGGGCAGCTGTCATGGCAGGAAAAATAAATGGCGTTCAACCTCATATTAAAAAAGTCCATCCTTTAGCCCAATATGTACAGTGTGTCCCATTTTCGATGATATTTCGGAGTATCTCACTTACGAGTAAAGATACAGAGTTGCGGTTTTCGCAATACCGTGCTACTTTTTTGTGAGAAGAACGCTGATATAAACAAAAACTTCCATAGCCCGCTATATTTCTAAGCTACAGGGCGAAATTGAAAATATTGCATTTTGGGACGCCCCTTGTATCTCTGTTATCATTTAATGTATGGCAAAGATAAAAATTGGTTCTTATACAGTTTTTTAAAAATCCAGTGGCGTAGTCGTATTTTTGCTGTAAGCTGTCAATTTTTAGCTATAAATAAAACATACTTAACTCCACCAATGCGGCATTTCAAAACTTGCAAAGACGTTCCATAATTATTTTAAATGCTTTAAAAAGAATAACCACTGTATGTCAACATTGCGTTTAGGAAAATGGCAACCATTTTGAGCAGTTACTGTAAGGTGAAAATCTATTAAGGGGTCACTATCGAGATAATATTATGTTAAGTTTTTCAGTTTTATTCAGCCATAAAATTAATTTAGCTTTTTTAAAATTTCTATGTTTGTAATATCCTAACATAATTAACTCATGATTAATTCTAATTCTATATAATACACACTGTGTTAGTACGCAGATTTTGTGAAATCATAGATTTTAGGTTTATTATTTAAAATACACATCATGTAGTATATATTTTGTAAAGCTTACAAAATTTCCAATCAAAAGCACGAAAAATATATAGGGTGTTTCGTTAAAAAAACGATAAGTTTTATTTATAGCTAAAAATTGACAGCTAACAGCAAAAATACGACTACGGCACTAGATTCTACGTACAAAACTGTATAAGAATCAATTTTTACCTTTGTCATACATTAAAGGGTAACGGAGATACAAGGGGGGGGGGGTCCAAAATGTAATATTTTCAATTTCGCCCTATATCTCAAAACCAACATTCTTATCACAAAAAAGTAACACGGTATTGTGAAAACCGCAACTCTGTATATTTACTCGCAAGTGAGATACCCCGAAATATAATCAAAAATGGGACACACTGTACATTGTTCTACGCACAGCTTGAATTTGGTGGTATCAAAATTTTGCGAAATTCAATCAATTAGAAACTGTATTGAGATTGTGGGTAAACCGCACGATTTGTTTATATCTCCGAAACGAAAAGCTGTTTTAAATGAAAATATTGACACTCTTATAGAACAGCAACATACCATAACGTTAAAAAGAAACTATGCTACTAGATGGATTGAGAGATTCCATTCCATTAACGACTTCATTGAATTACTCGAACCAGTTTTAGCATTTTTGGATGAAATCTCGGAATGGAATGATTTGGAGACTTCCAGGAATGCTGTTTTTTTACTCTCTGCAATACTCCAACGCGATTTTCTGGTGTTTGTTATAGCAAAAATATTCAGTCTTGCCTTATCCTTAAGTAAAATATTAAGTAGAATATTTTTCAACTATTAAAAATATTGGCTTGCTTACCAGTGTCAACATCAACCGCAGAGAGATCGTGTTCTACCTTAAAGAGAATAAAAACCTATCTCAGGAACATTATATCTGAGGTAAGCAATAAATCTCATTTTTTTTTGTTTTGAACCAAATTGGTTAAGTTAATTAACACTTTTGTTTAAAGGGGCGACTCAATGGACTCGCCATGTTACCTATACATGCAAATATGGACATACCTTCGGATGAGGTACTCGATAAATTGGCAGTTAAACCTCTAAGATTAGAATTTATTATTTAGAGAATTGTTCCTTTACACTAATATGTTTTATGTTTGTGCTGATACCAATAAGTTATTAAGATATTCAACTAATAAAAACTTGGTTGATTTATTTGTTTGTGCAACTCGTATTTACCACATTTCTTGCGAGTACCGAAATCCAAGCCCCCAAAGTCAAATTGTAAATACGCCACTGAACACACTTATATCATATGTATTTAAATAATAATAAAATCATGCAGAGCAAAAGATGATTAAACGTAACATACAATGTGTCCAGTAAAAGTGGTGTACCGGGTGGTCCATTAATAAAGGAGACCGGCTGTATATAAGAAACTACGCATCGCACAGTTTCGGGCAAAAAAATATTGATAGTAAAAGTGACCGAGAGAAATTGTTGGAAATTAGTTTCAAGTTTCTGCGATTGCCGCTAGGGGGCATACACGAACACCAAATTATAAAATCGGCTTTTTTTCTCTTAAATCATTATCAACATACGTCCAAAATAGTTTTACTATAAACTACATAAGGTTAAAAAAATTTTCTTTTTTTAGCATTTTTCTATATTTTGTTAAATGTGGGGGAGGGGGCGAGACAAATGTTCACTTGAAAAAATGTCAACTTATTTTTAACTCAACCGATTTTTATAAACTAAGTTTGGGAGATTCTAATAAAGTATTAACATTGTCTGTTTAGTTCTTTTTCTAGTCCTTAGATGGCGTTTTGTCTAGTCTAGTCGTAAATTTTTGCAATTTTCTCAAAAATTTCAAATATAAGTGTATAATGATTTTTAACTCACCAAAAAGAGCATGGAAAAATATAGAAATTGGTGCAAATCGCTTTTGTTACAAAGATATGAATAGAAGTAAATGTAAAATACAGGGTGGCCAAACGAGGAGGGGGTGGAATATTGTATAAAGATGAAATAAGTTAGAGAAATGATTTTTGGACCACGGCTATATATCAATAGGTACATTTTAAAAATATTTTTGATCTTACATGGTGTTTCATGTTATTGGAGCATACTAAACTTATATTTTTTAAATGAAACGCCCTGTATATTATTACATGTTTGGAAAGCCCATAAAATACGCTTTCATTTGATACCAAATTGTGTGGGTCTATCTCCCACAAAGAGAAGTCGAGTGGGGTCAGATCACGTGACCTGGGTGGCCAAGGAACGGGTCCTCCACGACCTATCCATTGATTTCCTTTCCAGTGGTTTAAAAACGTTCGTACGTCTCGATAGTAGCGGGCGGGTGCACAATCATGCTGGAACCACATATTTACTGTTTCACACATCTCTTAAAAAATTTAAGTACACCTCGCCGGTTAGAGTATAACATGGGACCCAATAACCCCCCCACATATATTTAGTGACCGATTTTATTGGTCAACATGCCTGATCCAATGAGGATTAAAACACAAATTAGGTTTAAACTGAATAGAACCAATTGTTACAAACAATTTTCCTTTTTTCAACGCAATATTGTCATTTAATTCAGTCAATTCGTAGTTGTTATATTAACTCTTGTTTTTACTTGGAAAAATTTTTTAGCATGAAAAATAACGCCAAAGTTTCTTTAATTAATATCACTTGATTAAAAAATTCTTTAGGATAAAACTACAAGTCCATGACTATCTTTATACGTTTACGTTTACAAAAAGACATAAAAAATGAAATCGTTGATCTGAACATAATCAAATTGAGTGCTTCAGAAATTTTACTAAGGTCTGATTAAATTAGCCTAGAAGCAAAAGTGTTTTATACATTAATTTCGTTAAATTTAAAATAGGTCATTAGATCAATTTGTAATTGTTATATTAACTCTTGTTTTCACTTGAAAACATTTTTTAGTAAGAAACTAAAATCCCATTGCCAACTTAAAAGAGGCATCGAATGACATGAACAGCATGGGGGGAGGGGGAGGGGTGCCATTTAAAAAAAATTAAAAAACAGTTGTATTTACAAACGCCCTGTATATTATTAAAAAAATCAGAACATTAAGAAATTTCAAAGTACTACAGGATCACAAACAATTTTCTGCCATTTTAAAATAAACAAAAGTCGCCTAACAAATCAGTGGCGGTGGCCGCAAGTGGAATATTTTTTTTTGAAACATGAAAAACCGTGTATGATCAAAAATATTTTTAAAATGTAGCGCCTATTGATATCAACCTCTGGTTCAAAAATCAGTTCTCTAACTTATTTCGTCTTTATACAATCTTCCACCCCCTCCTCATTTGACCATCTTTTAACCGTCATTAATTATTAAAATTGATTTTTTAAATTATTATGTTGCATTCCGAATTATATATATATATATATATATATATATATATATATATATATATATATATATATGTTAATACATAAAAACGTTCCCCCGAATAGAATTCGAACCCATGTCCTTTCATTGACTAGACGAGTGCTCTACCAACTGAGCTACAGTGGTTATGAATTCCATTCGACAGAAACTTAAAATGTATATAATTTGTTAACAACAGGACATTGTAATAACTTACATGGTCAGTTACTAGTGTATTATTGTCATATTAGCATATTAATAGTAATTGCTATCATAAATCTTAAATAGTAATCCTTGGACGTTTTAATGAATTAGCATTCACAATTTTTTGTAAGTATGACATTGTATATATATATATATATATATATATATATATATATATATATATCATATACATAAAAGATTCCCCGAATGGGTTACGAACCCATGTCCTGATGTTAACAAATTATATACACAAGGATACACAAGGGTTCATTTTACAATGTTTGTTCAAGTTTCGAAAAGGTCGGCCATGATATATGTGTGCGTGTGTGGATGTAGGTTAATACCCACGAGAATACGTACGTACTTATATTTAAGATTGCTTTCGTTTCTCCTAGAGCTGATTAGATTTTGGGGAAATTGAGGGGGACTATTAGGAGCTGTTTTTGATTTTTATCAAATATTTCTGAAACAGCTGTATATTTCAAAGATACAAAAATATCAATACATAGACCTTAATCATACAGATTAATATGATTGAACATGCTTAAACTGTATTATCGATATTTTTTTAGAAGCGGGCGGCATTGGAATCTTTTTTAAGTTAGCATCTATCTGACATGAAGCTTTAAATGTCTGTTTGACATAGATTATTGTTTTTGTTTTTACAATTCAACTTTGGTTTTTCTTATGTGTATGTTTGATCAAGATAAATAATGAGAAATAACAAAATTAAGATTTCATGGTAGTAGACTGATACTTTGATTCAATTTTCCCACAGTGGGCTTCGATTTCCTGTATCTTTTTTAATTGTCTAACCGTCAAAGTGGAATTTATTGTTCAGTGTGTGCACTCCTACCTTGTCAGGGTCTCCACGATAGCGATGCGATTAGAAGAATGGCGTTTTGCCAGTGGCTTAATTGAAATATAACGAAATACCACACTTTTCCTTAAAGGTACTTTGGTCTGGCGAGAACCGACTTACTAACTGTGGGCTATTTAATCCCAAAAACACTGATTTTTGGTCAGATGTAAATCCACGGCTAATTCGTCCTGTTATGAAGCAAATAATCCAATATTATTATTCTAGGATTGCGTCAGTGATGAATCTATATTTAAATTGAACTGGAACTTAAACAGGCTGAGTCGAATCCTTTTTCGATGAGATACTCGCATACTCAATATAATCAGATCAATGACTGGGAGGGTATCTTAAACAACAGGATTATTATACCGTTCCTCATGGATGAGAGCTCGACATCAGAAACACATCTTCCTCTCCTCATGAACAATATCATGCTTGCCATGCGCGAAGTTGTTGCCGATGTTTTTGGAAACGCTTGGTTCCAGCATGATGGAACACCACCTTATTATGAGAGGTAGGTTCGAAATTACTTTCCCACAGCATTGAATCGGAAGAAGGGGTTCGAATTCATTTCCTTGAACCTCCGGAGATACTGGTAAGAGTTTTCAATTACTAAAAGAACAATGTTCGAAGATGGAGACGACTTAAAACAGTATTCACGACATGAAAAAGTATCAAAAAAAAAATCGCAGATCACTCCATCTAGTTAACGTAAAACACCATAAGGTTTTATCAGTGTTAACAATTAAAGACAGTAGAAGTTATTTCCGTTAGACAATAGCCAGATAGACCTAGTGGGAAAAGAGGTCTAGATAATGAGGAGTATAGCTAGGGTTACAAAAAATTCTAGTCGGCTGGAGAATCATGTGTGTGAGATCACATGAATAGCAAATGTTTCTACGCTATGACCAGCCGGACTAGTTGAAGATGCAAATTGAAGTCAATTAGAGTTATGAACATTGAAAACTCCCCGGAATTGATATATCTCAATATCAGAACTAGGCAGGAGTCAAGTTTTAAACTATGGTAATCAAGAACATCTTAAAAGTTACTGCCTTTGGGACATCTACGGATGCAACAGTAAAATTCCACAAATTTAGAACTAGAACGTATACACCGGACCAGGTTGAATTGTTACCTGGCCACGTGGAGTTTCTATGATAGCCGAAACACACTAGATGAAACAAAATGGCATAAACAAGATGACTGAAGCAAGATGGCTACCGTAAACAAGATGAGTGCAACGCGATTTGGATTCTAACAGTTTATCAATTTGAAAAAGAACTGTAACAGAACCAAAACCGTTTGGAATTTAAAGATCGAATACTAAGTTCACCTTAAGAAATAGTGAACAGTTTTACACATAGTTGAGCGTACATTTAACAACAGCAGTAATGCTACATCGCTTACACTATGTCTACTGTTTAGTACTTTTGAGATAACCAACTGTGATATTCTTAATGCTGTGATAAAGTAAGACCTAACAAGGGACATGGACGGTATAAAAGAATTTTTGCTGAAAGATTGTGTAACATTTGTGTTCCACTGATGCACATCGTTAACTTAATGGTTCAAAATTCTACATTCCCCCATTGTTAGAAACCAGCCAAAGTAATATTAATATTTAAACCAGGACTAAGAGGTAAAATAAACAATTATATACCAATCACCAATATATGTCCATTTTTCTAGTCAAATCAATGTTGGCCATCATGGTTTTATTGTGAACAATCCCACAGCTACTAATCTCTGTGAATTTGTACAAATTGTGTCGAGTGCTCTAGAATTAAAAAAAAAACAAGTAGATGTTATCTATACCAATCTTCTAAAGCTTTCAACGTAGTTAATGATTTTATATTTTAGGTAAGCTAAGCCTTATAGGACTGTGCATCAACTTAATTAATCTTTTTAACAAATCAATTGCAATATGTTAATAACGGTTTCTAATCAAAAACGTATAATGTGGCTAGTGGTGTTACACAAAGCTCTAATTTAGTACCAATTCTCTTTGTGATGTGTTAATGTTACTAAATGTTAACAACTCTTTTAGTGATTAATAAATTTGCAGTGCTAATACTCTCTTTTATACATAAAACCCTTGGTTTGGCTCAACTCCACCTTTTTACGTGTTCTTTGAACCTTTACGTAATCCCGAATAAATCATTACAGCTGAAAGGTTAAACCGAGGTGTAATTAAAGACGAATGGCAATGGAAATACTGGTATATGGTATAGTGGTTAGAACTTTCAAAATTTTGATGTAAATTTAGGCCCGCAAGAACGGTACTGGAGAATTTGTATTGTTTCTGTTTACAAACAAATTTATATTTACATTTAACGTAAAAGAGCGGCGCGTAATCAAATGTTTTAGAAATCAGGATACAATATAGCATTAAAATTTACTTCTTTCTACTGAAAAAGAAATCGTCCACACGGGAAACTTTCATACAAAGTTGAATTCCGCTTTGAATATTTTATTGAGTGGATTTAAGTATGTAATTTGAGCATTTCAGAAAAGTATTATGTTTTTCCTAAACATTTCAATATGGCATAGTTTCGTTCGCGTTGGTTCCGTTTCTTATTTACTTTTCAGCAAAGTCGCGTGACATTTACACCCCGTAGGAATGGTTGATTTTGACTTGGCGAGATATTTCACGATGTTTTCAAGATGACCGTGTTTATCTATAAAAGGGCTGGTGTTGTCGGCATTTGTGTTTGGCAACAGTTAAATAGACTTATCCGAAGAAAAGTACCCCCCCCCCAAATCCCATCTCAGAGACCCATAGGACAACATAATCTCCACAGATCAAGAAAAGGTCCACTTGTTCGGTCTTCACCTACGATACATTTTTAGATGCTCTGAAGATCTTCATTTTAACACCCGGTTCAAGAAACTCCTAGAGAGTCCTCTTGATAAATTCCATAACTTGACACCTTTGGAAACGGAAACCCTTTTCATAACACCCGGCCAGGTCAAGGCGTACTTCAAGAAAGGACTCAATTCTGTTTAAGGTCAAGACCTTAACCGAAAAATATTACGACACTTACGAACCAATACAACATACACCCTCCTACTTACCAACAGACTGAAAATCGGATTCCAATGGTATGATACCCATACCGCAGTCCAACCATGCAACCCCCTGCTCCTACAGACCCATCCTTCTCTTAAGCTGTCTCGATAAATGGTTTGGGCAGAATCTGGACAGGTGACTTAGAGATCACCTAGATTTCAATAAACATATTCCTAGCAGCCAATTCGGCTTCCATCCTAACCTAACGTGTCACAATCCCTTCCTGAAGCCGCTTACGGGGACCACCAGAGGATTCAATTATAAGCAATGAAATCTGGATGTGTTTCTGAATATTAAACAAACATCTTGACACGCCGGACTCCTCGACAAAATCTGTAACCTATATACTACATATGACTTCTCCAAATTTCTACGGTCGCGCGTAATTTCAAATAAGTGTACAAACTGTAACATTTCAAAATCTAGCAGTGCAGTTGAAACATTGTATATTTGCAAATACCATTTTGGGAGTGGAAGATTAAAAATGTAGTTGATTAATTATTCAGTTGGAAATTGTTTGTTATGAAACTTTTCCAAAAATTTAAATGGTGTTCAAACAGATTTGAAATAAATAGAGGTGCTAAGTAAATATTGTATAAAAATGGATACTCCCGATAGTTAAAGATACTTTTAAAGTGATCCTTTATAATTAAGTATAGGTGTTAGATATTGTAAGTTAACAAATTAAGACTATTAACTACTGGTGTAAATACATGTGTTTTTGTTAACGACATTAAACCAATCAAGTGCACAGACAATTAAGAACCTGAGCAGGATGTGAATTAAAATACTAAGTTTAATAAGTAATAGAAGCGTGGAAGGACGGGCGTGTTAGTAAAACATTTGAGACGGTACCAACAGAGTTAACAGTTCGATTGTAATCGAGCGAGTACAAATTCAAGCATTAATTAAAGGAACTCAACCCCTTTAAGTAGGATACTTCGTTAAAAGGAGTAGTAAATTAAGTACAACCAATTTGTATAATGTATTGCATCGTATCACGTCGTTTTGCATCGTTTCGTATTGAAACGTAACGCATCTTATCGTATCGTAGTGTATCGTATAGCATCGTATCACATCGTATCGCATCGTATCGCATCGTATCGCATCATATCGCATCGCATAGTATCGCATCGTATCGCATCGTATCTCATAGTATCGCATAGTATTGCATCGTATCGCATCGTATCGCGTCGTATCGCATCGTATTGCATCGCATCGTATCGCATCGTAAAGCATCGTATCACATCGTATCACATCGTATCGCATCGTATCCCATAGTATCGCATCGTATCGCATCGTATGACATCGTATCGCATTGTATCGCATCACATCGTATCTACTATATCATATTAGAATTGTATTGTCGTGTAGTGTATTGCATTGCTCTGTATAACACTGTAGTGTACTGTATTTGCCCACACAATGTTAACGGTCTTCAAATGTTTAAAAATGGTTTTAACTGTATATAATTCATGTACAGGTATTTGCACAATACTAACACATTGTTACGTAAAATACTTTTTAGAATTTATCATGTTTGCATATTATTAATATTTGTAACAAGAGTAAAGATATTCTGCATTGTTTAATTACTATCTTCATGTTAGACCTTATTAATAGTTAATATAATTTTGTTCTTACTTCCTGCAATAAATCAAATTTACATTGTGGCAACATTTAAACATTCATAATTAATCTAGAAACATAATAATATGTTACTAATTTAGCGCGTTGATACTAACTAATTAACTTAAACCTAAAACTACTTACTATTATGTAGAAATTATGCAAAAATAAGAAAACGTTAATTTAGTTTGAATTTGTAAAATTTTGTTTCAAACAGACCGCGGGGTATTTAAGACTAGTGTTAACTTCAAAAAAGTGCAAGTTAATTAGGCATTTCATGTAATTAAAATTTCGGCTTTCGAGATTCAGCTGTATAGATAATTATATTTAATACAAAGACAAAACGTCGGGTTAGTATTGAATTTTCCGATAATTTCAATTGCAAATTGGTTTTGAGCATTACATATTACAAAAAATCTAATTAGTGGTTAATTAGATGGTATATTGTATATACCGTTTCTAGTTTTGCTTAATTATGAAAAAATACATGCTCACATTTTTCATGACCAAATTTACACATAATTGCACGTACAAGGAAATGCACAATATAAAAGTCGCTAATATTTCAAACAAATACCCGTTACTATTTAATTAAGAATAATTAGTACTTTTTACTTCTAACATAAAACAGAAAAGTTTACAAAAATTACACATAAATATGCATCTGAATATTTATGCGGGCGTACATAGTTCTATTTGATGATCATTTTTTGCAAAAAAGGTAGAAATTATAATGGTCTTCAGAAATTACTAAAATGCTTTTAATTAATTACTTAACAAAGCAATTACTAATAATTATCATTATCAACCCGTTATTAAATTGTTTTTATTTAAATAAATTCAATTCTGTTGGACGAAACAATGAAACTAAACGAGGAATAATTATGGAATATTTTCAAACAGTAATTAAAAACTACTGTGAGTTATTAAATGGTCACCATTCTGCTGAAACCAAAAGTTCAAGCCCTGTTTAAACATTACAGCAATACAATTGTTATGTAAGATAATTCAGATTGTGGTTTGTATATTAGCACACGTCTTGGAGTACCTAAAGCGATACTGGGGTTTAAACCTTAACCGTTAAACGTATTTGTGCGCTTACTGTGAGAAATAGAACTTTTCAAACCTGTGATTCCAATTAATGTAATTATAAATCAACACCATTTAAAGCAGTTTGCGTTTAAATTATTAATAATGTTAATTGGGTTAGTCAGCCTATTTACGGTTTTTTTCGCTTTTTAACGCGACGTTTCTGAAGCGGACTCCGCTTCCGTCATCAGCCTATTCTGAGAAGGACTGTTTTTCGAACTTAAGTCGGATTTCTTCCTAAACGCATGTTGCGCCGATGTATTGCGTTTAAGCTCTTCGCGTCTTCGTTCTAGACATGTTCGGTGATTCCTAGTGCCCTTGCGGAAGTTGTTTCAAACGTGGTACCTTTGACCTGCAAGTCTGACACCTTAACCGCTGAGCCACTGAGTAATCCAATATATATTCTTCAGAACTGATATACATACATACACACACACTCTCTCTCTCCCTCCCCCCGAACTTAAACTGTATCATCGTTTACATAATCTTCGTTCAATCCCTTTAATAATACGATAACAAGATAGGTAAGAGAAACAAACGGTTAGTTAATCTTTCCCGATTCTTACTACATTTATTTTGTGTTAACATCCTGTGCTACTTGGTTTCGTGACTCTTCATAGAAGTAACACTCTTAAATTAGACGTGCTTATAAAATTAAAGAATCGAGAAGAGTGATCTTTAGCTTTTATAGCAGAATTCCGATTAGCATATGTAATCTTTTCATCCGAATTAACTTGTGGATGATATGAGGTATTTTGTAATTAGCAATGAGTTATAAAAGTAAAATCAGTATATTGAAGACCATTATATGCTACGATTACTTGAGATCCTACATATCAGAGTATCAAAAAATGCAATATAGTGCAGTTTAACACAGTGTAGTTCAGTGCAATGCAGTCCAATGGAGTGTATTACCAAACAATGCAATGCAACACAATACAATACAACAAAACACAACACAGCAACGCAACCCAACACAACACAGTACAATACAATACAACACAACGAACGCAGCAAAACACTACACAATACACCACAACACAGCATAACACAATACAACACTGTACAGCACAGCGTAACGCGACGCAACATGACACAATATATCACAACACAACACCGCAGCGCAACTCAACAAAACACAGAATAATACAACACAGCATAACACAACACCCCAGTGTAACGCAACGCAACATAATACAGCATAACACAATACGACACACCACAACGCGATGCAATACAATACAACGCAATGTAATACAGTAACGTAATGTAATAAGGTAATAAGGGTACCATCCAAACCGCGCTTGATCATTTTAATGCCAGTTCTTAACAAAATCTTTCTGATTCATCTGTTCAGTTTAACAATTGTGTAATAGATATAATGGTATTCAATCTCAATGCTCTAACATTTATTGCCAATATTCAATATACATGACATATTTTACTTTGTTATTATTAATCATTACCTTATTATTCATAGTATATGGGAAATCACATCAAAAGTTGCATCAAAATTACAGAGATACTGTAGTTGGATAGCCATTTCCTCCTACGATACGGGAAATCGGTTTTCCAAAATCCTTGGAAAGCGTACAATTTCATTATCTTTAGTTGTAAGCCTGTACAGGAATCGGGTCAGAGCACTTTGTCTATAAGGAAGCAGGCCAGGATAATTAGTATGACCACATTATTTGTAATAATAGTGTTACTATATGTTAATACGATACACCTTTTTTGAGTTCATTCTAAAGAAACAAAAAAATAAAAGGCAAAAGAAATGGGAAGGAAATAAGCAAAAACAGTCTAAATAAAGACATGGTGGTCATTGATGGCATTAATTTATGTTCGACTGATGAGATCGAAGATGGGTATTGGACAGAATTTAAATTTGTCAAAATGATTAAAAATGAGCTTGACACTTTGCTACTAGTCGCAGTTGAGTCATGTTGACTATTTCTTTTAATTACTTCCACAAAATTAGTAATAATAAAATCACTCAGAAGATAAACTGGCAGGATACTGTAAGCATTTCATGGAGAAGATAACCTTAAATTACACCTCTTCCGGACTATTTCTCACTAAGGCGTTACTAAAATCTTTTTAAATTTTCAGGGCTAACCTTACTCAAAAATAAATAAGAAAAGAATCTGGTATATTATACGTTTTTCTAAAACCGAGCGAAAAGTACAAATTTGCGCTTCCAAAAGAAAGCGCAAAGTTGAACTTTTCTGAGGAGCAAGCATTTTTTTTTACTTTGCGCTCGCCGAGCGACTTTTGACTTTTGACAAAAGTATGCGCTGAGGAGTATTTGGCAGATAGTTTTGTGACCACCGCGTGATGTTTAGATCGTATAATAAATATTTGTTTTGGAATACCACACGACCTTCCAACCTACAAAATGGAAATTAAAAGAAAATAATTTTAATAACATTGTTTTTAGGATAATTATGCCACCACTTTTATAATCAGTTCATTACGAAAACTAGCAACATTGTAAAAATAAAAACAGTTTTTAACAAACATTCTTACAAAAACACATATGTAGCGCAAAATGATGCTCACGTTTTGAAATCTGAACTGTCAAATTTGAGGTTATCAATAATTATTAATTTTTACCAAACATGTTTATAACAACACCGGTTGAAGAAAAATCATGTGTGTATCGAGCACAAAGTGATATTGCCGCTCTCGCGAAATAGCCGCGCTCCGCTGCGCGTCGGGCGTCAAAATTCTCCCTCAGAGTGGAAATGTATCACTTTGCGCTCTTAATACACAAATAGCTATTCTATTCTAAAACGTCAGTAAGTAACATCAGAATCGATTATTGAAACCAGGTGTGAAAGCAAAACACAATTCATAATGATTAGCAGAAAAAGCAGAAAATTTACGGAGATTCGTAGTGTTTTATTAAAATAATATTCAAGTAAAGATAAAGTAATTTGTTAATAAGCCAAATCTACACGCCCTCCCCTCTAGCTTCCCTTTCCTCTAAAATTTACATAATGTAATTGCCACAACTCTGTCTTATAAGAATTGTATTTTATAAGCTTGATTATTTTGGACCACCAGATTGAAGAGCCAAAATGAATGTCAAAGCCATGTAAAATCTCTAGAGAGAGAGAGAGAGAGAGAGACCAAAGGAAACTTTACAATTTTCCTGTTATGTTTATGCTTTTAATACTTTACATTATTTAAAATGTTGGGACGCCATATTATGATTCATGGTATAATTATCATAATGATTACAATTATTAATTTAGATTACTTTAAATTTGAGAATATCTAACCATAGATGTGATGGCCGTTGTACATCTTTCAACTTTTTCTCCAACCTTACATTATTCTTGAACTTTATTTGAATATTAATTTTTATCTAAACTCAACCGAATAAGTATAATTATCTTTCTGTACAGAACTTCTGGGATGTGAGGAGCATTAGTAGTAATGGGACACCTTGGCCGCCATCTTGGATTTTGACGTCACAAGACCGCCTACGTGGGAGACCGGTTTTTCCACCCTTATTTGTTACTCGCTTACGTGTAGGACGTGTTTTTTCACCCCTATTTTTGCACATCCACGTGTGAGACCGCATTTTCAACCCTTATTTTTATATACCCTCGTGTGAGACCGTATCCTTTCTTTTCGAAGGCCCTTTTCAACCCTAATTATTTTTATATGCCCACGTGTGAGACCGTGTTTTCAACTCTTATTTTTTACACACCCACGTGTGAGACCGTATTTTGAATCCTTTCTTTTTCATCCCTAATTAAAGTTTTTGATTTTTAATGGCATACGTGAAGGACCGTATTTGTTACCCTTATTTTGAGATGGTGATCTTTTAATTATTTTTATTAATATAAGATGATGATCTTTAATTATTTTTATTAATTAATTATCCTAGGGAAATTCTTAATTTGATAGCTTTAAGATGATTATGATCTTTAATTATTTTTATTAATTAATTATTTTTAGCCCCTGGGAAATGATGTAAAAGATAGTTTATTTAATTTTGTGTTTTACTATTAACATTTATTAGAACTTGTTTATCAGATATTATTTAAAGAATTGATTAGATAATAATAATCACGTACACATTGACTGTATTTCCCATTTTACTTTATTAGCGTATTTTTTTGATCAAATGAGATTGTTATTACATTTATTTTAATGCCTATCTACAGGTTGTATTTAGGGTGGGGCTGGTCTAGGGTTAATCTTAGGGTTATTTTGGTAGTATTAAGGTCCTTCTGGCTATATTAAGAACAGTGCCCCTGGAGGTTACGCAAATGCACACGCATACAATGTTGGAAATTAATTAATAAGATATTATTATTAAAATTATCGACCCTATTGCTTTAAAATGGCCACATGCTATTGAATTATCTTTTGCCTAAAACGTTGTATTTCTAATAAGGAGGTTCTTGTGCGACACGTGTAGGGCTTCGCAACTTGTTCCCAGGCCTTCGCCCCCTGACTGGAGATGGTGTGGAAACGTAACCTTATAAGACAAGTGTAGAGCTTAGCTCCTATGGTGGCCCCCTTGATGGAATTGTATGTTGTTCTAACTTAATCTTACAGCTATAGGCCTTCGACCCGTCATACAAAATTTTATTCTAATAAGGAGGTTCTTGTAAGGTAGGACTTGTATCAGGGTCGGCGCCCTGGCCCCCTTGAGTAAAAATTGATTTTAGCGCCATCTAGTGGCGTATAGACTAATGAACATTTTCTGAAGATGATAATGCATACCTCTCTCCTTGCTCTATCTTGTTTCTTCCTCCCCCTCTCTCTTTCTCACACACGCACAAACAAATCAATTAATTAATCAATCTCAAACAAATCACGTTCGATCATCAGATAAAACTCAATCCATCAGTCGAAATTATGTCTTACAGTTTGCGGAAATCAGATTACAGATCAAACTGAATGCATTAAAGTCTAATTAAACATGACGTGAAATAATAAACAATTTCTACCCTAATGCAATGATGCTTTATGTATAGGCAGATCCTCTAAACAGTCACCACCTATACATTAGGAACATCATATCTGATTTATTTGCATGTTTAATTACATACACACAAAACTATTTCATTGTAACGTGTTCATTAACAGCTGTAAAAACCCATTAAAAAGTAATAATTACTTATATATAACATAGAGTTAAATTAAAATTAACATGTTTTAAGAATATCAAACTGATATAATGGAAATAAAAGGCAAAAGGTTTTAATGGTTTATTATTATACGCGAATTAACAATAACTATAAGTTTAAAATCCGTGCGTACCTGCTATTTTGTAGAACTGATCTTATGACGTAAACCTGGGTATATAAAAATAAGGGTTGAAAATGCGGTCTCACACGTGGATGTGCAAAAATAGGGGTAAAAAAACACGTCCTACACGTAAGCGAGTAAAAAATAAGGGTGGAAAAACCGGTCTCCCACGTGGGCGGTCTTGTGACGTCAAAATCCAAGATGGCGGCCAAGGTGTCCCATTACTACTAGCATTTAAATGTGGAGATACAAGCTTGATACAATTGTGTGGACCCATTAGGGCATACTCCAGTTCGCACTTCGTTATTTTCCGTTCATAGATATGAACATATCCTTGTCGCTTGCTAAATGGCGGCAAAATAGTAACAACGCATTACTTTGTGATGAACTTATCGGATGCAGTATCATCGAAGTCACTTACAAAAGTTTATCTTACCGTTAACACTGTTATTTCATTATTGGCTGGAAATAGTATTATAATAAGGGGACCCTAATCCTAATTTGTAAGACAGATATAGGAACTTGTGTTAGGATCTGCGCCCCCTTGTCGTGGCTCTTAACGGTAAATAGTATTATAATAACGGGGCCCTAATTCTAACTCACTCTCACACACTCACATACTCATACACACACACACACACACACACACACACACACACACACACACACCTCACACACTCACACACTCACACACACACACTCACACACTCACACACTCACACACTCACACACTCACACTCACACACTCACACACTCACACTCACACTCACACACTCACACACTCACACACTCACACACTCACACACACACACCACACACCACACACTCACACACTCACACCTCACACACTCACACACTCACACACTCACACACTCACACACTCACACACACACACACACACACTCACACACTCACACTCACACACACACATCACACACTCACACACTCACACACTCACACACTCACACACTCACACACTCACACACTCACACACCCACACACTCACACACTCACACACGCACACACTCACACACAATTATTAGATGTAAATTTAACGAATAATTTCCTTTACAAATTCCTCTAGAGTGTGGTTTCTTAAGTGACTATCAGAGATCAAAGAAAAGTAAAATTTCCTTATTTAACTGTATCTTGGCAGAAATTAAACATAGTCGCGCTCGTAACATTTTTTTACCAATTTTAAGTGATACTTTTCCCAGTTTGAGCAAATATTTCGTATAACTGACAACACTTAAAAATAACTATGGCAGTAATCTGATGGCGTTTTCAGTTTCAGATTAGTTTTCATTATTACGGTGGACAGTCAATTTCTTATTTTTGCTGGTTAAACGTTTGTAAACAGTTGACATTCTTTACATAAGCTAATCAGACTAATTATCTGTTAAATGAACATTTTGTTTAATAACTCAGAATCATAATTAACAAATAATTAACTTCTATCCCATGTACCGCCAATAAAAAACCGTGTCCACTACCTAAGCACGTCATAACAAAAGTCTTGAATAGCACACCCTCATTGATTATAACTTAGCGGTTATAAAAGGCGTTTGTACATCGGAATCTCTCGATGACCACCAAATGACGCCCTCACCTACTACTATTCTAATTCTACCCCGAGCAAACCGAATCGTAACGTACGGTATTGTCCAGTGTCGCATCTTTCGAGTCAAGCATTTCTAGAAGATAGGGGCAGAAGCCTTGGTCCGCTGTGATAGCCACTTACAAATACACACCGTTATACGCCATTGTGTTCAAAACAAAAACTAGGTCCAGATTACGATCGTTGATTTCTGTCATAAAACCTTAATGCTAATTTGTAAGACAGATATAGGAACTTGTGTTAGGATCTGCGCCACCTTGTCGTGGCTCTTAACGGTAAATAGTATTATAATAATGGGGCCCTAATTCTAACTCACACTCACATCCTCACACACTCACACACTCACACTCACACAATTACACACTCACACACTCACACACTCACACACTCACACATTCACACACTCACACTCACACACACACACACACTCACACACTCACGCTCACACGTTCACACGTTCACACGCTCACACACTCACACACTCACACACTCACACACTCGCACACTCGCACACTCGCACACTCGCACACTCGCACACTCACACACTCACACACTCACACACTCACACACTCACACACTCACACACTCACACACTCACACACCTCACACACTCACACACTCACACACTCACACACTCACACACCTCACACACTCACACACTCACACACTCACACACTCACACACTCACACACTCACACACTCACACACTCACACACTCACTCCACTCACACACTCACACACTCACACACTCACACACTCACACACTCACCCACACTCACACACTCACACACTCACACTCACACACTCACACACACACTCACACACTCACACACTCACACACTCACACACAATTATTAGATGTAAATTTAACGAATAATTTCCTTTACAAATTCCTCTAGAGTTTAGTTCGTATTTAGCATTGTAAAAAGGCACAGGATAAAAAATGTATTAAACTACCTTTTTGTGTTGTTTGTGAGTCAGGGTGGAAAAAGGTACCTACACAATATAAGAGAAACCAACCTGTTTCACAATCTAAGCAAAAAGCCTGTAGACAAGTACTGTTTTATAATTGTAGTCTCATCTTAGTTGAGTTGATCGGTTAGTTCCACAGTTTTTGTTAGTGTAACGCGATGTTTCGAAAACGGACTCTGCTTCCGTCATCAGGTTTAGTCCTGAAAAGGGCTGCTTTCGCACTTGAATCGAATTCATTTAATTTGATTTTTTCTCAAGCACTTAACTACTGTCCGATTCGAACTTGGTACCTTTCACTTACTAGTGTGACACCATAACCGCTGAGCCGATATGTATATGTATATTATATATATATATATATATATACATTATATATATATATATATATATATATATATATATATATATATATATATATATATATCTGTGTGTGTGTGTGTGCGCTGGCGTGTCGCGTGCGTGTGTGTGTTTGTGTGTGTATATATATTTCGTGGTTATGTAGTAACCTATTGCGCCTAAGTTTTTCACGCATTATAGGTTCGAAAAAGAAGAACGCAAATATACAGGGATAATACCATATATACCAGCTACTTCGGACAAAATACGAAGGATATGCAACAAATACACGAGGCGCCATACAACGAAGACCAGAATTCCAAGAATTGTGTGTACAGATCATACATAAGAAAGATCAGTAGGCTACTCAAAGTCAGAAACCAGGAAGAATAATATCTGCGAGGTGGAACACAAAAATCCTAAATCGCTGAAGATGTCTGTAACAAAGATCACAGAATCCAATGGGATAACATATGAATGGTGGCAAAAGACGAGAATAAAACTCAAAGCTCTTGGACTGGCAGAAAATCCAACAACCCAAGCTAGTGCGGAAATAATTTTTTACAGTGTATCTTGTTACGTGCAAATTTGTACTTTGTCCACTAACTTACCGTAACAGAGAAGATAGCCTTAGGGCTTCCGGAAAGCTCAGTCAAAGTAGAGAAGTGGGTTCTACAGTGACGCAGGTGGTACCTAAAAGCTTAAAAGAGAAGAAAGAGCACCAGCTAGAATGATTAACAGCCAGCCCTAGATAAACGGAGAGAATTAGTCATTTAAGTAACGAATATAAGGAAGGATCTGGGCAGTAAGAGAAACGGTTACAAGATAGATTGTCCCAAAACACAATTAGTATATTATATGCAAATACCACATAAACATAGTATATAGCTTGAAATATATATATATATATATATATATATATATATATATATATATATATATATATATATATATATATATATATATATATATATATATATATATATATATATAGATATAAACTAAACTGTATCCCGAAGGTATAGAATAATTCTTCAAATAAACATTTAAATTGTATTACACACAAAACGTTAACCCAAAGCTTACACACTAAATATTTGAGCCCTTAAATACACTATAGCAAGCCACCCAGAATTATAGTCTTCAATTTAGACAATAATATCAAATAAAAAGGCAATAACATATGGACCTTCAAAGCTAGGTTATGATAAAGCATAGATATTAACGTTTAAACAGCCAAAGTAGGCGTAATTTATGGATTCCTAATTGTAGAGTCACATTAAAAATATTATTATAGTGTACATACAATCTTTTATGCAAAGTAGTCAATAGCACATTGCTATGAAAAATAGGCAATTTTATCAATTCAATCAACATATGTCTGTACAATATTACACAATGCAACAATTAAAGCATCAAGCTTAAGTAATATAAAAACAGGTGTAATCGGTAACTTAGCTTTCAATATCCCGGTAACCTGTCCTGAAGATCCAACGCAACGACCAAATGTTTAACAGTTATTCATTACCACATGTTTAATAGGCAAAAGGTACGTACCACACATAAGACAACATATATCCAAATATGTACAATATATAAGACAAGGTATATCCCAAGATGTACAGCGTCTAAGACAAGGTATATCCCAGTATGTACAACGTACCTCTTCAATGAGGTAGTTAATCGGAGAATGTTTATACAATCTTTAAGAAATGAATTTAACCAAGTACAAGTTCGAGAACAGCTGGTGTCTGTTTCAAAAAGCAAAATAGTATATGATTATCCCCTTACGATTTATGATACAAAACTAATGTGTGCTTATAGAAAACCTGGTGAGTTTATGTATAACCCCTTTAGTTAATAAATTAATTGATCTCTTTTTAGTTAATTATCAAACCCCAGATATGTTGATTGATGGCTAAAATTAAAAACGTGGTGAAAGGAGGAAAGAGTACACCAGACAGCTCACCTGTAGCATGTATTTCCTATTAATCCGATAGAATCGTATGTACTAAACGGTTACAGAATGTCAGTACATATTTAGAAAAATGATTTTAAAACCGATATAACTCGATGGGCTAAATAAGTCCAGAAACTTCATTTTTCTTTAGAAAAATACAAAAATGTCTGCTTCGCCAACTACCAAACAGGAAGAGAACGTGAAAAGTTACTTATCACCCGGATGTCAATTCGCTGTGAACCATTGCCTACAAAACATAAGGTTGAATGCAACGTATGAGTGATCATCAATAATTTTAACAATTTCTTACAGAAATTTATTTACTTAACGTAATTTTCAAGAAACTACAGAGAGAAGAAATTATAGAAATGAAGTTACTTTTACAAAAATAGTATATTCAAGAAAATACTAGCAAAACAGTAATAATCCAGAGATTTTAACGGGTCGAAAAATTGACTAAATCGTGCAACGTAGGTAACGAATTAACAATCTTTATATTTAAGTTATAAAATCTAAAATTTCGATAACACTTTGTCAATAGTAATACTATCTTTCAAAACTGTTGAAACAATTTTGTAAAATTTGATAACTGTAAGTGTTATCGAAACGTTTAGATTGTATAACTTCAATATAAAAATACACCATAAAAAAACCAAAAAGATAAGTATTCTAAATATCGTATGGATAATAAATCACCAACAGCAATACACCTGTATAATATATAATATATATATATATATATATATATATATATATATATATATATATATATATATATATATATATATATGTGTATTAAAGAAAAGTTACAAACTAAACGCATCTAAGCGCTCATAATCACAAAGTCAGGACAGTATAAATTGTGAATTATTAAAACTGCTAACGTACATTCAGTAAAAACTTGAAAAATTCAAGCTTGCCACAAAAGTGACTGGTGATATATATATCCATAAACTCGTTCATTTTGGTAAATCGACGACGTTTTGTTAGAATCGCATCTACCATTTTCAAGTCACTTTACTTCTGCTTATCGTGATTCAAATTGAACTGCAGTTTTCACTGCTGGTCGCTGGTATTTGTATAACCTTGACTTTCACTTTCTCTGTTGCCGCTTTACTTTTTTATTGCTTATTTCTCGATTTTTCCCTTTATTTAAGTTTCCTGCATGATTTCCAATTTCAATTGCTTCCATTATTATTCGATGTGTTTTGTGTGTATGTTGGCTATCATTTTTGTGTTTTCAAAATCAATTACATGTGATGTACTGCTCACCTATTGTGGAGTAATGACGTGGGTTGGGTCCTTTGAACCGCGTTGCGGTGCTCCTCTACATTGTGCTCCTTCAGCATTTCGATGAAATGTCTTGAGTCTTTGACAGATCTTGCTGTATCTGTGTATAGTTGCAGTTGTTTTCGTAAATATTTAGCACAGATACTGTAACGGTGACCCCACCGACCCAACAATGGGTCTTAATGGTATACCCTCCTTGTGTATCTTAGGTAGACCGCAGAACCACGGACATCTTGATGATTTCTCAATCGGAATTAGTTGTCTGTGTTTCTGGTTGTCGTCTTGTTTCAAATTTTGCCTTTCATTTGTTATTTTAAACTTAATATTTAGGTCAACGTAACATCTTAGTTAATTAGTCCATTATCTTTAGTGCTTGTTTTCAATTCCTGTGTATTCTTGATTTGAGTTTTATCTAGAAAAACGCGGCAAAAAATTGTCTCGCTTCAATATTTGAAGATTTATGTAAAACGAACTAATTGTTTTTGAACAGAGGTGCAGAGCTAGTGAACAGTTGTTTTTTGAAAGAAACGCATACCTTTTATTCTTGTATTTTCAGGTAGTGTTTACATTCTTAGGATAAAATCTCAAAGACATTCAACGTATTCTCGAATGGGGAAGCAATAATCTAGTTAAATTTAATGCTAACAAAACTCAATGTTGTCTTTTGTCCGCCAAAAAAGATCGATTATTTCCTGTTGTAAGTATGAATGGCTCAGTTGTTAAGTTTTCAGACTCTATTACTCTGTTGGGTATGACTGTATCTTCAAATCTCTCATGGGTTGACCATCTTCTGTCAGCTACCAAAAACAGCTGCTCGTAAAATAGGCTTTTTGTACAGATCTAAGTAGTACTTTACCTCTCGACAACTCATTCTGCTGTATAAGGCCCAAATTCGGCCTCATCTGGAATATAATTCTCACCTCTGGATTAGTACTCCCCAATACCTCTCGATATCGTTGATCGTATTCAAAAGAGAGCGATTAGGCTTATAAATGACCCGTCCTTAACTTCTCACATACAGTCCCGTGAGCATGGAAGGATGGTTTCAGTTCTTTCTTCGTATTATCGTTATTACAACGGCTATTGTGCTGCTGAATTATATTCTTTGATACCATTTCGGCTATCTTTGCGAGAAACACTCGGTTCGCTCATTCACATCATCAGCATGCAGTACAAATCTCCACTTGTCGTACCAAACGGGCGCAATCCACATTTTTCTACACGGCTTCTAAACTCTGGAATGATCTCCCTAGTTCCTGTTTTCCTCTCACTTATGATATGAGAAAATTTAAGGTAGCTGTCCATAGGCATCTATTGGTACTTCATTATCCCTCTATCCATCCTCCTAAGTGTTCCTGAGTGCTTTAGCACGATAGGCCAAATTTAGCCTGTTCAGGTCCACAATCATAAAAAAAAATTTTACGTTTATTTGGTGGTTGCTAATTTTAGTTTAATGTTAATTTTGTCAGTTTATTAATTAAATAATTAAAAATATATCAATTTACTTACTTACCTTCACGCCATTCCCTTGCGGGGTAGGCAAAACAATCCCTGCCTCTTATTTATTTTTTATTCACAATCTTTCTCCATGCTTTCCTATCTCCGCATACCTCCCTAGCTTCCGCAAGATTCATACATAGTCTCTGACATGCCCTTTTGTTTTTAGAACTCCTTATCTTTATTTCCTTTATCATAGATTCTACTACATTCAGCCAAGTTTTACGCGGTCTACCAGGCCCGGCCTTTCCCCTAACCTCACCCACATATATTTGTTTCGTTAATCTTGTGTTGTTCATTCTCTCAATGTGACCAAACCAACGTAATGTACAACTTTTATATCTATCCATCATCGTCTTTTCCTCACCGCACTCCCTCATTATGCATTCATTTTTTATCTTGTTCCTTCTCGTTTTACCACATGCGCTTCTCAGAAATCTCATACCTACGGCATTTATTTTTCTTTCGTGCTTTTTTTGACATACCCATGTCTCACTTCCATACAGTACTGATGGGACGAATACGCCATTATAGATTGCTCGTTTCGCAGCTAGACTCATGCTTTCATTTCTCATTATCGTCCACATACTTCCAATCACTTTCTGCATCTGCATCTGCAGTAAACATTCTACCGAGATATCTTGCAGAGTAAATACTCTACTCTCCTTTCCACCTTCCCGATTGAACACCACAGTCTTAGTTTTGTTAACGTTTACCTTTAGGTCCATGCTCTCACAGACTGTATCAAACTTCCCCAGAGCGGTTTGCAGCTCATCCGCACTGTCACTTAATAAGACTGTGTCATCTGCATACACTAGGAGTCGTACATTTACGTCACCAACCATTACACCATTTGTATCGTTACATGCTTGTCTAAGACATTTATCCATGTATACATTGAACAACCACGGTGACATCACACAGCCTTGTCGCACTCCTTGCTCAATATTAAAGTATTCACTCACACCTCCTCTCACCCTAACACATGCCCGACTACCGTTGTATACTGCCCTTATTCCATTTATTAGACCTTTGTTTACGCCATATTCATTTAATATTTCCCACAGCTTCTCTCTATTCACTCTGTCATATGCTTTATCCAGATCTACAAACGCACAGTACAACTTCCTTTTTACCTTTAAACACTTTTCGATCACCTGCTGGAGAGCAACCATCTGATCGACACATCCTCTCCCTGGCATGAAGCCACCTTGCACATCCCACATCTTAGATTGTGTACTCTATCAATCAGTATTCTTCCAAATACTTTACCAGGTACGCTAGGCAATTGTATTGTTTTCTTGAGTAATATCCTAGCGAGCAGACCGGTTACTGGCCAAATCGTGCCCCGGACGATGTAGCATTCCCTACTAACGGTATCGTCCTACTACCGGACAGTTATGTCTACTGTTACGACATTTTGGATTCAATTTACGTAAACAGGGAGATGTCAAGATAAGTAGTTGACAAATTAGGGAATATCTATTACTTTCTTGTGCGCAAACAAAAATAAATGGTCAGAGAGTATGTCTAGCATGGATACATACATACAAGAATCATTAAGCTCTATATTAGAAGAGAAATAAATATAGGCCCGGTATTTTAGTAAGTCAATGCTATAATACAGGTCATGCCTAAAAAAATTAAAATGTAAGAGTAAAAATAAAACATAATTGTCCATTTTGGTGCGAGTTATACAGCCAATCCATTGTTTGGGTGACAAAAGGGAAGATATTGAATTAAATCAGAATTTGTAAAGAATATGTCAAAAAGGAGGTCCGTCATAGCCGATCATTTAATAACGGAAAAATGGTGAAAAATAAATGTTAATTATTGATATTTAAATTATGAAATAACGACTTGATTACGAGTAATTCCAATGACACGGAGGGCACGGAAACCAAAAATTTATACAAAAATCACTTTAATTTGTAAAAATTCCTTGAAGTTCAGTGTTTTGTATATTTATCTAATTTTTTAAATGTATTCATCATTAATAAAACGGAAACAGAAGTTTTGTGACCTTGTAATAAATAATTATTAATTAATTGCTATTATAAACTTGAAACTTTTTTAAATTGGTTATATAAGATATTGTTATGACTTTTACAATTAAATTTTTTTGTACTTACAAAAATACTAAATCTGTATTTAAATTATAAAGGTACCTAGTGTAATTGAGCTTTAATTACTAAATTCAAATAACTTACGTCAATAAATTTATGTAAGTAATTAATACATATAAATTATATATTTCATCAGTCATTTACATAGTTTTAAAAAATCTAAATCTGGTTCATAAATTGCTTCATTAATTTTCAGCCGAAGGGGAAAAAGATTAAAAGTAACTGTATTGGAGTAATTTTTTTTCAAATTTGAATTTTTTCTTAATACTCTACTAATTAAAAATTTTTATTTAATACAATTTCTGTTTTTAGTGTAACGTAAATTAACATAAATATTAATTGCAGCTATAAAATTTTATTTACAGATGGTTTGCGCTCACATCACAACACTTTTTTTTATAACTTTTCCTGTTAGACTAAATTACTTCAATAAAATCTATTTACGTATGTCCACTTTTGTGGGATTTTTTAATACAATTAATTAAGCAAAAAAATGTGTCAGTAATTAGGAATATTAAATTAGTCTCAAGTTTGATGTCAATTAAAATTAACCAATTGACGTTATACAAATTTAAATAAAATGTGAGGTGAGGGTGTGATCCTATTCAAACAGATGGTATAATTTAACTTTTCTAGATTCTTGTACTATATAAACCGAATTTCAGGACAAACAATTGAATTTGTAAATATTTGATTTAATGCAAGTGTAGTTCCGGGTTTGATGCCAAGTTAATCTTCCTTCATAGTTCAACATTTCTATATTGGTCATCTCCAGATCGATATTTTTTGCTCGGCTTTGCTTTGAGCAACTCGAATAAATCTATATGGATGTTGAAGGCGCCTAGATGATCGCTAAAATCACATCAAATAATATGAAGCCAAATAAATTGAATTTTAACGCAAGGGATGATGCTCAAATACTACTAGAACCATGGAAACCAACACTATCGATATTTTCAACAATTATAAGAGAAAGAGAAAGTGGAAGTTGTCTCTCAACCAGAGTGATCACCAATGACACGTCAGTACACCAAAGCGTCGAACCGGAAAAACCAATTGCCACAACCGAATAGACAGGACAATAATTTTATTCGAGTTACACTAAGCAATGACAAGTAGAAAATAAATTTACATCTTGAGATGTAAAGAAAGACCAGCATGGTACTAAACCAAATTTTTGAAATTATTTCCGTTGAAGATTGTTCTGGCCACTCAATTGAAGCTTTGAAGTTTATTTACCAAACAGTAATTGTAAGTACTAACTAAAATGTATGCATAAAAACAAAACAAATTAAAAATAATAATAGTAGTGCATGCCGAAAAAACTAACCAAAAACAACATTTATGTCAGCACTTTTCTTTTCCACGGACTTTTCATTAATCAAAAATAATGTTAAATGAAATGGATTCGATCCTTAACAAAAAAAGGATTATAAAGACCAAATTTTGGAAAACTCGTCGCCTGAGCTGCTGCTATCACTATCTCCTTTATGTCACTGTGATAATCGGCTGTGGTTGTTGGTAAAACACCAAAATAAACACAACTTTCTTACGATGGCAACTTTGTTGTGGTTCAAAACGAATTTGATGAACTTACAATCCATTTCACTTTTTCAACAAACAAATCGTTTGTACCATCAGAATCCTCGTCAGATCACTTGCGGATTTCATGAAATGTCTGGGTGTTTATCAGTTTTTAGCAAATGAAGTGTAAGCTCTTAGATATGTAGTTTGATCAGTGATGTTTTAAATAATGTGACGCTATCGTTCACGGGTCTTAGTCTCGATAGACAAGAATTAAATTTGACTTTTGGGGAAATGTACGTATTATCTTACTCCTTTATCGTAGAAATTGAGTTTGAATTATTGCATTGTAAATAAGACTATGTAAGGAGCTATGACTAACGATTTGTGCCAAATTTTGTGCACGTATTCCCAGTAGTGAGTGCAAAGCAAGAAGCCTAAATTAAAATTTTATTCTATATATAATAATAGTATTTTCATTGCATTTAAAGTTACGGTTTAATCACAAAATCAATGCAAGTTCAATTCGCGTAAATAATACTCACGTTGCTTAAACGCCATGTTTTTATGAAAAATAAATAATTAATGACGCGTAGTTCCGCCTTTCAAAACGGTTGTCCGTGTACCCTGATTTTTTTACGAACGAAAGTGTTAGTAAACAAAATGGTTTAAATAGTTGAAGTATTACCATCTTCAAACGTAAATAGGTAACTTAGCTGTACGGCTGTTTAGATAATGAGGTTGTCACGTGTATTGTACCTTTTGCATTATCTTTTGACAACATAAATTAATTGCAAACGTATTTTGTTATATAGATATGTGAAATATATGGCAAGCACGATTACGTACAGGCGTTGGTGTTGTGACCATATTACCTTATCACTACTTTATAATTAAGTTTTGTTCTTTGGTACTAGTATCTTCCCACCTTGAAGTGGGTGGTAAATCTGTTCCGATTTTTTTTGTTTTGTGATTATTGTTTAACAAACACGTGACCAGATGCTAGTGTGAGATCCCCCAAACTTCAACTATTAAGCCTGATGCAATGCAATGTTATTAACAAGATAGAGCAATGTGCGCATGCGTGCGTGCGTCGGTGCGTGAGTGTGTGTAATTTCATTCTTTTTTGCTTATACATAATTTAATATGCGTTTTATTTTTTCATTTGACCATATTTGTCAAAATGATAATGGTACCACCTAAAAGGCCACAATTTTCAGTTGCCATTGAGAGATTGAATAAAAAAATGACGTCTCCTAGGTTGAACCCATTGACGGTAATAAAGTTCACGGCTGCGTTTTTGAAGAGTGGTCTAATCACGTGTGTGATACTCATACCGAAACAAATAGAGACTATTTTACCGTAGAAAGGCCCTTGATGAGTTATGGTGAAGAATCTGCAATGTTGTTTATTAATTCTTCTATTACGTGCAAAACGTCTCACGACTTTTCGTCCTCATTTCGTGCCAATTTGGTATATTTTCTGCCACATTTCACACGTTGCAGCTCGCCGGTAAACAATTATTAAGCTCAATTAGCACTTTGTAAAAGAGTAGACACAAATGTTTCTTCAAAACTCTTCAAAAGCAATATTAGAGATGTGTTTTGTATCCATAGTAACAGAAATTGACAGATAATATATTAAAAAAAAAAGAAATTCTTGTTAATCTACTATTAATTAAATAACATTGGTATAACCTTTTTATCCATTATTTATACATGCAGCCCTTTAAATATTTGGTGCTTCGAGTCGGATAAATCGGTATTTGAAAAATTAAGAATGCGAAAATCCATATCTCAAAGAAGCTTTTACAAAGGGAAAATAACTGGAATCTTCAACAGAGCACTCCCGGGCAATAAACATGCGTCGGTCGAGCAAACTACAACAGAACTAAATAAATAAATATCTTCAGCAACTAACGGCAGTATGGAACTGTTTTAGAAATATGTACCAGAAGATAATCATATTCTATTTTACTGAAGAATCACACCATTTTGGATATGAGGAAGAAGTAGAGGGTATATTTTTTCATCTGATAGTTATACTTAATGAATTCATCAACTCCGCTTGTATAACTCAGTCCATGGAGGAGCATACCTCGGTCGTCAAAATGAATATTTTCAGAAAATTACGATTGGCGTACTTTTAAGGATATGTTAATAGAGCTGTTCACCAAAACATTGATCTACCACAGGTAAAACGTCAATATGTTTCAGATATTGTTTATGAGCTATAGAAATTTTTCCAACTGACTTAGATTATGAAGAAGAATGAAATAAACTCGAACATCAATTTAAAAAACCTAGACAAATGTTAATTCACTAATTGAACTCTGAAATCTCAACCTATGGTAAATTAAATATTTCAGATAATGTTTTGTGTTCAAAGAAAGTTATTGGTTTGGATGGGGAAAAACGCTATTCAGACAACTTGTCTTCAAAGAAAGGTAAAACTAACAAAAGATAATAAAACAATTTTATGTTTCAGCCGAAGCCCTATGCCCAAACTGTTGTTCTAATCATGCAATGTTGTCAGTGTCTATTTCTTTAGATAAAAGAAACGGATTCGTCATCAAAGCAGCTTTATGTCATAACTATAATTAATGATTATACAACAAAAATAGCAATCAATTGCAACCACGCAAATTGCACTCATATCCACAGCTTTAGTGCGGGCGTATTCTGACTCTAAGTGAAATTTTATCGCCAAGTTAGCTGTATCACGATTGGGAATTTCTAGAAATTTTTATTTGAATAATTCACGATTATACTGCGAAACGAGTGCGATAAGCGCCTTATGAAACATATCTCATATACTATTTTTTGTATTTTGCATATTTTATGAAAATTTGAAAAAAAAATGTTAATTATAAATTAAATGGGGATATTGCTGGTATTGTCAGGGGGGGTTGGCAACACTGATTGTCAGAAGGTAAAAAGATTAAACTTCAAATTGTTTTCAATTATTATTTATTAACTTTGTTTCAAGTGTTTGTGCGATTATAAATACTTAACTTTATATTTCATTAAATTCTATTTCTCTTTCCTTATTAGCGTGTTACAAAAGGAGAATATTGTTTAAGTAATTTATGATTATACAGCGAGACGAGTGCGATATAACAAATAAAAATGTATGGATCGGGATTTGAACATTAAAACAGTAAGTTTGCACCACGGTCTAGCTTAGCAAGGTACATTGCTTACGAAACTTACTGTAGGTTGAGAGCTCGTTTCATCACGTTGTGAGGGAGGCAGAGATATTTCAAGAGCTATACTCAGTTAGCATTCGTTAAGCGCCACTAAATTTTATAGCTTAAATAAAAATTGAGAAAGTTGTACATTAATACCACAGGTAATCTGAATAACAGTGAACATGTGTATTTATTTGCATATTTAATAAAACAAAATAATATCTGATTATTTGCAGCATAAAACCAACTAAAACAGTACTATTCGATATTAACTAATTCCTAATTCAACGCAAGCTACACAAACATATAACCTATCTTTACATATAATGAAAAATGAAAGATGCTCAACACTATATACCTTTAATAAAGTCTATTTGACCTACGTCAACAAACATTACAGTTACAAGGTTATGCACTCAAATATTTTTCTCTTAGAAAACGTTAACCGAAGTCAGCTGTTTCTTTTCATTATAACCGTATCAAAACAACACTATGCTGACTTTTTATCTACATAAAACGTACTTTGCATTAAAAGGACACCTACTTACATTTTCTTACACTCAAAATAAATATAATGTGATAACTTAATTTTTGAACCGAACTGCAGTTTGAGAACTTCATTTCCTGTCAATATGACAAACATACAGTACGTAAGGTAATTGTCTTCATTAACGTACCAATAAACGAAATGTAGCCTAAGCAGATGTTGAGACTACGAAAGCAGGCTTGGACCACGGAAGCAGGCATTATTGATACAAAACAAATGTATCTCCATTTTTAATTCTTCAAGATAGAATTGCATTATCATGCACGCCATTTCATGTATTTAACTTCGTGACGTCATCAACCACGCTTTCGTATACCAGCAATTACGATACGAATTTCATTAATTCATGGGGATTTTCTTAATTTTTTAATTTTCTTAATGCCAGGGGCTTTCACTATTAAATACAATATATACAAAAATGTAACCAGAAGCCATTACATACCTTATACAAGGGAGTAAAACTTTAAATTAACGTACTGGGTTGAAAGGTAGAACGAACGGAAATGAACGGAATGTTTAAAGTTATTGTCTATTAATATTTGTAGTGTTGAAAGTACTTAATTTTAAATTTCATCAAATTCAATTTCTTTCTTTATTATCCTTAGCCGTATCATGCCATAAATAAAGAATATTACTTGAATAAATCACGATACTGCTGCTGTTGTCAAATAGGTTGGCATCACTGATTGTCAGTTAAAACAAATTGTTCACAATTATTATTTGTTTTTTTTAAGAATTGTGGACTTGAACAGGCTAAGTTTGGCATATGAACGACTACCTTAAACGTTTTTATATCGTAAGTAAGAGGAAAACAGAAACTAGGGAGTTTAGAAACCGCGTAGAAAAATTTGGATTGGATCCGTTTGATACAAAAAAGAGATATTTGTACTGCGGATTACTGATGTCAATTAGCAAACCGGGTATTGGTAGTAAAAGTGGCATCGTACCAAAGAATGTAATTCAGCAGCGCAATAACCATTGTAATAATACAAAGAAAGAACTGAAACGATTCTTCTATGTCCAAGGGATTGTATGTCAAAAGGTAAGGTCATTTATAAGACTAATCGCTTTTTTTAATACGATATCGAGAGTGTATTGGAAAGCACCAACCGAGAGGTGAAAATCATATTCCGTATGAGGTAGAATTTGGGCCTAGTATAGAAGAAAGAGTTGCCGGGAGGTAAAATACTGTTTAGATCTGTACAAAAAGTCTATGTTACGAGCAACTGCTTTGGTAGCTGACAGAAGATGGTGAACCCAGGATATATTAGAATACAGTCATTCCCAACATAGTAATAGTGTCTGAAAACTTACGATGTGAGCCATTCATACTTACAACTTTTTTGGCGGACACAAGGCAACGCTGAGTTCTATTAGCGTTAAATTTAACTAGATTATTACTCTCTATTCAGAAATACGTTGATGAGCGCATTATTTAACCCAAAAGAGGTGAGTTTCGCAAGTAAACACTTATGCCAATCTTGGTCAAATGCCCTTGAGATATCTAAAGCTACTACAACTGTTTGACTGGATTATTCTACTGCATTGTTCCAAATTTGGGTCACATATGAAAGAAGATCACCTGTTGAAGTACTCTGCCTAAAACCATGTTGGGGATAACTAAGCAGTTTGTTAGTTTTAAGGAAAGAGAACAGTTTCCGATTGATGGCTTTTTCCATGATTTTAGACAAACTGGAAGTGATGGAAATTAGTTGGTAACTCGAGGGATCGGCCTTATCGTTTTTTTTTGGGAATATGTTAAACTTCTATGAAGAAGGAAATTTCCAGAAGACTTAGAGATCGAATAGAGCTTAGGTAGGGCTGGTACTAGTTCAGGAAACCATTTGTTTAAGACAATAGCTCGGATACCGCCTCATCCAGTCGCCTTATTGAGATCAAACCTACCGATAATCGATAATCTTGTGCCGAAAATGAATTGGTTTCATAGCGTATGAAGAAGAGTTGATTAAGGGCACATTTTTTCTAGAATCACTGAGACACGAGTTTGGTGCAAATAAATCCACAAGAAGACTGACTTTGTCTACAGAATCAAAAGCTACAGATCCGTCAAAAGACGTCATGGGGAAATGAAGAAGTACCACAGTTTTGACTGATAGCTTTAGCTAAAAACGAAAATTCACGACTGTCCAAAGGAGATGTAACTAGTAGGCTATGTTTCGGCACTATCACCAGCAGGATTAGTGGAATCACGAAAATTGATGCCAATTAGAGTTATGAACATTAAAATCTCCAAAAATTGAGATATTGCAAGATTGAAACTGAGATAGAAGCCAGCCAACTTTCAAACTAAGGTAATCGAAGAAGTCTTGAAAATTGAAGTCATCGGGAGGATAAATGCAACAGTAGAATTTCCATAACCTTGGACGGGAATGTTTAACCAAATCACATCGATTTTTTTATTCTCCGAAGAAGAAATCCTTTTGCAATCGATGTTGTCCTTGAGATAGGCACTTACGCTTCCTTGGTATTGAAAGTTAGAGTGAAGAGGAAATTGCAAGTGGGGTGAATCGGAGCGTTTGGAGGAGACATGTGTTTCAGATAGAAACAAAATGTCAGGTTGTAATTGTTCAAGATGTTGGTGAACAGCATTAAGATTAGACCTGATACCCCGGATGTTGCAATAGTCGATCAGAAGATGCAAAAGACGTCATTCGCTTATGACAATGAGGTTATTATGAACGTAAAATAAAAAAAATATTATTTAGAACCAACAGGATATTGACCTTGTCCTAAATTATCCAAATTATTTGTTAAAAAAGATCTAGAATACTCACTATGCACGCATTAATATCAATCAATAATCAGATATCAATCTATTTATAGAAGTAATAATTAATAAAATCATTCTAATTACTAATTAATTTAAATAACATAAATATATGGAAAATATGTTATTAATTGAGTAATAAATAATAATGCTATTTTCATTACATGCGTATTATTAATATAATTTAAATGCATGACCGTATATAAGAAACATAAAAAAAATTGTTGCAAATAACCAATCATTTTTATTTTTTGTGCTAGATTAACAATTTTATCTCCATTATAACCAATAATCCTACTCACAACATTTATATGAAATTATTAATATTACATTGAGCCACTATATTCGTTCCGAGCCTTTAAATAACGTTGAGGTCATGTAATGAATATTTGAGCACGAAATTATAGTTGCAAGTTGTAACCTATGTTACGCCACTGATAATTTTAACGTATTGTATAAGATGATAAACCATGATATTTAACCTACAACTATTTAAAGAATTGTTTTAACTGTAAAGTTGTGAAAGATAAAAATTCTAGTTATGTTTTGTGAAAATAAAACGTGAAACGGTTGCCCATGTCATCACTATAATATTAAATGACGTAATTCACGTCGGTAGCTCTTACTTAGTGAGAATAGTTTTAAAGAAGTAATTGAACTAAAAATTGTACTCATCAAAACTTTTCGTAAATATAACAAAGTCGTTATCTATAACATTTTTGGAAAACTGCACGATGACAGCGGAAAAATGAAATTACGAAACTATTGCAAAAATCATACATTCAAAGTCGGATAATATTAAAAAAATGAATGCAAAAATATCAAGAGTAAGAATGAACAGCGAGTGTTAAAGAGTTCGTTCGGTTAGTGTAAATAAAGTCCGCTTCTGTATTTGTTTTACGCTTTAGGATTAAATTGGAAACAAACCATCGCATAACAGGTGGTAGCAGTGTCGAAATCAAGACTGGGAGAACAAGTAAGGCAGAAACGTACTATTACTTTGTTTATAGGTGGTACAGTTTGTAATTTAGATTTTGAGATATTAGTCCCGGATTCTAATTAAAGTTACATAAAGAATTGTTGCTGACCACTGCCCAATTATGTGCTTAGAGCTGTAGCCTAGCATTAATTAGTAGGGTGTAATGTCCCCACGTACCCTATCTTTAAAAGTGTAATTTGAACTTATTCGCAATAATGCAAATTTAAGAACAAAACAACCGCTAAGGGATGTATCTTAACTTTACTGACAATAATCCTACTATTACTCACATTACTTGCTTGGCTTTATTATTTACAAGTCTGATATTGAATTACTCGCAACCCTCAAATCTGGTCAAAAGAATTGGCCGTCTAGTGGTAGCTACGCCGTGTTATGCTAATGGAGTTAAGTAAAGTTAAGTGTGGGACAGGTAGACAATGAAACTACTCAAAAATTAGAATTAATCAGCTTTGCGCAATGATGGTTCAACCCGTTAATGTACTATTCTGGAAAAGAACCACCAAAAAACCCCAATTTATTCATAAATAAGTAATTGTACAAGTACATTAATAAATCGAACAAAAAAACAATGAAAGTGTTCGATATATAACAAACGCCATTAGATCAGGTTAAAGTGCGTACAAAATTACAACATTAAGCAACAAGAAAATAAAAAGCAGTTTAACTACACGTACACACAATAAAAAACAAACAGTGCAATCACATCCACAATTGTATCATAAATAAATCAGAATAAAATTTGTAATACCAAACATGTGGCCCTACACAACCAATCATGCTGGTCTTTAAGTAAATAAGAAAATAATAATGCAGATTACGATACATATAAAATATAACAAATAGAAACATTAAACAGGTAGCAATAAGGTAAATGCAATGCAGTTTACCTACACTTCGGCAAGAACAAAAAAATAGGCAAGGAACTTATACATACACAATTGTGTAGTTTATAGAAGCAGGAATTACAATAAATTACATGTATGAGAAATTAGTTCGTAAAAAAACAATTCTAAATAAGCCGACTGAATCAAAGACACAAAAGACTCATTAAAACAAATCCTTGCAGGAGCAAGGTGCAAATAAATCATAACAAAGTGACCAGTACACTAGCTTGAGTAAATGCGTTAGAAAACAGAGCATCCCTCTCTCAGCTTACACACCCATCTTTACAAAACAATAAGTTTAACAATAAATATATAATTTGAGGAGTTTTAAGGTCATCTGGACCCGTGTCTGTAAACCCCGGCCTTGTTTATAACAATTTAACCGTCATCTATTCTGCCACATTTTGTCCACGCCTCATTATCTCTGCACAAATATTAATAAACAGCCAATAACGCCAACTCATACTAACAATGAGGAGGGCCACGGTACTGTCCAAAGCGAACTTCTTTTCTTTTAACAGATTTCAACTTAATGAGCCTGCGTGCATAATTAGATACTTCTTGCAAGCCAATGGTTGATTTTTAATAAGTTACATAGGCTTGTTGAATTGTTTGCTGCGAGCTTTGATCTACATTCAAATACCTACTTACACTTGAATATATTCCCTTTAGTTAAACACTTTATCACAAACACGACGAGTTAAGATGCGTGGTTTAAACTCGACGCCGCGGCGATTATTTATAGATTAATTTTTGTAAAAACTTGCATTAAAACCTACACAAAAAGAAAAGGATAAATTCGCGTTTTTAGTTTTACTAAAATGTACACGATAAAAATAGACAGAACGGTTTACAATGCGGATTTGTAATTAAACAATCGGATCGATCCGGATGAATCAAAACTGCAACCTCAACTGCGGTTTTTACTCTCCAAATTCACCCCCGTTTTTAAATGTTATAAAAAAAACACGAAATATTACGAGGGAATACTTTCAATATTTATTACTACAAGAAGTATTAATTTTTAAAATATGCATTGGTCCGTAACAAACCTCATCGGTCTCGAATTTCCTAGTACCAGACAAAGATGTTTTTTTATTTGCGGTATGTTCCGACGTAATTAATTATTAAATTAGTGATGTTTCATACCAAGAATGTGAGTGTACAAATTTTCTTACATAAAAGACATAAAATAAAATATCCCGAAAACATTAGAAAATTATGACTTATTATACTTATTATACCCGTTAATTATCCTTTCTATTGCGGTAACAATTGCGATTTGAAAATGTTTATTACAATAAAAAAATTGTCTCGGTCCGCTACTTATAAAGGCTAGGCAAGAAGTTCTTTTTTATTTACGTTGTTGTAAAAGTCAATGTACTTATTCATCACAAATTTTAATAGATATATTGATTCAATATTTTGATTTATTTCTGATTGGTAATGACCTTCAGTTATTTAATCTTTGCGAAAATAACGCATTACAAATATAGATTAAAAGATTTATAATTAATTAATTTCTTCGCCAAATTTTAGCTTAAAGGTAAAGTACAAGGGATGACAATATAATTTCTGTATAACGTATTTTACACACCTTTGGTTCACTAAAGAGAACTGTAACGTTTTATTAGAAAAAGTTTGTAAGTACACTGATTATTGAAGTAGATGTTCACTTCACAATTATGTCGCGTAATTAATTTAAATTTTGGAAGTTTAAAGCTTAAATGTTTGATTGGTGATCTTAACCCAGCTGCAGACTTTTATGCTTGGTTAAAATTACAATAAATTACATTTTTAGGCATAGAACAAAGGCTTATTTTATACACAACAGATAATTTATTAAAACTGGAGAAGCGTATTGGCTACTGCTTGTGCTATTCCAGAATGTGATGTTTATTTATCTGTTATTCACGCAAACATGAAGCAGCGTTGTCAATATTTTTAGACCTCTATTTTTAGCATTTATTTAACGGTTGTTTATCCATTAAGTAGAATTTAATTCAATAATTTAATAAACTTATTCAAACAAATCGTACTCTACGTATTACTTCAGTGTTTTATTGAGAGAGAAACTATATTCCTTTTTATGGTCATTATGGGTTTTTAACATCGCGTGCAAGACCTTTTACCGAAATATTCCGACCGTAGTGGCGTCTTATGCCATATATTATGAATATTGAGATTTATCTTAGCATAAGTGTGAATTTTAAAGCGTTATTTCAGAAAATTCTTACTAAAAGCCATGGTCTTTTTCGGCGAGCTTAGTCAATAACCCGCTTATTTTAATCTATGCAACATTTAGTGTAAATTGAGTGTGTAACAACGTCTGTCATTTTAGGTCACCAAAATTATTCAAGCCTGTCAATTGGTGATGGTCAAAATTTTTCATATTGGTAGTCAAGAAATTCTCAAAACTTAGCTCGTAGAAAAGATCAATCTAACATAAACACTATCAACCCATGATTTAATCAAATACGTGGAGTTGTTGACTGCTATGTTTAGCAGGCTTATGTTTATGTTTTAATTTTTCAAATTTGACAAAATTGTTTACTACATCTTTAACAATTTTTAACAAACATTACTACTGACGAAGATAACTGTAAGTGTTATCGAAACGTTTAGATTGTATAATTTAAAGTACACCATTAAAAAATCCCAAAAAAGATAAGTATTTTATTATGAGTGTTAATGGTGAAAGTTTACATTTTCATATTCATAATTTTATTTTTATGAAAAATACAAATGTCATTTTTTGCAGACTGTTGCAATAAACCTTTGCCTATAACACCTCAAAGTTTTATTCAAATTGTTTGACAGGAACAGAACAATTAACGAGTTATTACTAAGACCGCATCTGTCAATTTTTTTAGAAAAATGTTTTTTTTAAAACGACTGAAATTTCGTATCTAGTTTATTTAACAAACTTACCTTAAAATTCGACATAGAATCCAAAAATGTATTAATATACGGGGTGTTCCATTTAAAATAAGCGACTAGGTGAAGGTGAACGTGAAAATATTTTAGATGAGTTAGCCCTAACATCATTACCCTGTCACCAAATTTTCAAAATTATAGTAAGTTTGGTTTAGCAGATACTCATAGGATCAGCTCCCAAAGGCGGACCCTGTATATATATATATATATATATATATATATATATATATATATATATATATATATATATATATACAGGGTGTTTCTGAAATAGGGTTCCGAATTTATACTGCATGTAGAACTCATTAAAATAAGACAAAATGTTCATATAAATATGTGCCCTAAAACGCACCCTTAGAAAGTTACAGGCCCTTGAAAGGGTTCGAATTTAACTGATTTTATCTAGTTATTTCAAAAACGATGAAAGATAAAGAGACGAAATAAAGGGAACACACATAACTTTTCACGCCGAGTAACATGAGCTAGACCATTTTTCGTTATTCGAATCATAGGCGTCCTTTTCAGGGGGGTGGAAAGGGTACCAAGTCCCTAAAAAATTTTGTACGACCTTTTTGCATTTTTTTTTAACAAATTCATAAATTTTGGACAGTTTTACGTAAAAAATATCGTCTTTGCGTAAGTCGATATCGGCAACGGTTTTTGTGTAAAATGAGTTTGAAAATTATCATTATTTGATAAAATTACTGTTATTCACTTCGGAATCAATTCAGAAACGTTCCTATTATTTAGCCAAATTGTATTTAGAAATAATCAGATTCATTTAGTACATAAACTAAGATTATTTTAATGTCGAGTTTTCCTTATTATTTACTTCACAAAACTATCCAGTTAAATTGCAATTAATAATTTCATATAAAATAAATAAGCTTAATTATGATCAGCATAATGCACTGTAATAATGAAATAATTAATAACACAATTTAATAAGAAACAAGGTAACTAACACTAATTACTATTAAAAGGGATAAATTACAGTAACTGTTCGAAATGACCACCATCCATTTCAATGCATAATCTAGCGCGACGTTTCAAAGACTTGCAAACCCTCTGAAAAATTCTTGGCGTTTGTCATATTTCCATGCAGGCGATTTCAATTTTCTCCCGTAATTGTTCAATGGTTTCGATTGATGTTTTATACACTTTCGCTTTGAGGTGGCCCCACAGAAAATAATCGAGTGGGTTTAGGACGGGGACCGGGGAGCAGGAAACAGGACCTCCTCGACCTATCCACTTTTCTCCATAAACTTCATTTAAGTGTTGTCTTACGTTCAAGAGGTAATGGGGCGGCGCTCCATCCTGCATAAACCACATGTGTTGACGTTCAATTACAGGTATATCTTCTAAAAGTTCCAACAAATCGTTTACTAAGAAATTATAATAATTCTGACCATTCAGCCGATTAGGCAATATGAAAGGCCCAATTAGCCGATCACCTAAAATGCCGGCCCAAACATTGATGGAAAACCGAATTTGATGTCTTGCCTGAAATACACTGTGGGGATTTTCTTCCGCCCATTCGTGTTCGTTATGAAAATTAACGTATCCATCTTTACTGAAACTTGCCTCGTCGGTAAACAAGATACGTGAAGAAAAATTTGGGAACCGTCTCAACTTTTGTAATAGCCATTGGCAGAATTCTCGGCGGGGTCCGTAATCATTAGGATTTAAAGCTTGAACTCGTTGGATGTGAAAAGGATGAAGGAGCTGCTCGCAAAGAATTCGCCAAACTACAGAAAAACTTATGTTATTCATACGCGCGATACTTCTTACATTAACTCTTGGATTTTCTTGAACTATTCTCAAAACAGTTCTTCAGTCGCCGGGATTCTTACAAATCTGGCTCTGACTATCGTTTATCCTTGCCTGGAATGAACCACTTTCTCTTAAACGTTGATGGATCCTCTGAAATACTTGTCGAGGTGGAAGTCTTCTATTTGGGCATGCGACCGCATACAAACGCCTTGCTTCTGTTGCATTACCATTTGCACGGCCATACATAAAATACATATCCGTAAATTCCGCATTTGAATAGTCTGGCATTTTAAAATAATAATATTTTTAACGGCCACTAAATTAATTTTGATTAACTTTTTCTAAAGTTAGGCGACAAGTTATCAATAAATAATTATTTATTCTGACAGGGTATCATAGCCAACGCTATTTTTTGTTTCCTATTGTAACTTGATTTTCGGCCTAATAATTTCTAGAACATTTATGACAATTTTCAAACTCATTTTACACAAAAACCGTTGCCGATTTCGACTTACGCAAAGACGACATTTTTTACGTAAAACTGTCCAAAATTTATGAATTTGTTAAAAAAAATTGCAAAAAAGTCGTACAAAATTTTTTAGGGATTTGGTACCCTTTTGATCCCCCTGAAAAGGACGCATATGATTCGAATAACGAAAAATGGCCTAGCTCATGTTACTCGGCGTGAAAAGTTATGTATGTTTCCTTTATTTCGTCTCTTTATCTTTTATCGTTTTTGAAATAACTGGATAAAATCAGTTAAATTCGAACCCTTTCAAGGGCCTGTAACTTTTTAAGGGTGCGTTTTAGGGCACATATTTATATGAACATTTTGTCTTATTTTAATGAGTTCTACATGCAGTAGAAATTCGGAACCCTATTTCAGAAACATCCTGTATATAGACACACACAGGGTGTCCACAAACTCTTTTCATAAAACTGCAGATTCTAGACATTTAAAAAATTTCAATTTTTTCATAAAAGAATGATACTCTTGCCTGAAGTCGCTACGACGCACCGTTTTCGAAATAAATCGATTGGAACTTTTCATGTGTTAATCATACTTTTATAAAATTAACCAACGAATTCATTTACAATTATGAAAGATGGCTATGGAAAATAAAAAAATAACAATTAAGTGAACATCAAAATAATTAGCATTGCAGATACTAGTTGAGGTTAAAATGTCAAATAAGTTTTAAGTGAAAGATTTTTTATTGTTTAGTTACAGTACCGTAAATACAAAAAGTTGAATATTGTTAGAATGGTTTCGTTTAGTAACGAAGAATATGCCGATATGGATTTAGTGTACAGCGAAATTGCAATGCAACGCTCGGGCAGCAGCACGTAAATAAATTTCCAGGTAGAAGACATCAGGATGATATTTGAATGGAAATTGAGTACAATCCCGAAATAAGCGTAAGAAGGTTGGCTGCAATGTATCCCAATGTGTCAAAATCTTCTGTATGGAACGTTCTACATAAGGAAGGCTTATATTCTTTTCATTTCAAAAAAGTCCAGGTCTTGCAATCAGGTGATTTTCCTGCTCGTGTTGATTTTTGCATTTGCATGCAAAATAAAGAGAATCAAGACAAAATTTTTTTTCTAAAATTTTTTTTTTTGACGAAGCCGCTTTTACAAAAGATGGAATTTTTAATATGCATAATGCACATTATTACTCCTATGTTAATGAAAAATCCTCATGCGATAAGAGAAAGTAAACATCAGGATAGGTTTAGCATTAATGTATGGTTAGGCGTTCTTGGTGATAATTTGCTTGGACCTGTAGAATTGCTTAATTGTGAAGAATATCTCAACTGATAACAAAATACTTTACCGGATTTATTAGATGACATTAATCTGAATATTCGACGGAACTTGTGATTTTTACATGATGGTTGTCCGGCTCACTATAGCCAAATTTAAATTCTTGCGATTTTTGTGTTTGGGAATATCTAAAATTAATGGTTTATTCCCAACCAATAGAAACATGTGATCAGCTTTGGAGAAGAACTCAGGATGCCTGCGACGAATTTAGGAACAATAGGGGAATTTTTGCAAAAATTCGGCAATCTTCACATAAACGAATAAATTTGTGCATAGAAAGAAGTACATTGTAGCTTAGTTTATTTAAAGCAAAGATTCAACGAAATTTTGAAGTCGGGTATTTAGAAATTGAACCGCACGTTCTGTAATTATGTTTACATTGGACAAACACTTAGGAAATGTGATATTAGATACAAAGAACACATTGGATGTTACAAATATAAACACACACACACACACACGCACGCACGCACGCGTACGCGCACGCACACGCGCACGCACACGCACACGCACACGCTCACGCACACGCGCACGCGCACGCACACGCACACACACAATTTAAATTATGCACTTAATAGTAAGTAATTATCTTATGATTCACAAACCAATATTAAATTTTTACATTTTTGTAATGAAAAAGACAAATTAGATGTTTGGGAAGCATTCGAAATTTATAAACATAAACAGAAAGTACCTTTAACGAACGAAGGGGTTGATCTTATAGACCTAGTAGTTGAGGAATAAATATTTCTATAAAAATGAAATTGTATTCGAAACATTAGGGTTATTAATTATGAAGTAAATAAATTTAGATATCTTTAATACCTAGGATTTTTTGGTCATGTTTTTCCATAAACCTTGAAGTGAATTTTTACCACGTGCATATAATGTCTCCCACAATATTGCGTTGCTATTGTGTGTGATTAAGTTTTGATAAACACATTGATGGGTCCCTAACTACGTTCTCCAATTCTAAACAAGTTATTTTTTAATTTAGTAGAATATCTTTTAATTTATTAAATATAATCACGGAATTCTACAAAGTAAGTTTACAAAATATTGTCATTTGTTTGCGATTTTTAGGATATTCAGAACATTTTCTTTCTAAGTGTTTGAATCGTAAGGAATAACCCCGCGTACATTTTTGTAACCCACCCCCAAATTCGTCTAACGGTTGTCGCTCACTCACATCTTACAACAAATTTCTATTAAACCAAAAATAATTAAAAATTAATCGTATTTCATGAAAAAAAGTGATTTTTTACAAATCATGTCTCACGAGTAATGATAAGATAATGTAACCCCACCGATTAGATAAAACTAAATTTTGAAGTACATAGTTGGTTGGAATTATAATCAATTTACGTGTTCCTTACATTGTCGTTTTACGTAATTTTTGACGTTTGATTTCTATTTTAAAACAAAATTCTTGTAATTCTTCCAGTACGTCTATATATCTCAATCTAATAATATCAGAAAATTGTGGTAGAGCAGTGATTTTTTCAGACGTAACTGAGTATATTTAGAACTCAGAAAGAGAATTCTCTCATTCTTAAATACATTAAAAGTTTCACAATTATGAGATTTTTATTTACATTTTGATATAATGTTGGGAATAAACATTACATTTACGTAAGGATTAAAAACAGAATCTTTATAAGTATACTAAATTATAATTAGTTGTTTAGAATATGGAATAGGTACTATTGAGAAAAAGCCAAGGTTGCTGTAGCTGATGATGGTAACACTATTTTAAGGGGTTTCCCGCGATCATCTTTGTTCATGTCAAAATTCAATTGAGATTTAATTACGTAGATACTTCGAGGAGTAAACAATTTTATACTTAAATTTAAATATAAAAGAATTATTATCGTTATTGTTATAAACCACTTATTCATTGCATGGAGATAAGTAATAATTTTATTTACTTTTCTAACTTCTATCAATATGGAAATCCAGTTATTAATACCGTAGTACTTAAAATCTGGAAAATACAAACAAATTTAAACTCAGTCCTGCTTCATTGGCTTATTATCAAATCATTAAATGATTTAGCAGTTTTAGGAAGCCATCAAATCACATTAATTTGTGCGTACATGCTATTTTGTCATTACATCAAAAATAATGGATATTCGCAAGATCAATATTATTGCACAACTTATGGATAAATTTTTTAGTTACGTGACCCATCAAAAAAAAAGGTGAAGTAAAAAAATGTACCGTAGTATAAAAATTTTGGCTTACTTTTTAGATCGTCCAAGAAGTTTATTTCTAATGTCCAAGGTGATACCAACACATCAGATTCACTGGAGGACATTGTAAAAAAAATAATATCTCAGGGTCACAGACACATAAAACAACATTATTAACCGTCCATATATACTTTACATATTGGCGGTTTATTTCAAACTGATACTTTATGTGACATGGATATCTCAGAATAATCTGGTAGTTACGAACTGGTAGAAAATAACTAAGATTATTAAATAATGTTATCTAAGCATATAATTAACAAAAATTATTTTCTTTAATGACTTCTTGAGTGTCTCTTGCAAAAAGCTCACCACGTACCGTATTACACGAAATTACTTAATTACAAAGACAAGTCAATTAACCAGAATTAACACACTATACTTCACAATTAATCTAATCTATATGTTGAGATAATTATAAAATATAGATTATTGGCACTTTTCCTAATTTGTTATGTAGAAACACGTTTCATTGACTGTTTCTCAATATACTTAATCGTTTACGATGATTATTATTTATGTGAAAACCTTCACTCGTTTACTGAAAGAGATTAATTTTGGCAAAGGCACTGCATCCAGTTAAAAACATAGTTATGTCACAACTAATATTTTCATAAATAGCAAATATTAGGGTTACACACTTACATAAGGTATTTTATAATTATCTATATATAAGTTCTTCTCATCATTGTTTCATATCATAAGTGATGGGAAAACAGGAAATAGAAAGAGTTTAGAAGCCGTGATGAATAGATGGATTACGCGAATTTGGTATAACAAGAAGAAGTTTGTACTGCATATTGATGATGATGTGAATGAGCAAACCGAGTACTACTAGCAAAAGTGGTCCACAGCGGTAGTAATGCACAATAGCCATAGTAATACCGATATTACAAAGAAAGAATTCAAACGATTCTGTTGTCAGAAGTTGGAAAGGAAAGCAAAGGTCAGATTTACCTAAGGAGGAGTTTAACTTTCAAGTTTCAGGATCATGGAATCCCAGCATACATGCACACATTACGTATATATGCATTGTGGGATTAAGGATGGGTGTGGTAAGGATAGGATCGGTAGGAATGGAATTAGGGTTCTGAGGTGGAAAATACTACCTCAGCATTCGCTTATGTAGCCACACATGTTGTGCGTATATACAGAGAACATGCCGCTACATGTGTATTAGGTAAATCCTCTGAAAAAACCTCATCCGGGTCATTTATAACGATTATAAATAACTCTTATATCGATGCGGTCAACGATATTGAGAGCGTATTACGTAGCTTCATCTCAGAGGTGAGCATTATAGCCTAGATCAATTTGGAACTTACGTATCATAAAGAGTTATCGGGAGGTAAAGTACTGCTTAGTATTTTACGATCAGCTGCTTTTTTTTATGACTGTGGACCTGAACAGGCTAAATTTGGCCTATCTTGCTAAAGCACTCAGGAACACTTAAGAAGATGGATAAAGGGATAATGAATTGCCAATAGATGCCTATGAACAGCAACCTTAAATTTTCTCATATCATAAGTGAGAGAAAAGCAGGAACTAGGGAGATCATTCTAGAGTTTAGAAGCCATGTAAAAAAATGTGGATTGCGCCCGTTTGGTACGACAAGTGAAGATTTGTACTGCATACTGATGATGTGAATGAGCGAACCGAGTGTTTTTCGCAAAGATAGCCCGAGATGGTATCAAAGAATATCATTCGGCTGCACAATAGCCGTTGTAATAACGATAATACAAAGAAAGAACTAAAACCATCCATCTATGCTCAAGGGACTGTATGTGAGAAGTTAAGGACGGGTCATTTATAAACCTAATCGTTCTCTTTTGGATACAATCAACGATGTCGAGAGCGTATTGGGGAGCACTAACCAAGAGGTGAGAATTATATTCCAGATGAGGCCGAATTTGGGCCTTATACAGCAGAAGGAGTTGGCGAGAGGTAAATTACGGCTTAGATCTGTACAAAAAACCTATTTTACGAGCAGCTGTTTTGGTTGCTGACAGAAGATGGTCAACCCATGAGAGATTTGAAGATACAGTCATACCCAACAGAGTAATAGAGTGTGAAAACTTATGAACTGAGCCATTCATACTTACAACAGGAAATGATCGATCTTTTTTGGCGGACACAAGGCAACACTGAGTTTTGTTAGCATTAAATTTAACTAGATTATTGCTTCCCCATTCGAGAATACGTTGAATGTCTTTGTTGATTGAATTTGCCATTCCAGCTTTAATTTCTTGATTTGACATAGAAGGTGGATTATCACTATGAGTAGACTGAGATGAACTACAGTGAAGAGTGCTATCGTCAGCAAAGCAATGGCGCGTTAATGCTAACTTCTTTTGAAAAAAAGCCGTCAGTTACGACACGTATTCGTCTTTTATCAAGGAAACTAGAAACCCAGTTGATGAGCGTATCGTTTAACCCAAACGAGGTGAGTTTGGCAAGTAAACACTTATACCAAACTTGGTCAAATGCCTTTGAGATATCTAAAGCGACTACAACTGTTTCACCGGACTGCTCTACTGTATTGTTCCAAACTTGGGTCACATATGAAAGAAGATCGCCTGTTGAACGACTTTGCCTAAACCCATATTGCTGGTCACTAAGGAGTTAGTTTCAAGGAACGTGAGCAGTTGCTGATTGATGGCTTTTTCCATTTTGAGGGATCGGTCTTATCGCCTTTTTTGGGAATAGGTTGAACATTTGCTAACTTCCATGATGAAGGGAATTCCCCAGAAGATATAGAGATCGTATGGAGCTTAGATAGGACTGGTACTAGGTCGAGGGAACATTTCTTTAAGACAATAGCTGGGATACCGTCTGGGCCAGTCGCCTTATTGAGATCAAGCCTACTGATGATCGATTCGAAGAGCTTGTACCGAAAATGATTTGGTTTCATAGCGTATGAAGAAGAGTTGACTAGGGGCACATCTTTTCCAGAATCATTGAGACACGAGTTTGATGCAAACAAATCTACAAAAACGTTGGCTTTGTCTACAGAATCAGCAACTACCGATGTTCCAAAGTTTTCACTAATGGCTTTAGCTAAAGACCAAAATTTACGACTGCCTAAAGGAGATATAGCTAGTTCATTGCATTTTCGAACAACTTTTTAGTTTTAGTGATGACACTTTTGCAGATATTTCTAGCACCAACGTATTCTACATGACTGTCGACCGATTTATTAGCTTTCCATTTAATGCAACATTTATTTTTTAAAGATATTGCATCAGCACAAGCCTAATTGAACCAGGGTAGGGAACGTGAATGACCTATACGGAACTGTTTTTTGGGAATGTATAACTCCATTCCCATGAGGATGACTTCATATACTGAAAGAGTGATGTCCGAAGAAGAAGACGACTTAAAACAATATTCACGCCATAGAAAGGTTGCAAAGAAATCCCGTAAATTACTCCATCAAGCTGACTTAAAACACCACAAGGTTCTATCTGTTTTACGAACGACAGTGGAATTAGGTACAGTAGAAATGATTGACAATGATCGGAAAGACCTAAAGGCGAAAGAACGGAAGTTTTATAAACAAGAGGGTTTGATGTAAGAAAGAGATCTAGAAGATGTGGAGTATGGTTAGGGTTATCAGGGATTCTTGTGGGTTCAGATCATTTGTGTGAGATCACATGAAACAGCAAATGTTTCTGCACTATGACTAGCAGGATTTGTAGTAGATGAAAACTGAAGCCAATTAGAGTTATGAACATTAAAATCGTCTAAAATTGAGATATAGCAAGATGGAAACTGAGACAGGAAATAGTCAACTTTCATACTAAGGTAATCGAAGAAGTCGTGAAAGTTACTGTCATTAGGAGACCTATAAATGCAAGAGTAGAATTTCACAAAATTAGGACCAGAATGTTTAAACCAAATCACGTCAAAATTTTTATTTTCTAAGGAAGAAACCCTCTTACAAGCAATTCTGTCCTTGATGTAGGTACATACGCCTCCTTCATATCGAAAGTTAAAGTGAAGCTTTGGTAGCTGAGGTGGAAAATACTATCCCAGCATTCGCCTATGTAGCCACGCATGTTGTGTGGCCACATGTGTATTAGGTAAACCCCCTGAAAAAACCTCTACCGGGTCATTTATAACGATTATAAATAACTCTTATATCGATGCGGTCAACGATATTGAGAGAGTATTACGGAGCTTCATCTCAGAGGTGAGGCTTATATCCTAGATCAATTTGGACCTTATGTAGCATAAAGAGTTATCGAGAGGTAAAGTACGATCAGCTGCTTGGTAGCTGACAGAAGATGGTCAACCCATGTTAGATTTGAAGATATAGTTATTCCCCACATAGTAATAGGGCCTGAAAACTTAGATCTTAGCCATTCATACCTACAACAAGAAATAATCGACTTTTTTATCCTAAATAAGAGAACACCGAGTTTTCTTAGCATTAAATTTAAGTAAATTATTAATTCCCCATTTATGGATACGTTGTATGTCTTTCTTGATTGAAATAAGCAGTTTGAGCTTTAACCTCTTGATTTGAGATAGAAGGTGGATTGATATTATGAGTAAACTGAGAAAAAACTACAATGAAGAGTGCTGTCATCAATAACGTAATGCATCAGGTTAGTCATTGACGAAATAAGCTTATTTATGTGCACTGTGTCTCAAATTTGACTTTGATGTATTGCTATCTCGCAAACCGGGCTAGTTTAAACGAAGATGCTGTAAATGTGCCGCTTGCAAAATTGTGTTAAATAATGAGGGTTCGAGTAAACGGCAAACAAAAGACGTCCCTTTAAAATTCGGCTCCTGAGGATCAGACAACTCATAGACATGGAGTTGGGAGTTCAGTATATTAAAAATTGTAGATTAGTTATCAAACATATGAAAGGCGTGAAAGTATTAAACATTTATTTTAGATGTGGTTATTTCAAAATGCTGATGTTTTGATTAATATAAAATAATTATAATTATATTATTTAGAATTTACATCAGTTCTACATACATGAAGACAAAATTTACATCGATTGGGGCTTGTATCTCGATAGCTCACTTGGTTAGAGCGGTACTCTAGCAAAGTACATGTAGTAGGTTCAAATCCTACTTGAGGTAAACTTTTTATTCGTGTATCTAATAAAATTAATAATACTTTTTTTAGTACGCATGTATTATAAATGACCATTAAAATATGCTGGAGCGTACGTACAACATTAAAGAAAACTCGTTTCACTCGTTTTATTCAAACTTGTTGTGCGTGCTTAAAAGGCTTGCTTATACACTCGTGTTATAATATACTATAATTACTATTTACTTTGAAATTATTCGTTCATAATAAACTTAAAATAATTATAAATGTAGTTTATATTAATTTTTTTACAGTTACTGTTGTCATAAAGATAGGCTTTGAACCAAAGGTGGTTATATAACCAACAATCAGTCTTTATCATCCTCATCCGATTCGGAAGAGCTGTCATCTTGACCTAGGATATTATAACGGGTTCTAAAGCTTCAGCACCGCCTCACTAAATTAAAAAATCTTTTTGAATTTAGTGAGGCGGTGCAGTGAGACTGGAACCTTTAAACCAAGGAAGGTAAATTTTCGTAGACCACGAGTGGCAAGAATTCCTCCAACAGAAGAAAATATTTTAAATCCAGTTGTTTCGGATCCTACAATAAGTGTAAGAGCAAGTAACACAAGTGTTTCTAGTGTACATCGTGTATTAAAAGAACAATTATTGCTCCCGTTTCACTACAGGCAAGTACAAGAATTGATGCATAAAGATCTTTTCTTGAGAAGATACTTTTCGAATTATTACAAAAATAATGAGACACAACCCTGATTTTTTACAAATTATTCTTTTCACCGATTATTCAACTTTTACTAGACAAGGTATGTTTCATACTGTCACTTCTGGACAGAGGAAAATCCAAAGGTTAAACGTGTAACGCATTATCAACATAATTTTAATTTGAATGTATGGCTGCGTCAATAGGCAACCGCCTCGTTGCATACCATATTTTTGATGGAAATTTAATTGGTGATGTTTACAAGAATTTTTGGATAATCGTTTATTTCCGCTATTAGAAGGTTTGCCTCTTGATCTACGAAGAAATCTGGTGGTCCAACTCATTTCTGTAGACAAGCTAGAAGATGGCTCAACGAACATTTTCCAAATCGTTGGATTGGTGCTGATGCTCCTATTCACTGGCCGCCAAGGTCTCCTGACTTAAATCCCTTGGATTTTAAAGTGTGGAGTTTAGCTAAAGAAAAAGTATATTCAAGCGAAATAAATTCCATTGAAGAACTTCAAGTGAGAGTTGAAAACAATTTAAGAATGTTAATTCAGAACCACGGCCACTCCAAAGGATTATGTTTTCACTAGAAAACGTTCGTGAAAATGGTGGGCATTTCGAACATTTAATGTAAAAACCGTACCTACTTATTCAATTTTTTTTTTCTATTTGTTTTATGTTATTTGTTTTTTTAAATCGTTTCCTTTGTCTGTTCTATGTTAATGCCATCCAATTAGAACCTTTTTTAAGTTCTAAATAATTTACAATATTTTTACCTCATAGTTGTTTCAGAAACAATCATTATTCCGTGAGGTTCTCGCCTATGAAAATTATTGTCTCATCTCAAAATAATGTATTAATTTGGTCAGCATTGCTTGCTAAACCTCAAATAACTCCAAAACCAGTAATTTTTTGACTTTCAACAAGAGTACCTTTTTTGTGGCAAATTGTTTAAAAAATATTACTTTTGCCCAAAAAATTAAAAATATCCCCATAAAAAAAGTTTGGAGGCAAAATAAGTGACCCCTCCCCCCTTTAGCGACGTTTCTATACAAAATATTAAAAATTTATCAACACTAACTTTTATGACCGAATGAAAAGTATTTGTGGTCTAAATTTCATTTAGGGATATTAAACCGTTTCAGATATAATAAAAAAAGGATTTTTGTGGCCACTTTTACAGGGTCGTATCATCTTAAGCAGGCATTTTCGGACACATGTTTCTTAACCAAACTAACGTTATTCTTTAATATTCTATTTACCCTATAAATTAGCGGAACGTTTTTTGAAACACCCTGAATTTAGAACCATTACTCTTACGTCACTTAATAACACCAGTAACAATTATTTTATAAACATTTACACAGTGTACGATGAGAGGTTTTCAGGAAGAAAGCATCGACACGCAAGATCATCACGGATGAATAGATTTTACAGGAATGGGACAGTTAAGTACAAGAAGCATGAAACAATGAAACCAATGCTAATCGAAGAGTCTGAATTCAATTAAAATAGAAGAGAAATTTTGGGCACCCTGTATGATAGAATCCAAAAGTAGAGATAGTTCAGGATGAACTAGTCAAATACACAATACTACTAATTGTTTGGGGAAATTAACGTACAGTGGCAGAGATATAACAGTTTGAAAGGAATATGTTTTTGAATAAATTTATAACGAAAAATTCATAACTCGGCAACACTGCATGTGACAATCTTACAAATCAGTAGTTTATTTTTCACATAAAATAGTGGAGTGTTACATTTATTACTCTCTTTTGGTACACCCTGTATTCTTGACAATAATGTTGGATTCTAGCAAAGGTGACACATAAGTTTCATTAAATTTTTTTCCATGAGTACAAGGGCTTAGTAACTATTGACTGACAGGTGCTCATTAGACTACCCTGTATTAAAATTTATATTGAATTGCTTATAAATAACTGAAAATTTACGCTATTTTTATTGCACTCTCCCCTATTTATTTTTTGTCTTTAAGTCCAGTGTAATTTTAGTCATTCTAGATAAACCTTACCCCTCTATTTTTTTATTAAAATCGTATTGGATAAATTTCCTTTACTTGACTGTGCCAAAGTCATAATTTACACTATAAACAGAATTTCGCAAATTTAATTATGGAAATTTTTTCTTACGAATTATTTCACTGTGATGCACATAGATAGGACAGTTTAAGATGGAGGACTGAACTTCAGAACCATATTTGTTCAAAAGCTATTGACCATCATTAATCATTAAGGTGATGGCAAAATCAAAATATCTTAATTACCAAAATTAAATTTGACTTTTCTTTTAACCTTCACACTATTCCCTTGCGGGGTAGGCAAAACAATCCCTGCCTCTTATTTATTTTTCATTCACAATCTTTCTCCATGCTTTCGTATCTCTGAATACCTCCCTAGCTTCCGCAAGATTCATACATTGTCTCTAACATGCCCTTTTATTTTTAAAACTCCTTATCTTTCTTTCCTTTATCTTACATTCTACTACCTTCAGCCACGTTTTACACGGGCTACTAGGCACGGCCTTACCTCTAACCTCACCCACATATATTTGCTTCGTTAATCTTGCGTTGTTCATTCTCTTAATGTGACCAAACCAACGTAATGTACTACTTTTATATCTATCCATCATCGTCTTTTCCTCGCCACAGTCCGTCATTATGTATTCATTTTTTATCTTGCCCCCTCTCGTTTTACGACATGCGCTTCTCAAGAATCTCATACCCACGGCATTTATTGTTCTTTCGTGCTTTTTTTGACATACCCATGTTTCACTTCCATACAGTACTGACGGGACAAACACGCCATTATAGATTGCTCGTTTTGCAGCTAGGCTCATGCTTTCGTTTCTCGTTATCGTCCACATACTTCCAATCACTTTCCTTCCAGTGTTGACCCTTCGTCCAATCTCGCCCTCCATTGTACCATCTGCAGTAAACATTCTACCCAAATATACTAGCTCGTCTACTTGCTCCACAATTTCATCTTGCAGAGTAAATACTCTACTCTCCTTTCCACCTTCCCGATTGAACACCACAATCTTAGTTTTTTTCATGTTTACCTTTAGGTCCGTGCTCTCACAAACTGTATCAAACTTCCTCAAATGTCACTTAATAAGACTGTCATCTGCATACACCAGTAGTCGTACATTTACGTCACAACCACTATACCATTTGTATCGGTACATGCTTGTCTAACACATTTATCCATGTTTACATTGAACAACCACGGTTACATCATGCAGCCTTGTCGCACTCTTTGATCGATATTAAAGTATTCACTCACTCCTCTCATCCTAACACATGCCCCACTACCGTTGTATACTGCCTTTATTCCATTTATTAGACCTTTATTTACGCCATATTCATTTAATATTTCCCACAGCTTCTCCCTATTCACTCTGTCGTATGCTTTCTCCAGATCTATAAACGCACAGTACAGCTTCCTTTTTACATTTAAACACTTTTCGATCACCTGCTGGAGAGCAACCATCTGATCGACAGATCCTCTCCCTGGCATGAAGGCACCCTGCACATCCCAAATGTTAGTTTGTGTAGTTTCTCGTACCCTATCAATTAGTATTCTTCCAAATACTTTACCAGACACGCTGAGCAAACTTATTCCTCTGTAGTTCCTGAAATCACTCTTGTTCCCCTTACGCTTATACAGTGGTACAATGATCGCGCTCTTCCAATCTCTTGGCACTTTTCCACACATAAGGCATACATTGAATAATTCACAAAATCTTCGTATAAGTTTTGCACCCCCATACTTCAGTATTTCACCAGTGATTTCATTTACGCCTGCTCCCTTACCGTTTTTCAACCTTCCTACAGTTTTCTCTACCTCCTTTGGCACAATAGACTTCTCAGTTTCACTCACCATTCCTTCTACATCCTCCTTATTTAACTATTCAGTCATACTTTCCTCACTACTGTACAGCTTTCCGAAATATTCTTGCCAGTATGTCCTTGCTTCACAATCGTCCCATACTATTTCGTTGCTCATATTTATCACACCTGCAGCGCTCTGTTTTGGGCCACGTTCTGTATTTTTTTTCTTTCCCTCAAAATCATGCTGCATTTTTTCTCCTTCCACAGCCATCACTTCCTCTTTACTTATTCTCACTGCCTACTTCGCTTGTTTCTTAATCTGTACACCTCATACAATCGCTTTTTCTCAGTCTCATTTTTTACAGCAACCATTGCCATGTACGCATATTTTTTTGTCATACTGCCTTTTTTACCGACTCATTCCACCAAGCACATTTTTCTGTCTACCTACAGTCCCTCTTCCACATATCGCACGGTACAATTGGCCACACAGTGTTTCAAGCTTTTCCGTGCACTTTCAACGTCAGAGTCTTTTACTTGTTCGTTCCATACTGTTTCATTCACATTCAACTCTTTACTTACAGCATCTGCGTATTTCATTCTCGCACCATTATCCACTAGTTTGTCTACCCTAATTTGGGACCTTCGCACTACGTTTCCTTTTCTTCTTCAGACCCTTTTTTGCCCTAAACACACTTTCGATACACCAAAAAGTGTTCCGATCCACACTCCAATCCGGGCATTACTTTTGAGTCTGTCACCAGGTTTCTAAGTCGTTCATCATACACTATCACGCCTGTCATACTTTCAGATTCACCTTTTTGCGATGTATACATATGCACATTTTTATGTTTAAACCACGTATTGGATACAAATAGGCTTCTCTCCACACAGATGTTCACCAGACGTTTACCACTTTCATTGACTTTTTGGTCTCCGAACTTTCCTAGAACGTGTTCAGTATGTTCTCTCTGTACACCTACCCATCCGTTCATATTCCCCATTATCATCATACTTCCGTTTGGATTACATACGTTTAACACCTTCTCTACTTCATTCCAGAAGTTCTCACGCTCCTAGTCACATTACCTGTGGAGATAGCAATTCGTAGCGTTTCACACATCTTTTCGCTCTTTCACTTACGATCACCCCAAGTCCTTTTGCGCCATGTACTTCATTCTCAACTCCTTGCCATAGTACTAGGCTGCCATCCTACATCTCCACAGCATCCTTTCCTATGCGTGTTGTCTCCGATATACACAGAATATCAAGGTGCCGTTCGTACCTTACATTCGCAATTTCAGATTTTTTACCATGCATACCTATAACATTTCAAATACCGACTCGCCATTTTTTCCTTGCACAGTCGTCCGCAACGGGGCATATGTATTTCGACCTTGACCGCCCCTTGCAGCCAGGCCGATCCGAGGCAATTGTATTGTTCTCTTGAGTAATAGCATAGCGAGCAGACCGGTTACTGGCCACATCGTGCCCCGGAAGATGTAGCGTTCCCTACTAACGGTATCGTCCTACTACTGCACATATATTTGTCTACTGCCTCGACACGTAAGGAAGTAAGAAGTAGAGATATAGACAGTCAAGAAAAATATAAATAATAGAGCGTATACTTACTGTATGCATACCTAAATGTACACATACATTTTTTCACTTACATACTCTTCAATCACATCTCGTTTCAACCAGATTGATACCTACGCGATTCCTGGCTCTCGCACCACTGACCGGACTTGCTGTTATGTGTTTGTTCGCGACCAAATCCTTCAATTATTTTTAATTTAGATTTCCGAGTTATAGTTTTTTTTTTGTTATTTAATTTAATATTTATTTATTAAATCTGTTTTACTATTGTCGTGAACCGTGACATCTTAAACGGTTCCATACTCTAATTTAATTTGAGGGTGTAAATTATTAATTCTGGATGCTTTAAAACCGTATACCAAGGTATCATATACACACACACACACACACACACACACACACACACACACACACACACACACACACACACACACACACACACACACACACACACACACACATATATATATATATATATATATATATATATATATCCTAAAATGGTCAAACTGTTTTATCGTTGTAAGTAAAAATATTAAAATTGTAGTAACTCAAGATCACCATGAGATGATAATTTAATAGCAATAAGATTTAAGGTCGTGTATTTCCAAACTACTCTGTTAGATATAACTTAATTGTCTGAATACAAATTTTATTTTTAATCTGGTAATTCCGAAAAAAAGTTACGTTTTCATCATTAACTTTACCTCACAGAACTTTTACGTTCGTCGAACTTAACATGTTAATTATCACTAATAATTAATTCAATCACGATACCCAGATATCTTAGGCATCATGTATTTCTATATACATTTACAAAAGAAAGGGATGTTTTCAGAATCTTAAAATGCCAGAAGAAATAACTATTAATCCGTCCTCAGTGACCCATAGAAAACTGAATAAATACTTACACAATTGTGCAATTATAGTTTTTGAAGTATTAGTCTATTAATACACAGTCTTAACTAAAGGTAAGCTAATGCCAGCCGGGGACGCACCACCACCCTTACCATGGGCTCCTTAACATTGGTTCCCCAACTTTCGGAGCTCGGTAAGAGCTGCCGTTTACTCTTTTCGTAATCAATTACCATTATGTTCTTGTTCTTGTCCTCATATTATTTCTATCGGATTGAGAGTATCCAAAATTAAGAAAATATGGCTGTGGTTTCTGGGATCAGAAATTCTGCGCCATTTGGAGGTCAGGGTAGGTAGAACCCAAGCGACCTTGATCATCCATCTACTTTCTGTTCCATTTCTATAACATTTTAATGGTAATTGTTATTTAAATTCCTCCAAATACGTCTGTAGAGCAATTTGAAAACGTTTTTGAATTATTGTAATCCACAAATATTAATTCTTAAGCGATTTAAACATTGTCAACGTGTGTAGAAATTTAGGTATACTCATTTGTAAAATTAGGGAAGCATTGGATTTTAGTCATGAAAATTTATTGGAAGTTGTAGTAAATTATTGGTTATTCAACCTAGTGGTTAATTTTTTTTGCTCTTTAAGTATATTGTGAAGTATAGTGTCAAGAAAGCAGTTTTTATTTTAGTATATATCGGATAATCTTAATATTAGTTGATTTGTGATTGGTTAGTTTTTTTAATTAAGAGAAAATTGAGTCATTGGTAGCTTATTTTTTTCAGGAGATTGTGTGGAGTCAGGGAAAATTTAATGAAGCGATAATTTTATTTAGATAAGGATTGAAAATGAAGCGAAGATAGATTTTATCACGTGCTAATTTGAGTTTGATTCTTCAAGATAGTGGAGACGATGAAAACGTATTGGGTTACAAACATTCACGTTTTAACTTGACACTAGAAGTTCTGCTAACGGGTATTTTTTCCGACGAACTGCTTTAAGGAATTTTTAGTAAAGATATTGGCTAGGGTTCTTGAAGCGTACGGCAGCGAATCTTGAAGGAGTTGCGAAAAGGTCATTGAGCGTTGAGTTGTACGCAATCTGTACACGACAGGTAGTGTAGTCGTAGGTAATTTAGACATCCCTTATATTGTGTGAATCTGACTAACGTGTAGTGAAAACGTAGTTGGAGGGGTTGCCATCCCGTTCGCTGCGGCGTATTTTTATGGAGAGTTCGCAGATCACATTTTTTTTGTGTAATTGTCTTTTCTCGGTGTACTAGTATCACTCAAGGGAAAGATAATCGTAAACAGGTCAGTTAAACGTTTTAAATAAATAGAGGGTTGGTTTATTAAAAAATCGGGTGTTAGCTGGGCGAGCTGTTGTAAGAATTTAAGATTCTGCTTAATTAAGAAAAAGCGTGCCCCGCTTTCTTTATCTATCGAAAGCGCTTCTTTTGGAAAGAAAAAATAGGTATTAAGTAGATTGAAAAGTTGGTGTTCATTGACAAGAACTTTATTGCTGATTTAAATTTTATTATGGTGTACGTAAACTATTTTTAATTTATTACAATAGACGCTTGTTAAATTAATTATTGAGTTTCTTTTATACTCTGTTCACTTGTAAATAAAGAGTTCACAGATGCTAAATGGATGTCATCCCTAGTTTTTATGTTCATTAACGCAGTCTTGTTGACAATCACATTATTATTAACTTCATTCTACGATAGATATCAACGGGCTTCACTGTGAAAGAAACGGAAAGAAGCTATTCCTCTCTAGCTTAGTGCTCTAGCGGAGTTGTCCTTCCTAATTATATATCTACCAATTTGCAAGGTCAAGAATCTGCCCGGTGCACGTTTAAGACACTCTAAGGTTTTGCCTCGTATAAACAAAAACAATTGTTAGATAATTGAATCATGACAATACCATACAGTTCTTAGAATAAAGGTGTTGCAACAAAGTGGAGCATTTACTCATTTTCATAATACATATAACTTTTATACTTACACTATCCTGCACTCGATTAAGACATACTCAGTATTAAATTTAATAACAAAGTTAATTAAAATTAATAACGTAACTAATTGAAAATACGCCGATAATTAAAATGGTAGAAACAATTAATAATGACCTTTTGCGAACATTTTTGTCATGCCTTGGTGAAACTTAAAACCATTTAAAGTAGTTGACCCCTACAAATGTAGAAATTGCTCATAAGCAAATTAATAATTAAATGTAAGTTTATTACTAATTTGTAGTTGTAAAAAAATTGCAAATATTACATACAGTAACTTTGAATTATCCTGCCAGAAAACTAACAAATTGTACCAAATCCAGAAGAACTTAAATGCATAATTGAAAAACTTGTTTATATATACATATATATATATATATATATATATATATATATATATATATATATTTACTTAATTTTAATCACTTATTTTTTAACTTTGGATTACGAATTCGATCTAGTTATTTATTTTTATCATTTAAGGTACAGTACGTTCTACAATATCAGAGAGTAATAAACCATTTTGGGACGTTTTACTGTCTTGATGGGGTAAATATCATGGATTACGAGGTTGGTCGTTTGAGACCTAGCAAGTCGAGAAACTATTTATTTACCATTTTAGTTGCAAATATGACATAATTGCAATTTTATGGTTTTAGTATTTTGGTCATTATTTAGGGCCAAAAGCTTTACTTATATACCAATTTATTGGGTAAAACATCCAATCGGATTGTTTGGTTGGACAAGAAGTTATATTTTTAAGGCATTGTTCATTTCTTGGGACCAAAGATGTCTATACATTTTATTTATTCGCCAATTCGTCGGTAAAGCACCAAAACATGTGTAACAATTCTATTTGCACACCAATTTCGATTGCAATACTGTGGTTTTACTGTATTGGTTAGACGAAACGGAAGAAGCCGAAATTGTTTATTTACCAATTTCTCTAGAAAATCGGCCAAACGGATTGCCTCGGTGCGCAAAATTCAAATTTATGATTTTAGAATGTCGGGCAGCATTTGGGACGAAACATTCCTAAACACTGTATTTATACGCCAATTTCGTTGATAACACGTCCACTTTGACTGGATAGAAAAGAACAAGTTATGGTTTTATAGTATTGCGCATGTATTGAAACCAAAGTTGCCTAAAATCTGGCTGTTGTTCGAAAACAGCCAAAAGTGTTGCGTCTATTGGTAAAATTGAACATGCATGGTTTTAGCACGTTGGTAGTGTAAACTTAAAAGGCAAATACCACCATTTTTGCAATAACAATGAATTATAGAGAACCGATAAAGTAACTTACTTTATCCCACGACAGCGGGGAGTATGAAACAGTCATTAATACATATCTCTAACTGTAGGAGAAATAGACCAGATGTGATTCATAAAAACGCACAACTTTGTATTTAGTAAACCCCTTTCTATAACAAACCCAGGTGTAAGCATTGTCGTAAGAATCATTTTATTAGATTAAATGATAAAAATAAATAACTGAATCGAATCTGTAATCCAAAATATAAAGGAAAAGCATGTGAATAGATAAAATAAACAAATAAATAGCTCTAATTTGTAATCTAAATTCTAAATTAAATACTTTTTCTTTTTTGAAATAGATGAAAGCAAATCGCGTAGGGAACAACCTAATTTAATTTAAATACGAAGTACAATGCTTTTGAATAGATTTTTGTCGGTTTGAATATTAATAATAAACGAAAATAATAATAATCAAAACAGTAGAATTTTTGTAACGAGTGAAATGGTTTCTTAAATAAATAAAAAAGGCGCGTAAATAATATCTATGATTGCAATTTTATATTTGGTACTATATTAAATTCTAAGTTTAATTATAACATTGTCTTTCATATTATTTTATATTATATTTTTCTTTGACAGCAAAGTTGAAATGTAATCTAACTTTTACCATTGTTACTATATTTAATTTTAACTGTAATGAACTGACCCTAAAAGTAGGTAATTAAACTCGGGAGGGCTAACAGGGTCATTATCGTTATTTATTATTACCCTTCAATTAAATAAAAAGAAAGTTAAAAAAAAATAGAAAAGTTAAGTTTCACGGCAATAATAAACAGATTTGATTAGTATAAAATGGCAATAATATACAAGTCGGAACTTAAAAAATTATATACCAAAGTAAACAATGTACTACAAACTTAACGCTGTCAACACCTACGAAGCTAACCATAAACAGGTTGGGGCACTATACAACTTATGCACGATCCTTTTAATTAGATTAGGTTAATGAATATCCTGCTTTGTTTTAAGTACAATTACTTTATTCAGCAATAGTACAAAAAAAATTTTGCTTGTAAGATGCAATGTAAACTAATTAATGCTTCCTTTTCAGTTCTAATATTCTACAACTTCATAGGTGGAAGGCATGTATACCCCATTTCTCCCGGAGCAATACCACCACCTTTACCATGTGCTTCTTAATATTGGTGCCTCAATTTTCTGAGCTTGGTAAGGGCTGCCTGTCACTTTCTCTTTTATTCCTTATGTACTCGCCAACACACACTTGCCAAGCGTGGCGTTTTCGACTAAACCCTTAAAATGACGAGTTCTAAAACAGACGCTATACTCTAGGTGAGTAGGGCGAGACGCCCATAGTCTCACGTCGATTCATCGATCCGTCCCAAGGATTCTAGGGGGGGACAAAAATTCGTCAATACCAAAATCAAGACTAAGAAGAGTAAGATCTGTCAGGAATAAAATTCTGCCCCATTCGGACACCTGGCAGGACTCAAACGACATCGGTCATCGAAACTACCAACATCCGGATTCATTACTGCAACATACGTGGTATCAGGTCGAATCTTAATGCTGTTCACCAACACCTTGAACAAGTGCAACCGGACACTCTGTTTCTATCAGAAACACCGGTTTCCCCTGGAAGCACTGATTCGCCTGACGTGCAATTTTCCAGATACAACCGCCACTCTAACTTTCGCCTTAAAGGCGGAATATGTGCGTATACCAAGGACAACGTAGGTTGTAAGAGGATGTCCACTTTGGAAAACAACAAATTTGCCGCGATTTGGTTCAAATATTCTGGACCCCAATTTGTGAAATTGTATTGTTGTTTGTATACGTCACCCAATGATAACAACTTCCTAGATCTTTTGATTACCTTAGTCTGAAAATAGACTACCTCTTATCACAGTTTCCATCTTGCGATATTTCAATTTTGGGAGATTTTAATGCCCACAATTCCAATTCGCTTCATTTTTCATCTTCTATTAATCCCGCAGGTCATAGTGCAGAAGCATTTGCTGTATCCTGTGATCTCACACAAATCATTTCCGAACCAACCAGAATCCCTGACAACCCTAACCATACTCCACATCTACTTGACCTCTTCCTTACAACTAACCCACTTGTGTATAAAACAAGAGTCCTTTCCCCACTTGGTCAATCAGATCACTGGCTAATCGAATTAACTTCCTCTGTACCCAATCCCACTGTTACTCGAAAAACAAGATAGAACTACGTCGTGTTTTAATTCAGCTAACTGGAGCGAATTGCGAGATTTTTTGCAACCTTCCCTGGCGTGAGTGTTGCTTTAAATGGCCCTCCTCTTCAAACATTGCACTTTCAATAACTGAAGTTATCCTGATGGGTATGGAGTTATACATTCCCAAAAAACACAATCGTGTAGGTCATGCCCGTTCCCAATCCTGGTTTAATAGGACTTGCACTGATGCATTATCGCAAAAGTATAAACTCTATACCAAATGGAAATCAAATAAATCTATCGAAAATCACGCTAACTATATTGCCGCAAGCAATAGTTGCAAAAGCATCATCACCAAGGTCAAAAAGACGTTTGAAGAACGTAAATGCAAAGAATTAGTCTCATGTCCTTTGGGTGGTCGTAAATTTTGGTCATTAGCTAAAGCCATCAGTAAAAACTTTAGTACATCTTCCTTTCCTCCCATGCGTCTCGCGACGGAGCTGTAGTAGCTGATCCTGCTAAGAAAGCCAACCTCTTTGCATCAAATTCATGTCTCATTGATTCTGGTAAAACTGTGCCGTCGCCCAAATCTACCACATACGCTATTAAACCAATCCACTTTCGTTACAAGCTCCTGGAATCGATTATCTATAAACTTGACTCAAACAAGGCGCCTGGCACAGACGGTATTTCAGCTATCGTCCTTAAAAAATGCTACCCCGAGCTAGTACCTGTATTGTCTAAACCCTTTGCGATCTCCATATCATCTGGAGAGTTTCCCTCATCGTGGAAGTTGGCAAATGTCCAGCCTATTTCTAAAAAGGGCGACAAAACCGATCCCTGAAACTATCGACCATTAGCTATCACTTCCATTCTGTCGAAAATCATGGAGAAAGCCATCAACCACTAACTACTTTCGTTCCTCGAGTGCAATAAACTCTTAAACGTCCACCAGTATGGGTTCAAACAGAGTCGTTCAACGGGCGATCTTCTTTCATATGTCATCCAATTTTGGAATAACACATTAGAGAGGTCCGGTGAAACAGTAATAGTAGCTTTAGATATTTCAAAAGCTTTTGACCAGGTTTGGCACAAGTACCTACTTGCCAAGCTCACTTCGTTCGGCTTATCCGATTCGCTCATCAATTGGGCATCCAGCTTTCTTGACAAAAGACGTATACGCGTTGTCGTTGATGACTTTTTTTCGAAAGAAACTACTATTAACGCAAGAGTACCCCAAGGATCAGTGATAGCTCCCATACTTTTCCTGCTGTACATAAACGACCTCATTTCCTCAACAACTAACCCGATCCATTGATTTGCAGATGACAGCACTCTACAGTGTAGTTCTTCTCAGTTTTCCCACAACAATAAGTCTAGACAGGATGTTAAGGTGAGAATGGCCGCCTCAATCAACAGTTACTTAGAACGTGTCCTTGAATAATCTACTCACGTTTAACGTTGACAAAACGCAGTGTGTCTGGGGTCCGCCAAGAAAGACCGATCATTTCCAGCTGTAAATATGAATGGCCTAGAACTTAAGTTTTCAAACTCTATTTCTATCTTAGGGATGTTCGTATCATCGAAGCTTTCATGGGTTGACCACCTTTTGTCAGCTAGCAAAACAGCTGCTCGTAAACGGGGCTTTCTATACAGATCTAAACAGTACTTCACATCGCAACAACTCCTTTTACTGTATAAGACTCAAATTCGACCTTATCTGGAGTATAATTCCCACCTCTGGATCAGTGCTCCCCAATACACCCTTCATATGGTAAACCGCATCCAAAAAACTTATAAATGACCCGTCTCTGACTTCTGACCTACAGGCTCTTGAGCATAGAAGAATAGTTTCGGTTCTTTTCTTGTTTATCGCTATTATCATGGCAAGTGTGCCTCCGAAATACACACACGCCATCTTCGCTAGGAACACTCTGTTTGCCCATTCACACCATAATTACGTACTCAAAATTCCATCGTATTACACCAAACGGGCCCAATCTACATTTTTCCACACAGCGACCAAATTGTGGAATGCACTACCCAGTTCCTGTTTTCCTCCAAACTTTGACTTAAGTCAATTTAAGGTAGCCATTCATAAACATTTCTCAGCAGCCTAACAATATCCCTAAACTCTGCCAGTGTTCCTGAGTGCTTTAGCACGTTAGGCAAATTTAGCCTGTTCGGGAATACTAGTAAAAAAATGTGTAAAATTTTTTATTTACACACTGTTTTTCTTGGAGAAACGCTAAATGTATTGTCTGAATGAGTTTGAAAGACAAATTCGATTGGTCTTGATTCACTTGCTTTCCAAAAATTATGTATATAAGTATGAAACTGCAAACTTTTACGATTTGATTATTATAAGTTTTGTTATGAACGAATAAGTTCAAAGGTAAATATATAATTAAAAATTATTATTAATTTTATTAAATACATAAATAAGTAGTAGGAGTAGGATTTGAACCTACGACCTGTACTTTGCTAGAGTACCGTGCTACTAACTGCGCTATCGAAGTACAAGCCCCAATCGATGTAGATTTTGTCTTTATGTATGTAGAACTGATGTAAATTCTAAATTTAATGAGATAACAATCAAATTACTTGTGTTAATGGAATGCGAGCCTGCAATATTGCAAGGATTCAGACATACCAAAGCAACTTGACTAACATTAATTTATTATAAGTTTGTTATAAAAATTATTATTAATTTTACTAAATACATAAATAAAAATAAAAAATAAAATTAATAATAATTTTTAATTACATAAATAAATAGTTTACCCCGAGTGGGATCTGAACGTACAACACGTACTTTGCTAGAGTACCGCTCTCACTATCTGACCTATCGAGATACAAGCCCCAGTCGATGTAAATGTTGTCTTTATGTATGTAAACTCATGTAAATTCTAAATATAATAAGATTACATCAGTTCTACATACATAAAGACAAAATTTATTTCGACTGGGGCTTGTATCTCAATAGCTCAGTTGGTTAAAGCGTTACTCTAGCAAAGTACATGTCGTAGGTTCAAATCCTACTCGAGGTAAACTTTTTATTCATGTATTTAATAAAATTAACGAAAACCTTTTATACGATTTCGTAAAAATAAATATTTAACTTTTGGGTATTTTATACTGCGCGTTTTAATATAAATTGCACAAATTATACTAAAGCCAAGATCTCCACCACTGTTTACGACTGTTTTAAAGCTCCGAATCAGAACCGTAGAGAATGAACTTTGGGCTGGTCTCTACTGCACAGTTATAGGTGTATTGATATGTTTGATTAATGGTTACAACCCGAATAATTTTGTTGTAGTGTCACATTTATAAAGAATCTGATTGTGGATAATGCCGAGCAAATTAAATGCAATTATATCGGTGACGTAACCATCAATAGTAACACACTGTACTCGATTGCTATGTTGCACTTAGATGTAACCCTAACGACACCACAATACAACACGCACACATATACCCATCACACACTAAATACAAACACTACAGAGAAATTTTGCACACAAAAGGATCTTTGGCGACACAATCCCAACCCCAGAGATCCTTACCACTCATTATAACTACTGTTTTCCTCAATTCCCACGGAAAAAAATCCAGACTAAAATTCAAACACCCCCCCGCGATCTTAACTCAACTGCTTGACGACCTCCCCGAGAAGATAGAAGATAATGTTCCATATGCCCTCGGAATCCCCCCTATTTGATGACGATCTAGCATGGTACCGGCAAACGAATCGGATTAACCACACTAAGCACGCTACATCCCACTAAACCACACGCACACTTAAACCAATTATCACAAATATTCAAATAAATCTAAATCTTTTTTTGTCACCAAAAATAACCACATCTCATGATTTTAAACTATACAATAACACAAAACATCGCAACATCAACAAGAATGGATTGACCAGAGCTGAAGAGTAGAAGGGCTCCTGAACAGTCCACTATTAAGATATATACAAGCTATAAATAAGTAAATACTAACCATAAGCATAAACTAACAAAAAAAAAACTTAGATGTATTATAGTATTTTCATTACTTTACAATGTACCTATAGTTATTTAAGCGATGACATTAATATTTTTTTTAAATAGGAACGTGAATGTTCGCCATTTAATTCTCTTTAATTTAATCAAGCGTTTTGGACACATTGTTTTTTTTTGTTTAAAAAATTTGAAATATTCTAAATATTATTTCAACAATGTAATTGCTATTTTAAATACAAAATTAATAAAAACAACCAATAAAAAGGCACTTGTTAATTCTCTCCTTCTCTGCTAAACACATCTTTCTCGTTGGTTAAAAATCTCCTTCCTATGGTGGGTGTCGTAAAAATTCTCAGTTTTACATCAGTTTTAGGAGATGTCGCTGTCATAAACGTATATTTGATTAAAAGTGAAGTAATTGAGGAACATTCTTAAGTTGTCACAAATATTTCAAGGCGAGTATGTGTGTGTGTGTGTGTGTGTGTGTGTGTGTGTGTGTGTGCGTGTGTGCGTGTGTGTGTGCGTGTGCGTGTGCGTGTGCGTGTGTGTGCACGTGTGTGTGTGTGCATGTGCGTGTGTGCGTGCGTTCGAGCGAGTGTGTGTGTGCGCGAGCGTGCAGCCGTACATGCGTGCTAGCGTACGTGCGTGCGTGAGTGCATGTGCTCAATATTTGAATAACGATAAACATCAATCTGACAAAATACTCTTGTTCTTGCAATGTTGCTATTTTTTATTATGAACATATTACGAAAGCAGCTACACAATAGCATGGTGTTACTGTGCGAATACACTGGAAGATATCGACCATATTTTATAAACCATAGACATAGTTCTGCCCTGTCAAAGTAATATCTCGTGTGGCCAGTTATTGCCAAAGGTAGTTTGAAATTATTTTATGCAATTAGATATTAGTAAAGTTACGTGCAAATAATTTGGGATTGCGTTAGTCCATAAGACCAATCTGTTCGTTCTATCTGTGTTTATAAATTTTGAACATCTAGTTTGTTTTTTTTTATTACAAAAATATAAAAATTTAATATCTTTTTGTGAAGTCATAAGGTGATTATTTACTATTAAATGTTTGGCATAATTTGATTTGCCTGTGTGTTTATATTTGCAACAACTAATGTGTTCTTTACATCTAATACCAAAGTTCCAACGTGTTTGTCCAATATAAACGCAACTACAGAATGCGCAGTTCAATTTATAAATATCAGACTTCAAAATGTCGTTAGTTAATGCTTTGGCATTAAATAAACAAATACGAATATTGGTATTAGTTTTGAAAGTCACTTTGTACTTTTTTTTCTTTTGTAATAGGTGAGCTGCTGATATTTTTGCGAAATATGAAATTAATATGCATTATATTTATATTTTTTCTTTGAAATTTGTGGTGTAATGGTAATGACATTGCTCTATGTGCAGCTAATTTATGTGTTTTATGGTGACATGAGCTTCTTAAAATATTGTTAGTGTCATGTGTTTGCAGATGACACACAGTTGTCGTACAGGTTTGATACCGATGGCATCGATTCAATAAACTGAATCGTTAATTGATACTAGCACAAAACATTCTGTACTAGTGAATCCTAAGAAATCAGCCCTTGTGCTTTTTGATGGAAACAAAAAACAAGAAACTGCTATAAAGCTTCTAAATATTAAAGTTGATAATGTGGAACTGCAATGTACCCTTGAATGATTACTCAAAGAATGTACTGATGCTGCAAGAAATTTAGGCCTTAAACTTGATTATAAATTAAGGTTTAAGTAACACATTAACGAGTGTCTAAGAAAAGTTTACACTAATTTAAAAATAATTTATAGTAGTCGGAAAATATTAACGCCAACAACAGTGTTGTTTATTAACTGTTTAGTTTTATCCCACTTTACATATTGTGATACTGCGTATGGACCCTGCACTGATAGTGTCGATTCTCAACGTATTCATAAAGTACAAATTTGCGTTTAATTTATGGTATAAAGATAAGAGAGCACATTTCTCATAAGCTAAGAGAGGCAGGTTGGCTAAACATGAGCGGTAGACGTCAACTACATGCAGCTTGCTTTACCACAGTTTTTACCAGTGCTATTGTAAAAAACAGTTCAACAAATATTTAATTAATTAATACAAACTATTCTTTCGGAAAAAATGTTTATCGTGTAGCGCATATTATTTAATAATGTATTCGTATATTTAAAACACGTATATTGATTAAATAGTGGTGATAGCAAGAACAGACAACTAAAATTTGGAGCAAGGTTAAGTGGAAGAGCAAGTGTTCTTTAACCAGTCTACCTAAACTTCGCTTGGGATTCATCAAAAAGTACAAATATTTATGATGTGAAAACTAATGTAAATTTAAATATTGTTACTGCTGCCCTTACTTAGTAAAGACATTATTATTATTATTAATTTTATTTTCTAACTCACATACAGTGGAGATTCTAAATATTACAGAATTACTCCAACTATAATACTACATTTTGTTTTAAGAGATATTATACCTAGATGTGTAATTATATAAAATTAAAAGATAACTATAGTAAATACATTAAATATTAGTATTATGAATTTATAGACAAAAATTTACGAACTATGTGGCATGTTTCTAGTAAAACGGTTTTTGCAATAATGGAAAGATATTTCGGTCTAAATTTAATTTTAGTAAATGGGTTTTAAATTTGTACGATACTACACCTGTGGTCGAAATAACTATTGGTATTATATGAACTTTTGTTAATTTCCATACTGTCATCATTTCTATAGCTAATCCTTCATATTTTTTTATTTTTCAGATTCTGTTTTCATAAGATTTGAGGATAGTGGTATGGCTATTTCAGTAATGACAGCATATTTAAAAATTTTGTTTATTAGTAGAATGTCAGGTCTGTTATGGGAAATTTGTTTATCGGTTAATATTAATCGGTTCCAGTATAGTAAATATTCAGTATTTTCTATAACCGATTCCGGAAAATATTTGTAATACGGACTGACATTGTTTAATAAATCACATTTCTTAGCAATTTGTTGGTGTAGAATTTTACAAATTTGGTTATATCTGGAAAGGTAATCAGTGGGAGCGAGAGTCGAACAACCAGCTATAATGTGTTCAATAGTTTCATTTGGAACATTACATCTTCGACAATTATCAGAAACATCTAGACCCATGATATGCTTTCTATAATTCCGTGTTGCAATAACATAATCCTGTATTGCACACATGAATCCTTCAGTTTCTGAATATAGTGCTCCACTCGCTAACCAACCCACTGACACCTTTCTATCAATTCCTTTCGAATCTAAAATTGTCGGATACTTACTATGTAAAATTTTGCGTTTCCAATTTAATTCAAATTTATTTTTTTCTTCGCATTCTAAATTTTTATTACTTAAATTTAGTGCCGAATAGTTTTTGTCTAAATTAATTATATTAAGAAAGAATGGATTTTGTAAGGAATAAAAATATTGTCTTAGTGATTTAATTTGTTTTTTACACAAATTAAATAAATTTATTAATCCACGACCACCATCCTTTCTTTTAATATATAATCTTTCAATTGCGGAATTTGGATGTAGATATCTATATTTTTGTAACATTTTTCTGGTTAATGTATCTAAAGCATTTAAATCAGTATCCGACCATTTTAAAATTCCAAAGGAATATGAAATGATAGGAACCACCCAAATGTTAATTGCCAAAAACATATTTTTTGAGTATAATTTAGATTTTAATATAATTTTTAATCTATCAATATATTTTAGTCTAAATTCATTTTTTAAAAAAGTATGATTTATAACAAAATTTTGTTTTATTCCCAAATATTTATAAAATTGGTCCGGTAACAATTTCGGAATTTCATTAACAATATCAGAGTTGTTAATGGGTGTTCCTTTTACTATATCTAATTTTGCACATTTATCTAATCCAAAATTCATCGAAATGTCTCTACTAAATAATTTAGTAATTTTGATTAAGTTTTCAAGATGGTAGGTCGAACGTGCAAATAATTTAAGGTCGTCCATATATAACAAATGGGTAATAACTTTATTAGATTTAAAATTTATAGTAAAACCAGATGACGAGTGATTTAATAATTTTGAAAGAGGATTTAAAGCTAAACAAAACCAAAGAGGACTTAATGACTCTCCTTGAAAATACCACGATTAATTTTGATTTTATTTAGATTATTTTGCCATTGATTATAGTCGTGTTCCACAGTGACATCATAAATGATAATATATTTATGAACTTATCGTTAATTTTATAAATTCGTAAGATTTTCAAAAGCCAGTCATGTGGAACAGAATCATAGGCTTTTTATAATCAATATAACATATATTTAAATTTCATTTACTTACTTTGGTTAATTTAGTAATAATGGTATCTAATATTAGTTGTTGTCGACATCCTTGTGTTTTTTTAATGCTCCACTTTGTTCAATATTAATGATATTATTAATTTTACAATGATTTTGAATTTTATTAGAAATGATAGACGTAAATAATTTATAAATAGTTGTTAAACATGTAATTGGTCGAAAGTTTTGGGATCCGAAGGCTCTCAATTTTATAAAGCATGTAGGTAACACCGTACATAAGAATTCCGGAATTATTGATGGATCATTCAACACTTCGTTAAACCAAAAAGAAGTGGTAAATGGATAGCATTGAATTTCTTTAACCAAAAATTTTGTATATTGTCTAAACCAGGACAACTCCAATTTGAGCAACACATTAAAGAGTTTGAAAATTCACTCAAAAATATAGAATTGTCTTCATTCCACTGTAAATTTTGAGTATTATTTTCTAAGTCATCAATCCAAATTGCATTTGTATTATAATTACAAGGAATTGACCATATATCTTTCCAATATTGCCACATATCTTTATTTTCTGAAATTTATGATTACAATTTTGCTTAGATTTCTAAAAATTTTGAAGTATTTCCAGAAAATAACTTGTTTTCAAATTTCCTATTTGTGCAGGAGCTATATAGTCTAAGACGATTAGCAGTAACCTTTAATTTTGTTTTAAATTATCAAAATAATAATTAGTTTTGGATAAATCTCGTGTCATTAATGTTAAATTTAAATTTTTTAAAATTTGATTTACCTTGAAATATGTCACATTTTTCTGATTGTCCAAACATGCTGTTAAAATTCCAATATCTTTACGTAATTTTTTATCTTTTCTTCTAAACGAAGTTTCAGGCAGGTTTTTATTATGTAAATTCTGATAATTAACATTGTACAAATTTTGGTAATTCCTTTCTACTATAATAGTAGCTGCACAGTAAACAGCTAAATGTATATCATAAAAGAACTACAATTTTGTAAAAAATTTCTATTACCTTATTTAGAATTTGAAAAATAGGTTTAATTTTATAAAATGTTGTGAAATTTAGATTAGGGATTTTAGGTCGGGCTAAAGAGTTTGTGTCTCTAAATAAAATGATTTTATCTAAAATTCTTGTTTTACCTGTTTAAAAACTTCATTATCACAATTTAGATTTTCGGAATTATCATTTAGATTAGAAACTAAACTAGTGGTACAGGTTTGGTTAAATTGTTCATTTTGATAAATAGTATTTCCAACTGTTTTTTAATGTCGTGAATTTCTAATTCACTTATAAATTTTCTTTTATAATGACATTTCTTCTGTCAACAACATTTTGTTCAGTTAAATTTAGAGATGGAATTTTGACGAAACAGCTAAATGAAATTTTTTTCTCCAATTCGGTAAAGGTATATCTAAACAATTATTTATTTCATAAAACGTACGCATAATTTCCATATTCATTGGTTTAGACCATTTTATGCGTTTACAATTATTATTATGAATAGCGGCTTCCTGGTTAATAACAGAAGGCAAGCTTGGTGTAATATTTTCCATATCGGGTATTATAATTGTTTCCGTTTCATTGACAGATTCAGGTGTAAATGAAATGGAGGCACTGTCAAACTCCATTTCACTGTCAGGATTTATAATGCGCGAAAGGACATTTGCGCCAATATTTTTACTTGAACCACAACGCTTGCTGTTTCTTCTTGTGAAGTCCATTTACAATTTAATACTTGATTAATTGTAAAAAAGGATATTCAATTTACAAGTGTAGAATTAATGTGTCAAGTCTAATGTGTCTATATTATTATTATATATTATTATTATTATTATGAATCATGAAAATGTAAACTTTCACCATTAACACTCATAATAAAATACTTATTTTTTGGGATTTTTAATGGTGTACTTTAAATTGTACAATCTAAACGTTTCGATAACACTTACAGTTATCTTCGTCAGTAGTAATGTTTGTTAAAATTGTTAAAGATGTAGTAAACAATTTTGTCAAATTTGAAAAATTAAAACATAAACATAAGCCTGCTATTAGTATAACAGTTTGGGAAACATAAAGCCAACTAAAAATTTTGTTAAATGTGTTTTTGGCTGGCAAATTTCATTGTTAGCTTTCGTCGTAGAGAGTGTTCTGGTTTGTCATCTTTGAGGCAGTTGAATAATATTTAATTTTATGACCTAGTTATTCTTTACTAAAAATTTTATAGTTGGCTTTATGTTTCCCAAACTGTTACACTAATAGCAGGCTTACGTTTATGTTTTAATTTTTCAAATTTGACAAAATTGTTTACTACATCTTTAACAATTTTTAACAAACATTACTACTGACGAAGATAACTGTAAGTGTTATCGAAACGTTTAGATTGTATAATTTAAAGTACACCATTAAAAATCACAAAAGATGAGTATTTTATTATTATGAATCGTTTGCAATAGTAATGTCTGTATGTGTAGGTGTTCTAAATATTGAAAACTCAAATTTGTTCTGTGTATTAATTTTTATTATTAAATATAGAAAATTAATGGCTCTATTTTGTACTTTCTCTAGTGTAAATTTTATGTAGGGTTGTAAATTGTTAATATTAATTGAGCACTCATCAATAATATCTGATAAACTATCAGAACATGCTAAAAAATCATCAGCATAACGAAAAAAAAAATGCAATCTTATCAGAAACGTTTAATTTAAAAATTAAATGGTCACAATTGGGCTACCTATAGGTAAACCATCCGTTATTGAATGTGAAATAAATTTGATTAACACAAAAATTAAATAATAACTCCGTTCTCGTAACTGATTCAACATTGTTATTAAATAAAAAAAATTATGTAATAAACGCATAAATTCTTAAGGAGGTATTGTAGAAAACAGACAAACTTACAAGTATCTTGTGTAGTGGTAATTTTGTCGTTTATTACTTAGTTGTAAAGAATTCATAAAAGAATGTTTTGATTTGTACTTTAAATTGTTAATTATTGTGTGATTTAATTTATTTTCTAAGATATGATTACGTGTTTGGATATATAACGCAACTGCTCTAATGGTCCTAATTGGTTTGTCGATATTCGCGCTTTTTGAAATTTTGCTGTAGAGGGTGTCTATTTAAAATTTCTAAGTTTTCGTCCATAATATTAATTCATTAACTTTCTGCATATAACTATGTTTTGAAATAATTACCAAAGTATTATCTTTATCTATTTTAACAGAAATTATATTATTTTTTTTTATTTTATTTTGATTTTAGAAAATCAGTTTTATGCTTTTTCAACGAAATCTCTTAAGTAAATTAGCAATTTGAAATTTGGCGTAATTATTGTGATCATTGTTAAGATGCATTTCGCATTGTACCTTTAACATTTTTTTAATTTTATTAGTGAATGTAGCAAAAGGGCAATACCAAATTCGGCCTCATCTGGAATATAATTCTCACCTCTGGGTTAGTGCTCCTCAGTACGCTCTTGATATCGTTGATCGTATTCAAAAGAGAGCGATTAGGCTTATAAATGACCCGTCCTTAACTTCTCACATACAGTCTCTTGAGCATAGAAGGATGGTTTCAGATCTTTCTTTGTATTATCGTTATTACAACGGCTATTGTGGTGTTGAATTATATTCTTTAATATCATCTCGGCTATCTTTACGAGAAACACTCGGTTCGCTCATTCACATCATCAGTATGCATTACGAATCTCCACTTGTCGTACCAAACGAGCGCAATCCACATTTTTCTACACCGCTTCTAAACTCTGGAATGATCACCCTAGTTCCTATTTTCCTCTCACTTATGATATGAGAAAATTTAAGGTAGCTGTTCATAGGCATCTATTGGCAATTCATTATCCCTCTATCCATACTCCTAAGCGTTCCTGAGTGCTTTAGCACGATAGGCCAAATTTTCCCTGTCCAGGTCCACAATCATAAAAAAACACTTAAAACCTTTGTTAGGAAATTCTAATTCTTTGTTAGTAAATTGAACATTAGACATGTTTACGAATCTTGTGTGAAAATTGTAGGAAGTGCACTGATTTATGTTGTTTCTGGATAAGTTTAAGGATTTTGAGTCTTTGAGTAATATATTTTTCATGTTTGATGTAACTGACAGTTTTTAAAATTGCAGAATAAAGCATCTTTAAATGCACATGCAGGTTATCTCTAATTCGAAACCACCTTTTAATTTCTTCTTTAAGTCATCTCTTTTGAGAGATCTTAATTATCTTCTCGGTTATCGTATTTTTAGTTCTGGAAAACAGGTTAAGATGAGTAGGTATTACCTTTTTCTTTAAGCATTCTTGGTTAAACCATACATTTAGACTTGCCAATGTTTAATCATAAGTTGCTTATATAACTAGGTTTGTTCATCTAACGGCGATTCTTTGCTTAAATTTATATTCTTTATCCTTATTTCGTGGAATTCCATATTTAATAGTATTTATAATTCAATTCACATAATTCCACAATCTCTTTTATATAATTATTTATTTCTCAACGCGTTTCAACACAACATATACAGGGTGTGTCTCGACGATAGCATGTTAGACGAATAATGAGAACGGAAAAACCAATTCAGCTGAAAACTTGTAACTTTATATAAATGAACATGGTCTACTTACTGAAAATATTTTCATGGCGGTGTCACTTACGGTTATACCGGAAGTCGATACGAACTTTGTTATTTTAAATACAATGCCCCAATTTTTATTTTATTTTCGGTTTCCGCATAAAATTTTACGTCTTCTACTATCAGGTTTGGCGTACCATTATTAAGAAAAAAAAATTTCAGGCGTTAGCAACGAAAATTTGAATCTATTGAAAAATTAATATTTCATGAAACATAAAAGGCGAAACTTGTACAACGGTTAGACATGATATTGGACTATGTTTTCAGTATTAGACATTTTTGAAATTTATTCCTAGGGGAGGTCCGGTAGTAACGGTAGTTAAGAATATTAAAAATGTCAAAGTCATTTTTATATTCTCATTCGATGCAGAATTTAATTACTTATCTGCTGATATATCATGTTCCTATACCTAAACTGAATGATTTTCGTGTTATCTGCTTTTTTTCTACTTTTCTTGAAGATGATACTGTAAATTAATAGTGTGCTTTGCAATCTGTTTTGCTACCTGTCGTGTGATGCCTTCAATCAGTTGGCTATGCAATTGAATTGTCAAATTTATAGTAAATAGCAAATATTGAGATCAGTTCGAGTTTTAATAGATAATGCCACGATTGCCATTTAGTAACGAAGATTTTTTGAACTTGTTGCTGATACACGGCGAATGCGGAGGAATTATTGGAAGAACGATTAGAGCCTTTATTCAGAGGTATCATCATCCGAATCGCTCTAATTTTCGAACAATTACAACTTTGCTTGAAAATTGCAAAATACTTGGGTCTTTTAGATATACGCCCCAGAAAAAGAAGTCAATGGTCGAAGACGATGATCTCAACATTACCGTTTGGGATACTTTACTGCATATCCTAATGCTTCAGTGAGAGAGGCTCGGTGTATGTTTTAAAACAATACATCGTATCTTAGCAAGGAATAAATGGCACCCATTTTCATACACGTTGGTGCAACATTTAGCAACTGGGGATTCTGAACGACGCATTCAATTTTGTGAGTGGTTCATGCTAATGTCACAGGAAAATGAAAATTCTGGAAAAACCTTAATTTGGACAGACGAAGCAAAATTTTCAAAAAACGGAGTTTTTAACAGGCACAATTACCATTATTGGGCTGACGAAAATCCACATGTCATTTGGGAAAGAAACTTTCAAGACTCTTGAAGTTTTAATGTGTTTTGTGCGATAAAAGACAACAGAGTCTTATGTCTTCAGCTTTATGATAATAATTTAAATGATGAGAGGTATATGAATATTTTACAACATCTTGTACTTCCCGCTACTGAAGAATTACCCTTGCCAGAAGCAATAAATGCATACTACCAGCAAGATGGTGCCCCACCACATAATTTTGGTGAAGTTGGAAGGATATTGGAAGAGCAGTTCCATGGAAAATGGATCGCTAATAACGGTCCTTACCGCTGACCCCCTCGATCTCTCGATCTAAGCCTCCTTGACAATTACATTTGGGGAACTATTAAAAACATGGTTTACTGTGAGCCTTTAACGACAAGGGAAAATGCCGTAGCAACAGTTCAAGTTGCATTCGGTAGTTTGAACGCCGACGATATTAGAAGAGCCACTGGATCCAATACTTTACGTCGTGTTGAAATGTGTTTAGACCAAAACGGATCTGTCTTTGAACACTTATTATAAAAAATGAATGAGTTGTTTATTGGAATTAATATTGTTCATCTTGTGACCTGTTGGTTGTTGTTACTAATGTTTAGTTTATTGTTGTGTTGTTATAAAAACATGCCTTATTAGCAGATGCACTCCTTTTCTGGGGAGTATGTCTAAAGGATTCATGTCTTTTGCTTCTTTCGAGCAAAGATCTAACTGTTCGAGAATTAGGACGAGGCCGATGTAAATATATCTGAATAAAGGTTCTAGTCGTTCTTTGAATAATTCTTTCATATTCGTGGTGTACCAACAAAAAGTTCAAATAATCTTCGTTATTAAATCCTAAAAGAACTTAAATAACTGTCATTTACTATAAATTTGACAATTCACTTGCATATCCAACTGATTGAAGATATCATACGACAGGCAGCAAAACAGATTGCAAAGCACACTATTAATTTACAGCGTATTTACTACATCATCTCCAAGAAAAGTAGAAAACAGATAACATTAAGTTTAGGTATAGGAACATGATATATCAGCAGATAGGTAATTAAATTCTACATCGAATGAGACTATAAAAAACCCAGTGGCAATTAAAAAAAAGGCTCTTTGACATTTTTCATTTTCTTAACTACCGTTACTCCCGGCCCTCCCCTAGAAATAAATTTCAAAAATGTCTAATACTGAAAATATAGTCCAATATCATGTCTAACCGTTGTACAAGTTTCGCTTATCTGCCTTTTATGTTTCATCAAATATTAATTTTTCTGTAGATTCAAACGCCTGAAATTATTTTTTTTCTTAATAATGGTAAGAGATAGGTACGCCAAACCTGGTAATAGACGTAAAATTTTATGCGGAAATCGAAAATGAAATAAAAATTGGGGCATTGTATTTAAAATAACAAAGTTGGTATCGACTTCCGGTATAACCGGAAGTGACATCGCCATGAAAATATTTACAGTAAGTAGACCATGTTTATTTATATAAAGTCACAAGTTTTCAGCTGAATCGGTTTTTCCGTTCTCATTATTCATCTAACATGCTATCGTCGAGACACCCTGTATAGTCATCAAGCGAAAATATATAGGTGAAGTAATAACAATAAGTTATGTTTTTTATTTTACTCATATATTTTCTATCGAAAATGACACATGTTGTACTGAAACGCGTTGAGAAATAAATGATTATACAGGGTGTCCATTTAGTACTCCGTTCTTCTGTGTTGGTGTTATGTTAAGTCTGTCACAAAAATGACAGCAAATCGTCAATGAGGCAACCTGAGCTACTTTAAGAAATTATTTTAAATGGTCTCAAAAAGTGTGGCAACAAATTGTAGGATTTTTAAAAGGCACACCCGGTATATTATTACATTTTTGGATTATTCTATAAATATTCTTTACAGTGACATTAGGTTTATTGACTTATTGACAAAATGACAAATTTTGGGAGTATGCGCTTTTAGTATAGACTTTAGTAAAAAATAAGGTATTTAAATTTTAACTTAAAAAAATCAATACCGAATTATCATATTTTCAATCAAGCATAACTCAATTTTTTAAATGGAGTGGCCCAATTTTTTTGCCGGAACTCGATTCGGATTAAACTATATAAAGTTTGTGTGTCATAAAATTAATTGGAAGTGATTTATTTTAAAAATTGTCCAAAAATTTGTAGGAATTCGTGTTAAAACAATGCAAATTTTTATTGATATAGTAGGTTGTGAACAATGAATATTTGAAGAGAAAAAATTATTAAATTACATGCCTCCCCATTTTGTAATTAACATTTTCTTATGCGATGACGGAACGACCTTCTAACACCTTAAAGCATTTCTGGACTAATATTGCGAAAAGAGAGACCTATTCTTTCTATCACGTCTTATCTTGTTATTAAAACCTCTCGGTACAGATTTAACATTTCCATAGGGATCAAGTCAGAGGATCTTGCTAGGCAACTAGTTGCTGCACCGCGTCTTATCCATTTTTCACGAAAATATTCTTTACGGTGGTGTTTAACTTGAATACTAATACATAGGTCTTTTTATACGGGGTGTCCAGAAACTCTACGGACAAACTTTGCGTAGTGATTCTAGACCCAAAAATAAGAAAAAAAAGTTCATATAAACCCAGGTCCGAAAACGCTTCGTTTAGGACCTACAGGGTGTGAAAAAATTTTATTTTCCTCGGTTTTATGGCGATATTTTGCGAACAAATTTGAATATGGTCCTGAAATTTGGAGTACGGGAGTTTTTGTGGTCGAGAAACTTAAATATTTTATTGATTTTGATGCTGCTTGCAGAGGGCGCCATCTACAGTGGTATGCTAAAAGTCAGTTGGCCTTAACTTTTTTACCACCCGGTAAATTGACGTTCTGTATAAATTAGTTTGTTCCCTTTTCAGTTCCAAGAAAAAAAGGTATACTTGGTCGATGTCTCTCAGATCAACCGTTTTCGAGATATTGGTTGATTAACAGTTCAATTTAATTCCCTATAATCCTTAGCTAATTGGAATTAAAAATCAAAGTAACGTATGTTTGCATTTTTATTTTAACTTTGAATTTAAGAACGAAAATGAAGAAATAAATAATAAAACTAAAAAAATAAATGTTACAAAAGGTGTTCCACATGATGACCATTTGTTTCGATACATAATCTCACTCGTTTTGATAATGAGCGGCGAATCCCTGAACACATTCCCACATTATTTTGTGAAGGTATCGCAGGCATCTATAGTGGTACGCTAAAAGTTAATTGGCCTTAACTTTTTTACCACCAGGTATATTGACGTTCCGTTTGAATTAGCGTATTCCCTTTTCAGTTCTAAGCAAAAAAGGTAAACTTGGTCGATGCCTCTCAGATCAACCGTTTTCGTGATGAACAGTTTAATTTATTTAACCAGCTATTGAATCTCTTGCCATTTTAGCAGGTTTTGACTAAAACAAAATGACAAGCTCTTGCTTAGATACACAAATGTATTTATGACATTTGTTGTTACTCTTGTTGATACAGCGTCCCAAATTTCAAATTAACATAAAACCGAGGAAAATAAAATTGTTTCACACCCTGTAGATCCTAAACGAAGCGTTTCCGGACCTGGGTTTATATGAACTTTTTTTCTTATTTTTGGGTCTAGAATCACTACGCAAAGTTTGTCCGTAGAGTTTCTTGACACCCTGTATATTCCGGAAGGTGTCGAATTAAATGTGGTAGAGCTTGGCAAATAAATTGAAAAATATAGGCTCTATCAAACTGCGGTCAAAAAAAATAAGACAATAACGTACCATACATTCAAGGTCCATTTATGTTGATGGCTTGCAACATAAACAATTTTCGGATCTTGATTGTCGTAATAGTGACAATTCACAAAACCATTACTATTAAATGTGTCACAGTACACCTCAGGTTCGTTCAAACCTTTTTTTCAGATTTTCAAGGGACCTTTTACCCGATTTTTTTATTTAATTAAATTACGATGATAATTAAAAAATATTAATTAAGTACCAAACAATATTACAAAGGTAGTGTAATAAATGCAACAAACGTCAACAATGTTCACAGCCACCTGTTTTGATTAAAGCAATTACATAAATTTTGATACAATTTATATTATAACAAACGGAACTTATGTTAAAGGTACAATAGGCCAGTGTGCACGATTTGCTGAAATTTATAATAAAAAAACGTTGTGCTAAATTTTCATATCACTGTTTACTCATAGTTGGGTATTAAATAAAAATTTGCATTGTTATTCTTTACTATAGGCAGTACTAAACGAGCATATTTCAAGAAATTGTCATTTTGTAAAGTACCCACTATTGAGGTGAGCGCAATTTTTTTGAATTACCATGTTTTTGTCACTAACCTCAAAACCCTAATTAATAAGTCAATAAACCGAATATCAAAGTAAAGTACATTTACAAAGGAACCAACAATGTAATAATGTACAGGGTGTGTCATTACAAAAATCTTACAATTTGTTGTCACGGTCTTTAGACCACCCTGCATATTTTAAAATATTTTTTTAACGTGCCCCATTAACGATTTGCTGTCATTTTTGTGACATATTTGATAACGCCACCACAGAAGAACGGAGTACTAAACGGACACCATGTATAAAATTATTGTTATTAAATTTTACACAATTCATAAAAATAAAAGTTTGTACATAAAAATTACTCAATGTCATCATATTTCTAAAAAAAATGTAAACATGCTCTAAATAGAAAGAAAAAGAGTAGTAAATCCATAAATTACAACAATTTGCAAATATAAAGACAGTGTCCCCCTCTCAAGGTAAGATTTATTAAAAATCGTGTAGCTTTAAAAATCCATGTATAGCGTTGCAAAATTATATGAACATTGTTATAAAGCAAGGCCAAATTATTTATAGTGATAGCGACAACAAAATAATATAAACCAATGAAATTATTACAGAAGCAATCGGTTTTATCTTCCATCAATAGATTATTTTCAGGGCTAAATGATGAAATTATTTTAGTATCTACCGCAGATTATATGTCTGCAATCCAGCATCTTGATATTAAATACTACTAATTTATTTTGTGCTGGCGTATGTTCATAAATTTTTTCCGTCAGACACTAAAAAATAAAATATGGATAAAAATAATAATTAATTATTCAAGTAGTAGTAAATCTTTTAAAAAATTATTGTCGTTATAAATTAAATCCTCTAAACTATTTCATCTTAATTAACGAAGTAATTTAGATGTGTTGTAAAATAATTACACACACTCTAATTAGTTTGATTACTTCACTTCGGGGTGAAATTTCGTGTATATTTTAATTTAAGCGAATTTAATTATATGCAATATATTATTTTTTTTGTTTAACGTAGTTTATTATTTGCGTAAAAACTATATGTACATTTATTTTTAAATAGAATTAAGTGACTAATTTAAATGGTCTATCTAGATTGGTTTTTAAATGACGTACATTTATCAGTAAATCAAGTGATTCATAATTTTGATTCAACAAATTATTATATAAAAACGTGCAAGTAAAGAGCAAAGTGTAACGATAAACATACAAAGTGAAGATTTTGCTTAATTAAGATCAGTGGCTGCTCGTAGTTTACCGACTTGGAAAAGCCATTATACCCAGATATGCCTAAAAGTTTTTGGGAAGTGAGTGTAATAGTGTTTTTCTTTATTATTCTTCAAGATATCAATGTTAAAACAAATATTAATTATTTCGAAAAAAGGAAATAAGGCCCATCCAATATGCAGGACGCAGCAAATATACTAACGAATACAATAAAATTAAAATTTGGAAAATATTAATTTGTGTGCAAATTAATATAATCATAATCTGCACTTGGTTTGTTTTCCTTGTTTTGCAACCAAATGATCAAGTTGGTTCCTTCAGATTTTGATGGTCGTTTCTTTGAAAACGATTTTTTTTCCTAACATAACATACCAGTCACGCCATTCCCTTACGCCACACAATGTCTGCCTCTTATTATTTTTCAATTACAGTCTTTCTCTATGCTTTCCTATCTCTACATACGTCCCTAGCTTCCGCAAGATTCACACATTGTCTCTGACATCCCTTTTATTTTTAAAACTCCTTATCTTTCTTTCTCTTGTCATACATTCTGTTGCATTCAGACAAGTTTTACGCGGCCTACCAGGCCCGGCATTACCTCTACTGCAACTACATATATCTGCTTTATTAGCATTGCGTTGTTCATTCCTTCGATGTGACCAAACCAACGTAATGTACTACCTTTATACCTATCTATCATCGCCTTTTCTTGGCCACACTCCTCCACTATATACGCATTTTTCATCTTATCCATTCTTTTTTTCTGAAAGCGCTTCTCAGGAATCTCATGCTCACGGCATTTATTTTGCTTACGTGACATACCCACGCCTGACTCCACAGTACTGACGGGACAAGCACGCCGTTATAGATTGCTCGCTTCACAGGTACGCTCATGCTTTCTTTTTTCTTTATCGTCCATACACTTCCAATCACTTTTTCCCCAGCATTGGCCCGTCGTCCAATCTCGCCATCCATTGTACTATCTGCAGTGAACATTCTACCCTGATATACCAACTATTCCACTTGTTCCACAATTTCATCATGCAGGGTAAATAATCTACTCTCCTTTTCACCTTCCCGATTGAACACCACAATCTTTGCTTTTCGTTTACCTTCAGGGTTATGCTCTCACAAATTATATCAAATTTCCTCAAAGCTGTTTGTAGCTCATCCGCATTCTAGCTTAATAAGACTGTGTCATCTACATACACCAGAACTCGTATGTTTACATCACCAACCATTACACCATTTGTATCGGTACTTACTTGCTTAACACATTTATCCATGTATACATTGAACAACCACGGTGACATAATACAACCTTGTCGCACTCCTTGCTCAATATTAAAGTATTCATTTTCACCCAAACGCATTCCCGGCTACCGGTATATGCTGCCCTTATTCCGTTAATTAGACCTTTACTTACGCCATATTCACTCAGTCATATGATTTCTCCGGATTTACAAGTGGACACCTTCTTTTTTGACACTTAAACAGTTTTCGATCATCTGCTGGAAGACAACCATCTAATCAACACATCCTCTCCCTGGCATGAAGCCACCCTGCACATCCCAAATCTCAGTTTGGGTAGTTTCACGTACTCTATCAATCAGTATTCTTCCAAATACTTTTACAAAGTACACTGAACAGATCATTCCTTTATAGTTTTTGCCATCACTCGTGTTCCCCTTACCCTTATATAGTGTTAGAATAATCGCGCTCTTCCAATCACATGGCACTTTTTCACACTTAAGCATAATTCACACAATCTGCGCACAAGCTTTGCACCTCCTTTACCGTTTTTTAACTTTCCTACTATCTTCCATATCTTGTTTAACTCAATATCCTCCTCAGTTTCTTTCACTACTCCTTCTACATTCTCCTTACTAAACTCTTCAGCCTTATTTTCCTCACTATCCTACGGCTTTCCGAAATATTTTTCCTTACTTTACAATCCTCTCAAACTATTTAGTTGACCCTCTTCACCACTTCTGCAGTTTCAGTCTTGTACCACGCTTTGTATTTTTGACCCATTTCCATAAGTTTTTGTTTCCCTCAAAATCATTCTGCATTTTCTCTTCTTCCCACTTTACTTATTCTTACTACCTCCTTCGCTTCCGTGTTTCGTAATCTGTACACCTCATAGAACCGCTTTTTCTCATTTTTTTTGCAATCATTGCCATATACGTGTGTTTTTCTTACATACTGCCTTTTTTACCTATTCATTCCACCAAGCACATTTTTTATGTCTACTTATAGTCGCTCTTCTACATATCTGCCCGACACAATTGAAAACACAAGTTTATCCAAACACTTTCAACGTCATTGTGTTTTATTTTGTCGTTTCACACTGCTTCATTTCCGTTCAACTATCTACTGAAAGCAACTGCATATTTCATTCCCGATCCATCATCTACCAGATTATCTAACCTAACTCTGGACGTTAGACACACTGTCGATACAACTAAAAAGTGGTCAGATTCACAATAAAATCCGCACATTACTTTTTTATCCTTTACCAGGTTTCTAAATCGTTAAGACACTATCAAGTCAATCATAATTTTAGATTCACCTCTTTCCCATGTATAGCTCTGCCAAAACAACAAAGTCCCAGGAAAATATGCGAACTAAATATCACCAAAGTGGCGCGAATTCAATTTGCCCAATCACATGTTAGAATTCCTAGATGTACAGTCGTGTACAAAATGTGTGTCCAACTAAATGTGTAAATAACGATAATTATTATTAGAAATGAAGTTAAGTCAAGGGATGAGGGCATTCTGAATTCTCCATCGAAAAAAAGAAGTGGCTGTTCTAAAAAAATCGTGTTAGATGATTGCGACTTGGGAATATTGAAGAGAACAGTACATGAAACCTACACCATTGATAACAAAGTTCCCACGTTAAACATTTTGGTCAATAAGATGGAAAACAAAATTGGCTATTCCGGTATGTTTTAGACAAAATAGCTTATTTTAATGTTCAAATTAACCAAAGCGGAGAAAATTAAATTATAATTGAAGATTAAAAGTGAGGGGCCAGCCACTGGGTGCTAAGTTGTAAAAATTAGCTTTATTATGAACGTATGTGATCACGGCAAATAACGCTAAAGCGTCATTTACATTTCCGTGTACCTACTCGTATTCGAGTGTTTTTTATATTCAAATATGACAGAAACTGAATTCTCGAGAGAAGGACTTCGGATCCTAGTAAATCCGAGTACTCGTAAATGTAAAATCTGCTTAAGCGAGGCCATATTAATCTTCGCTCGGTTTAGCTCTGTTTTGATTCGAACGGATTCTTTGCTGGACTAAGTTCAGTCGTAGGTCATAGTTTGACGAACTAAAATGAACAGGAAGGGTGTGGATATGAACAAACGAGAAGAATGTTACCTACGTCTTTCTTGTACTTTTACAAATCAACTGCACATCTCGCGTTTAATTACCGGGGTAGCTTTATTTCACTTAGTTTAGTTTATCTCAAGTTAGTTTCGCTTAACTTCCCTTCGCTTCACTCTCAGTGACCCCTCAGTTTTAGGCTCGGCCAAACCGAGCGCTAGGCTATGTATGATACGTTCGCTGCTTATGTTATGCTCACTATCTGTGCTACACCATGTGGCCACACCGATAGCCATATTATGCAAAAAATTGTAGACGAATTTCAACATTTGACACAACAATGAAGAAAAAATAAATGGAAAGTAAAAGAATATTTTCTATTGAGTGCAATCAATTTTAGACTAACTATTATTCATTATTAAAGGTCATAACACAACAGTTGTGATAAATTTTTAGTCAATATAGCGAACATAGAGCTCTTTTTGACTTTGCTTTTGCAACTATCTCCATCAGATCGGCTTTAAATTTAAGAAATGTCATTGTTGGACGGCGCTCTCGTTACCTGCGGAAATTACGGGGGAATAATTCTTTAGGGGATAACAAGAAACCAGTTACTTATTTAGATGAAACTTTCATTCATCCATCCTATGCAGTTAGCAAATGCTGACTAATCGAGCAGGTCAAAGGCACATTATAGTTCATGCTGGTGGATCGTATGGATTTGTAAATAATGGATTGTTGATTTTTAAGTCAAATAGCAAGTCAGCAGACTACCATCACGACATGAACCATACAAACTTCATGACTTGGTTACAAAAACAACTAATTCCAAATCTGCCACCGAATGGTATTGTCGTCATGGAAAACGCTGCTTACCACAGCGTTCACTTCAATAAACCACCAACGTAATCTGCCCGGAAGGCAACTATTCATGAGTGGATGGAAAATAATGGGGTTTCCACAACATGCGAAATGCGAAAAGCAGAATTGGTAGAATTAGTGAAGAAATTTAATTACAACAAAAGTTTCTATGTTGACGAGTTATTAAAGCAGCACGGCCACACTGTACTTCGCTTGCCACCGTACCATTGTGAGCCTAATCCGATAGAATTAATTTGGAGTTTAGCAAAACACAAGGTTGCGAGGACCAATGTTGGTCATTGTTGGTGGTAGTGAAATTGAAAATTTAGTTCGGAACGCTTTTGCCGATATCAGCGTATCGGACTGGCAAAAGATTGTGCTCACGTTGACAATGTACCGCAAGAAATGTGGGAACGTGATGCATTGCTGGATGAAGTAGTGGAAAGTCTGTCTTTCAACGTAAACACAGGTTCTTCCGATGAGGAGGAAACAAGTAGTGATGACGAAGATGAAGAGGAAGGAGGTTCAATTTAATCCTTTTCATAAAATTAATTATAAACTTGCCTGTTATTAATTTTTGTTAGCTTTCATAAAATTTCTAAGTATATTTTATTAATAACTTTTAAATAACTTAGTTTCGATGTTTATTTGTAAATTCTTTTTAATGTTTTGAATTATGAGCTAAGCGGTTTGCTAATTATTTGCCGGTTATTAATTTTTGTTATGTTTGCCTACAATTTCTAAGTATATTTTATTAATAAGTTTTTTAAACAACTTAATTTCGATGTTTATTTATAAATCTCTGTACGTTTTTCATAAAATTAATTATGAGCTATGCATTTTTATAGTTATTTACCTGTTTTTAATTATTGCTAGTTTTCTATCTCTAATTAATAACTTTTAAACAATTTAATTTCGATGTTTATTTGTAAATCTATCAATATTTTTCATAAAATTAAATGAGCTAAGTGGTTTATAATTATTTCCGTTAACAGTAATTCGAACACCGAGTATGCAACTGACCTTACTGTTCGAATTATTTAATATTTTGAACTTAATAAAATCCTAGTTCATAAAACACCAGAAACTCTAAAGTCTCCACAAAAAGTAATTTTTCTTAAATTTACGTTACAATTATTTCAATCTAAGCGTGACCTTAAGAAGAATTGTTTTTTGAGTTTTGAGTTTTGTATTTCATGTCATTAACCCAAATGTGAGATAATTAACGAATATAGTCAATTAAATTCTAGTTAATGCAAATATCACCAGCACGCCACATTTAAATTTACCACCTTGATACTTTTTAACTCGAATGTACCTTTCAAACAAGGGCGACATCAAAGCGCCACCTTCAGATACTTCGTTTTCTTGGCGGGACATATGCACATTTTAATGCTTAAATCACATATTAGATACAAACAGGTTTTTCTCCACACAGATGTTTACAATGCTCATTAGCTCGTTGGTCTCCGAACCTTTCTAGGGCGCGTTCAGTATGTTCTGTCTGTACATCATTTCAGAAGTTCTCACACTCTTGGTCTCTTTCTCCATTTACCGGTGCATAGCATGCAATGAGAAAATGTTTTCAAATTCCTCCCAGCATCCTTTCCTTCGCGATTTGTCTCCAACACACACAGAATACCGAGCTGCCTTTCATTCATTACATTCGCAATTTCGAATTCTTTACCATTGTTGTACTGTCGTCAGTAACAGGGCCTGTCTGTTTCGACCTTGATCGCTCCTTGTAGCCAGGTCGATCCAAGGCATTCAAATTGTTGCTTTTAGTAATTAAATTTGCAGAGAGACCGGTTAATGGCCAAATTGTGCCCCGGGCATCCCTACTAATGGTATCGTGCTACTACCGGACTTTCTTTCTTTTGTGTCAATAAGACGACCGCACTTTGTCTTCTAAAATTAAAGTGATCCAGTGTACCTCACGAATGCGATGGCGCATATTCTAAAAACTCTTTATTTAAATATTTGACTAAGGCTCTAACTTTTGCAAACTTATCTTCTTTGTCTAAGTTGCCGTTATTAGCTATTTAAAAGTTTGAAAATATATATTCAAACGTATCTTGTTAACAGTTAACAATCAATTAATGCATTTAGTCACTGCATATTATTGTATGTATGTACATCTTTGCAAGTATGAACACGTTCTGATTGTCCTATATGCAGGATGTCAGGCATAACTGCTGAGATCGGCACTAAAATATACTAAAAATGCTTGTTTGCTACTAGGTTCTTTTGCATAGTTTTCCTTGTTTGTTATGTATGCTTGCTCGTTTCTTGTATGTCTGTATGTTTGGTAGTTTGTGGGCTTATGTGTATTTATTGAGCAGAGTTGGGCAGAGAAAAAGGTAGTTGAGTATCACTACTAACTACATTACAAAAAAAGTCGTTTAACTACTTGATAGTTAAACTAATTCTGTAAAAAGTAGTTATAAGTTACTGCTCAGTAGTTAGTAGTAGTTAAAGATCTTACTACTTTTCAACTATAAACCAAACTTGTATCGTTATAATGTATACCAGTGCCGTATTCTTACTAGGTCTTCTTGTAGAGTTTTCCTTGCATTGGGATATTTGCATGCTCATTTACTGCATGTTTGAGTGTTTGGCAGTTTGTTGGAGTATGTTTACGTATTTGTTGGGCAGATTACTTGAAAAGAGTATTGAGTTTAATTACTTGCTAGTTAAACTATTAAATGTAATGAAAGTGGTGTTTGTCTAACAAACTAAACAGGTCTTATGCACTTCTCAATAAAAAATATACCTGTCGACAATAATCACAATGCTGTGATAAATGCACGTTTTCTAGGTTGCGTAAAATGATTGCACTAAAAATGAATAAGTCCATTTTTCTCCTACGAAGACTCATAAATAATGATTCGATTGATGTTGTAAAAACTGCTTATTATGTATTCATCCAAACCACGTTGAACAACGCCATTTTAGCTTAGGAATATTGTGTCATGTTCTTAGCAAAGCAGTGCGCGTCATGTTGAGTTTAACTTACCGGGATTATTATTATTATTATTATTATTATTTACAAAATTATTTTTGTTTTGTGTTTGTCTGTGTGTGAGTTCACATATTTTGTGCTTGAACGGATACTTAATTGCTAGTTTCCTATTTGTGTGTCGTTTTAAGTGTTTTTTATTGGTTTGAGTATGTTTGTTGGAAATTAGTGTTTCTGCATGTTTGACTTTTTCTGGTATGTTTTCTTGTTTGTTTTGTGTCTATTAAGGGATTTGTTTGTATGTTTTGGCATTGTGTAACTTAGTTTGCATGCTTGCGGGCTTGCATGTTTTATACTTTTGGACGTGTACTTGATTGATACTTCTTCTTTCTGACTTATTTATATGTTAAGGAGTGTCTGAATGCAGATGCGTGTAATTTAGTGTTTTTAATCGTGATTACTGGTTTGCTAGTTTTTTGTTTTGTGATTGTATGTTTAGGGATTTACGTGTTTTGGTGTTTACTTGTTTGCTAGTTCTTGTGTTTGGCTGAACTTGCTTGCTACTAGCCTTTTTCATGTTTTAATTTCTTCGTTTCAACAAATTATTACATAAAAACGTGCAAGTAAGAGTAAGTGATTAACGTAAATCATAATTTGCATAAAAACTATACATATATACATTTATTTTTAAATAGAATTAAATGACTAATTTAAATTATCTATATTAACTGGCATACATTTATCAAATAAATTAAGTGATTCATAATTTTAATTTAACAAACTACTATATAAAAATGTGCAAGTAAAGAGCAAAGTGTAACGGGTTAAGATAAACATCAAAAATTAAAGAAGATCGAAGATTTTGCTTGATTAAGATCAGTTGCGGTTCGTGGTTTAGTAACTTGGAGGGGCAATTTAATGAGGCATTTCATATAATCGAGATCACCGATATTCTTACAAAAACTATTTAAGTGCGTGGCCCAGCTTCAAGAGGCGATTTCTTGAGTGGTTTTAAGACGAAAGTTTATATTAACATAGGTCCGCAAAAGCTTTGTTTTCAAGATACAGGTTGTCAAAATTAAAAAAAAATCGTTTCGCAAAAATCTTAATAATGCTTCAGCGTGTGTGCCTGTGTGTCCGTGTGCCCGTGTGTCCGTATGTCCGTGTGACCGTGTGTCTGCGTGTCTGCTTGTCTGCGTGTCTGCGTGTATGCGCGTCGGTGTGATTGAGTGTCTGTGTCTCTGTGTGTCTGTGTATCTGTGTGTCTGTGTGTCTATGTGTCTGTGTGTATGTGTGTCTGTGTGTCTGTGCGTCTGTGCGTCTGTGTGTCTGTGTGTCTGTGTGTCTGTGTGTCTGTGTGTGTCTGTGTGTCTGTGTGTCTGTGTGTCTGTGTGTCTGTGTGTCTGTGTGTCTGTGTGTCTGTGTGTCTGTGTGTCTGTGTGTCTGTGTGTCTGTGTGTCTGTGTGTCTGTGTGTCTGTGTGTCTGTGTGCCTGTGTGCCTGTGTGTCTGTGTGTCTGTGTGTCTGTGCGACTGTGCGTCGGTGCGTCTGTGCGTCTGTGTGTCTGTGTGTCTGTGTGTCTGTGTGTCTGTGTGTCTGTGAGTCCGTGTGTGCGTGTGTGCGTGTGTCCGTGTGTCCGTGTGTCCGTGTGTCCGTGTGTCCGTGTGTCCGTGTGTCCGTGTGTCCGTGTGTCCGTGTGTCCGTGTGTATGTGTGTATGTGTGCATGTGTGTCTGTGCGTCTCTGTGTCAGTGTGTCTGTGGGTTATATAATATACGTCTACTATATATTTTAAATGCAGGACTTAAAAACGTATGTTGATTATAAAGTCAAAGCGCATGACGCTGTCGGATGTCTTCTTGGCTATTTAACCTCAAGTTATTTTTCGTATTTCGTTTCGTTTAATCGCATCGTGTTTTGTAGTTATAATAATTTACCTTTCGCTTCGTAACTTATTAGTTTCCATTGCATTTGTAAACAAGTTTTTTTCAAAACTATTATTATTAATATTCACTATTACGACGTCAGTTTATAACGCAAAATATATTTAGAATTGATTGAATGCTAATAATTTTCACTATTTAAATTTATCTTTATGTAATATTATGTTGCAGGGAACTGCTCTCGCATGCGGCATTTCCGAGAAAACCGTAACTCGGACAAAGGCAAGAATGGCTCTCGCTTCAGAATCTGGGAAATCGACGCCGGATTCACCGCAAAAACATAGGCTGCGTTTGAAGATGTCGACGAATACGTGAAAGACGTTTTGAAACGAAAAATTTACACCATGCATGCAACTGGTAAATAATTCAGAAATTATTGTTGAAATGGAATTAATCACTGTTTAACTTTAGGGTCACATATTACTATCGAAAAACTCCAAACTGAACTTAAAGAAGATAAAATATTTACCTTCAGTAAAACGAGCCTGAAACAATTGTTACACAAAATTGGTTTTGAATTTAAAGTTGACGATGGAAGAAGGCGTTTAATGGAGCAGGTTCATATTGTTGGTGCCCGAGCAACATTTTTGCGAAAATATTTTGCTAACAAAAGTTGTAAAATTAGTTACGGCCCTATCTTTTTGGATGAGACGGGGATTTTTAGTCGAGGAAGCGTTCGAAAATCATGGCATGATAACGATTTGAAAAGCACAAAAAACAAACCGGTAGGAGAAGGGAAACGGTAACTAAAATAGTCCGATTTATTAAAAATATTTTTAACCGAATAAATTTTAGTTTTATCGTACTGAGTGCAGGCAACAATGATGGTTTTATAGCTAGTTCATCATTGGTATTTTCCAGTAAAAGTAAGACAGCAGACTACCACAATAATATGAACGCTGATTTATTTCAAAAATGGTTTCAAGAACAGCTTTTACCAAATTTAGAAAAACCAAGTTTGATAATTCTTGACTACGCCTGTTATCATTCTACATTAGTAGAAAAATTACCTTCAAGTAGTTGGAAGAAAAAAGATCTTCAATTTTTAAGAAAACACAACATTCCTCGTTCAAACGATATGCTAAAAGTGGAATTATTACAAATTGTCAAGGATTTACAAGTTTCCAAAAATATATGCAAATGATGAAATCGCTCATCAATGGGGACATCAAATTTTACGTTTACCTCCGTATCACTGCCAATTCAACCCTATCGAGTTAATATGGGCAAATTGTAAACAATATTACAACAAAAACGTTGGAAGACAGGACTTCAGGGACGAGAATGTTTTATCGCTATGGAAGGATTCATTAAACTAAGTAACTGGAGAACTGTGGCAAAAATGTATTTTACATGCTGAAAAGGAAATGAGCCAGTGGTGGGGCGTTCAAAAAAGAGCTGAGGAAATGGTAAAATCTCTTGTAATCCATGTCGAAGAGTCGAGTGAAGATGATAATGAAAGTGAAGGTGATGACTTTTAATTATAAGATGTCCAGTATTTGAATTTAAAGCAAACATTAGAATCTTAGTTACTTTATAACATTGTAAAGAATTCTTATATTTTACACATACCTCTGTAGCTGTATTTAGGTTTACATATATATATATATATATATATATATATATATATATATATATATATATATATATATATATATATACTGAGATTTTTAAACTCGGTTATATTATTAACTAATAATAAATCTCATTTTTAACATCCAATACAGTGTATTTATTTATGACAAAATCAGTTATTTATAAGTGGCTTCGATAACCAAATTACAGTCTTGACTCTTGACGCAGTGAGATCTGTCCGCTAAAAACGATCCTCCGCAATTAACCAAACTTTTTTCACTTCATTCGGGCACTGCCTACTGCTAGCTAATTCGTTTCTTAATGAAAATTATTGATATAATTAATTTGTAAAACGAAATTTTGTTGACCCGGTCTCGGTTCTGATAATCGTTTACAGTTGTACAATATATTTTTATCATATGATTACCCACACTTGGTGGACTTCACATGCCAGAATAAGTGCGAACAGACCTTAAACGAAATTCGACTTTATTTATACGAGTGGATGGGGATTTTTAAGACCTTTAGGATGCTAAATCCCAAGATATCGAACAATAATTTTATTTAAATTTGACAGCGCGGATTAAATTTGAAAATAACCTAGAAAAATTGACGATGTTTTGTTGGTATTCAAAATTACAACTATATGAACCAATAACGACATACGTTTTTAAAATCTTAAACCACGTTATACTAAAAGATAAGTCATAAGACACCTCTCGCCGACCCGACTATATTAATATTATTTCATATCTTTTAATTTCCATTTCGTAAGTTGGAACGTCGGGTGGTATTCCACACCAGATATTTTTGTTTTGCCAGCTTCTTTTATTGTTGGTATTTATTTGTTTGTTGGCTATTAGTCTTTCTGCTTACTTAAGTTTCTTTTATATGATTTCTTATTTGTTTGGGGGTTTGGATGTTTAAAGGGGCTTGTTGGCTAATTCTTTGTTTTGGAGGTTGCGTATTTGTGTTTATAGACGTTAAGTAACCTGTGTTCCGGGAATTAAGTGGTTTACTTTATTGCTAGTTTCTTTGTTTGAATGTTTGGAGGTTTACTTGATTACTTGTTTGCGAGTTTGTTAGTTTATTTGCGTTTGGGTGTATACTCTGCTATTATTTTCTACATGTTTTAGTTTCCTTGATATTTCTTGCTTGATGGGAATTTTAGTTGTGTTAGGGGTTGTGCGTATTTAAACGTTGAGAAACTTTGTTTGTTTGTGTTTGTGAGATTATATGTCTTGAATTTGAGCCATTACTTGATTGCTGGTTTATTAATTTTCATGTGCTTGTTTGCTACTAGGACTTCCTGCATGGTTTGCCTTGGTTTGGTATGTTTGATTGATCATTTCGTGCATGTGTTTGGGAGTTTGTTGGCGAATGTTTGTAAATTTGTTGAGTAACTTCTTTGCTAGTCCCTTTGGTTTGGGGATTGCATAATTCCGGGACGTAAATTTGTTTACTAGCTTCTTTGCTAGCGTGTGCTTGTTCGCTGTTAGCTTTTTGTGATAAGTTTTCTTGCTTGTTTCGTAAATTTTGGAGTTTTTGGGAATTTCTAGGGGCATGTTTTGTGTATTTGTTGACTAACTTTTTTTGTTTGCGTGAATTTCTTTGGTTGAGGGGCTAGTTGTTTGAACCGTTTACTGGATGTTTGGTGTTTTTATGTGTTTGTATGTTTGTAGGGTGTTTGCTTGTTTACTAGTTCGCTAGTTTATGTGTCTGCATGTAGCTGTTTGTTTGAGCAGGCTTGTTACCTATTAGTTGTTTTGCATGTTCGAGTTTCTTTGGCATATTGTCTTGCTTGTTTGTTGTTTGTTTTGTTTTTGGGGTTGCGTCATTATAAGTTTACTTTGTTGTTTATATGTTTGTGGGTTTACATACTTTTTGAATTGAAACTGATTTTTAGTTTTTTGTTTGCGTGTTTTGGTATTACTTCTCCGATATTTTATTTATTTAGGTTTTTACTTTTTTGCGTATGTTTATTGCATGTTTTATCTTATTAGGTGTGTTTGCTGGTTTGTTTTATGTGTATTAGGAGATTTATTAGCTAATTTTTTTGTCTTTGTCTTGGCGTTGTGTAATTTATATCTTTGTCTGCACGTTTGTGGTCTTGTATGTTTTATACTTTTCAATATTTACTTGAATGCTACTTTCTTCTTTCTTACGTGTTTGTATGTTCAATGATTTACGTATTTGAATGTTTGTTAGTTTCTTTGTTTTGTGATCGTATGTTTAGGGGTTTATGTGTATTGGTGCTTATTTGTTTGCTAGTTATTGAGTTGGAATTTGCTTGTTTGCTACCAAGCCTTTTTCATGTTTTAGTTTCTTTGGTATGTTTTCTTGCTTGTTTGTTGTTTGGATGTTTGCAGGTGCTTCTTTGTAGTGTATTTTGTTTGAGAATTTCTGGAGCTCTTTGGGCAATTATAAGATATGTTTCAAGATGTCCACACAAGCCTTTAAATCATAATGATTTGTTCTGTGATTTTTCAAGGTAGCGGTCATATCTTTGTCTAACAAGAAATTTCCTTGGTTTTTGCGTTCTCACTACGTCTTTGAAATTACAGTATTTTCCATTTCTAACTGATGTGAGCGAAAGGGTAAAGCGTATTTAAAATAAAGTATCGTCATGCTTGGTTGACTTCGGTTGTCCTAGAGTGGTAAGGGTAGATGCAATTGCATGGTAGATAGTATACTATTTTCCATTTCTTACTTATATGAAAGGTTTGGGTTCTCTTAAGTGACGTTGCCGGTTTTATAGTAGAAACTTTTCTAATAATAATAGAAAGTGGTAATCCTGGGTTTTACCAAAGACAGAGACATGACTTCGGCATTGCGTAATTCAGTCACGCCGCTGACAAACAATTGAGAAAGTAATTAAAGGGGAAAACCGAAAGTCATTAAACGTACTTAGTAGGTGAGATCATCGATTGTTTCTAAGTCTTTCAAAGACTGTTAAGTGGAAAACCAAATGTCATTAGTAGGCGAGCCAAAAAGCTGGTTCATTAAAAAATAGTTGGTTGTTTGTAGATCATTAAATGAAGTCATGGGGAAATCTCAGGGTGAAGCAAGTAAAAGTGGCAATATTGATGAGTCATAATTGGAAGGCGTAGTCCGCGTTTTTTGTATGTTTGTGTATTTGGGAGTTTGTTGGCGGATGTTTGTGCATTTGTTGAGATTTTATAATTTAGGGGGCTTACGTGTATGAGTGTTAACTAGTTTCCTCGATTGCGTGTGCTTGATCCTTGCTAGCTTTTTATGTTTTACTTTCTGTGATATGTTTCGTAAATTTGGGAGTGTTTGTTAGTTTCTAGGTGTATGTTTTGTGTATTTGTTACTGGATAGTTGGTTTCTTTGTGTGTTTGTATACCTTCAGATGTGTTTGCTTCTTTAATGCTTTGCTAATTTCTTTATCTACACGCTTAGTTGCGCTTGTGTTTGTTACCTACTAGTTTTTTTGCATGTTTTACTTTTTTGGCATGATTTCTTGATGATTTAGTAGAAGTTTGGTGTGTGTCGGTAGATTCTTTGTATTGTGGGTTGCGTATTTACAAGTTTACTTACTAGACGGATACTTTTTGTTTTCGTGTTTATGTCATTTGGTTTTACTGGCTTGCTATTTTGTTTGTTGGGATTTTTAATTGCTTTTTTGTGTTTGTTGGAAGTTAGTTTTTATCAATGTTTTACTTTCTTTGGCATGTTTTCTTGTTTTTTGTATGTATTAGGAACTTTGTTTATGTGTTTTTGTATGTTTTGAAGTTGTGTAACTTGTCTCTTTGTTTGTATGTTTGTGGGCTTGCATGTTTTGTAGTTTTGCACATTTATTTGATTGCTACATTCTCCTTTCTTACGTGTTTATATGTTTAGGAGTTTATGTGTTTTGGTATTTACTTCTTTGATAGCTCTTGCGTTTAGCTTAACACGCTTGCTACTATACTTTTCCATGGTTTAATTTGCAGGTGTGTGTTTGTTGTGTAACTTGTTTGTGAGTTTCTAGAGCTGTTTGGACAAGTTATAAAATATGGCACAACATGTCGACACAAACCTTTAAATTCTAATGAGCTTTCTTGGTTGTTCCGTTGTCATTGCATTGTTGAAAGCATAGTGTTCCCCGGTTATTCTTCTGTAATGCCTATTTAAATAAAACATCGTTATGCTTGGGTGACTTTGGCTGTCCTCTACTAGGGAAGAGTGGTTTAAATTGAACGGTTAAAGGTATAGTGTGTTCCGTTTCTTACCTATATGAAAGATGTGGGTTTCGTAAGTGTTTTTTCAAAGCGAGAGGTATGACTTCGGTATTCCGTAATCAGTCACGCAACTGCCAATCAATAGAAGAAGTGATTAAACGGAAAAAACCGAAGGTGAAGCCATCGGTTGTTTTTAGGTCATTACAAAGCTATTAAGGGGAGACCCGAAACTCGTTAAAAAGTAATTAGTAGTATTCTTCTCTAGTCAATATTGTTCAAAATCCTAACCAATTCAAATCAAGTCCCATTCCATAGTTGTGCGTATATATGAATATCAAATGATTTTTTGGCATCAGGAAGTATTAAATCGTGACAAAACGGGGAAAATATGTGGTCAATATCATATTTTATATATGATATATGAAAATGGTAAAAGTGTAAATAGATACGGTTATTTCCCCATACACTAATAGATTAAAGAAATTCAACGATAACATTTTGATCTCAAAAGGTTTTAATTTAACAATGACAGAAAAGAAAACAAAAGTTAACCGATAATTTTGGTTTTATCGTACAATTACTCACAATAATTGAAATAAAAAGTCATTCAACTTTTACCGTTTTAATAAAAAGAATTTCTTCAAGTTATTCTATAAAACGTGTCTTGAAATAATTTTGCAAAAAAAAAAAATAAATGGGTTACGGATGAGCTGGTTATACAGAAAAAAATCATCCGTAAACATACAAATTGTATTTCCAAATCCACCAATTTTGAAATTATGATAATATTCTAATTATATAATTTTTTTTTATGTTGTAAACAGTAAACAGTAAAAATGTTAATTTTAGAAAATTTTTAATGCAAGCAAAAATGATAAATTAATCGAGGTTTTCACGGTTACTTAAACTTCCGATAATTCAGCGTATACAGCGTTTAGTGGTTTTCGACATTGATATCCTTGAAGGTCTAAATAAGAACATTTAGAAAAGTTGTAATATTTCGCTTTTTTTTGTGCAATCGTGTATTTTCAGCAAAAGAAAAGTTTCAACTTCAGCTATGGCGCGTTTCTGAAGGTATATTAATTATGCACAGACCGACAGTAGAGCGTTTTAAGGAAACGGGTTCTTAGGAAACAACAACCAGTTATTAGGAAACCATCTTCAGTTATTAGGAAACGCCTACCTGTTTAGGTAGCACGGCTGCGTTAATATACCCACACCCCGATACACAATATTTTATAAAATACCTTTTGCAGATTAAATGCACAGTTTTCAGTCACCTTTCACCACAAGACACATTCACAAGACTTCTCTCTCATTACACCAGGGATTATCTGTGGGTTTTGTGATCGTGTTAAAGGTAAAATGTAATAGATACTAGTAAGACAACGTTTAGGGACCTGTACCATCCTTAAGTCACAACCAGGGTTTTAAGCCAAAACATCTCAAGTATACCGTCCGCTTCCCAACCCATAATTTTCATTCCCTAGAATCCTTCACAAAAAAAACATGCAAACATTTTTCAACAGTAGTTTCGGCCAATTTTGGATCATCCTCCCCTTTTTATTAATAAATCTAAATGCACCTATTGCAACAAAAATATATAATAGAATAATATAATGATAATAATAAAATTCTTATTTAAAACAACCTAACTAATCTTTTTATTAACGAAAAGTGTTAAAATAGTTTATTGCATAAGATTCGGAACTGTCTTACAACATGTGAGGAAAAGGTAAGCAAAATCAACCAAATCAATTTTTATTATGGACAATAATCATAAAATCTTTCCTTTTAATAAATTGTATTTATTTTTATACTATTTCTTATCTATGTGTTATTATTATTATTAATTATTAATAGGAATTATATTCTTTCAAAACATTATAACTTTTTTATTGTAAGCCCAATTGATGTGAAACTTGGTAGAGATCTTCCCTGTAGGCATATAATAACACTCAGAAAATATAAATTTTTTAGACGCTTTACTTTCTAAATTAAAAATTAAATTATCATAAAAAATGTAGTTTTACATACGGTCGGTTTCACTACTCGTAGCTTCCTTATTTTTGCTTTAAAATGTGCGAAATTTTAACCAGTGACATATCAAAGTAATATAAAAGTAACTGCAATTTCAAATTTTAAAAAAACATTTAAATTTTGAAAAAAATGATATGCTCTTGATACGTGCAAACTCGCTCTAAATGCAAATATTTTCGTTTTAAGTGGACCGGCGTGTAATTTTAATTGTTCTTTAACGTTCCGTATTAAAGCACACGAATTTATTATGTAGATTAATCCCAATTAATAAATAATTAAATTCTCAGAGGAGAGAGAGAACGGGCTGCGTTGGACGAGCTTCCGATCGACGACTCAATACAAATGCCGTCGCATGCGCGATGCACGAAGTCGAGCTTCACATTGCTAAAATAAACGTTCATTAAAGAATGATATTATTTTATCGGCCGATTTATTAAGAATATTAATCAAGACGTCTAGTATGAGAACAAGAATTTTTTTTATTTATATTATACAATTTAAGGTACACATTAAATGAGAACAGCAGAATTACTTATTAGTTACAACAGTACTGTTGTAGAAGTTAGGTTGTGTTGGTGAACATATTTTCAAAATGCCAAAAGCTTTTACATTGGTGGAAAGGGGGCTAATATTAAATGCCAAAAAATATTTTCAAGCAGAGAAATCTCGTGGATTATCTGAAGATGTGAATAAAGTTATTGAACGCACGGCAAAGTGTGTTAACATCTCCTAGCCCTCCGTTTATCGAGTATTGACTAAAGAAAAAAACGAGAACAGTATATCTAATCCAAGGACCAGTACTGGACGTCCTACTAATACTATAGAAGAGTATCTTCCGGATGTTATTAGATCGATGGTATTGGACTTTTACGTCGAAGGAAAGTTTCTTACTGTAAAAGTGCCTTCCAGATTAAATAATGAAGTTTAAGATTTCCCACGTATAAGCACAAGCACCCTACGCAGATGGTTAACAAGTCTAAAGTTTACTTACAAAAAATTTAATAAAAACCTATTTTAATGGAATGCCTTTCAGTTGCAGTACAAAGAGCTGAATTTTTGAGACGAGTAAAGCATTTTCGTGATAATTTTGGGAGGTTTTTTACACGGATAAAACATGGTGTTGTGGAGCAAATCATACCAAGACCAAAGGATGGCAGGTGGATGTGGCTACGGAGGAAAGGCATGATAATTTCGACCGTTATCGCGGAGTTTTGCAGGTACACTTAGCAAATGTATTTTTTATCATATATACGCCTTCATCACATAAAAGCCTTCTCAACATAGGCCATTTCTTTTAATGTGCATATAACTTATATTCTTGTTTTAAATATTTATAGGAAGTAAACGGATTTCGAGGAGGTATGAAAGCACCAAGCGGTTCTAGAAAACGCGTAATTATTCTTCATATTGGAAATTATCGAGGATTTGTTGATGGAATGCTGAAGTGTTTCATTGGACAAAAGGGCAGTAACGATTATCATGGAGAAATGAATGCGGCATACCTTGATGAGTGGTTTAGGGCTGTTTTAGAAAAATTGCCCAAACATTCTATGCTGGATAACAATTTTAGAAACCTTACTACTGCCTGGCGAAGGGCAGACATCATTTCCTGGACGGAGAGACAAAATACACCCTTACCAGAAGGAACAACTAATTTCAACCATTTGACAAGAGCGGAATTATTAATCAGGGCGAAACCCTATCATCACAAAAAAAGTGTATTTCCTTGAAACAATAGCAAAAGAAATGCATGGTGATTATGTTAAATTGTTGTGGTTAACAGTTGCCGACTGTGAGTTCAACGCAATTGAATTTATTTGGACTTACGTTAAAAATAAAGTGGCAAAGAAAAATAACACATATAAAATAAATGAAGAGAGTGAATAGTACATCCGCTCAACGACATAACTAGTTACTCAAAATTGCCAAAATTGCTTGATATCGAGCATGATACCTGTTACTTAAGCCTAAATTAGTATGGAGCTATGAAACACATATTTGGAATCTGCTCGAAAAATGATTTCGCATCGTACTACGGTGTCTGTTAAAATTTAGTTTGACTTTAGCCTTTGACTTAGTAGAGGTCAGCCGATCTAGGTCAGTACAAGAGGTATGCGTGAATGCTATCAATTAGAGAAAAAGGTTTGAAGCAAGGTAATCTGTGTATTCTATAATCGCAGACAGGGACATTGACCTTTGATCTCAATTCGTGTAAAATAAATATAAAAAAATTCATATTGAAAGTCTGGCACAAAATGTCTTTCCAATAACGCACGTAGTGCAACAGGTTATCAATTAAAAATTTGCTTGGTGCTGACCTCTAACTTAGTCGAGCTCACTCAAACGAGGTCCAAATAGAAGTTGCACATCTGTATTTGGCATGCAGCCATTTATTCAAAACCTGCGTATCCTGTAATCGCGGACACCAACATTGACATTTGACCTGAAATTGTAAGAAATAGGTAATGTGTTGAGGTAAAAAAAATGGATATTTGAGAATTTTTTAGTTTAACTTGATGAATATTGAGTAATAAAGTGCGGCAATATTTACTATTAAAAATAGGTAATTTAATTTTTTTTATTGAAATTTTTAATTGAAGTAGAATTTAATTAGTTTTCAGTGTTCTTGAATAAAAATTTATTTAGCTTATTGTTATTTTCGAAGAGTAAGTTAATAAATGGAATTTTCACAATGTGTTCTTAATTGATATGCTGTCAATTAGCAAAACGATTTGAAGTAGATTGATTCGTTTATTCCATAATCGCGGACCTCAATTGGTGTAAAATAAAAATACAATAAAATCAAGAAAATGCATGCTGAAAATCTCCACAAAAAATATTTCCAATAATACTCGTAGTGCAATAGATGATCAATTAAAAGTTTCCTTGGTATTGACTTCTAACTTAGTCGTGGTCACTCCAGCGAGGTCAAAAAAGCAGGTTATATCGAATTTGACATTTGACCTCAAATTATGGGGAATAGGTAATGTTGAGGTCCATAAAATGTATATCTGAAGCCTCGATAGAAATTCTTTCTTGACAATTTTTATCTACAATTTAACTTAATAAAATTGAGTAATAAAGTGCAACAATATTTACTATTAAAAATAGGTATTTTAATTTAGTTTTTTAAAAATTTATTTAGCTTATTGTTATTTTCGGAGAATATTCGTTCCATTTAATGTAACGAAAAAGTAAGTTAATTGCATTTTAACTTTGGTATCGACGACAATAGAAAGAGAACCTTGTAAAAAAAGAAGCAAGTTAAATTTTACTAGTGAAGATGATCTTAATTTTTAGAGTAAATTATGTATTATTAATTAAATATGAAGCAAAAATTATTATAAGATATAATGTAAATTTATAATTCTCGAAAAATAGGTATACCTTATATTTCAAAATAAAAAAGTAGTAATGCGTGCAGAGGAACGATAGTGATAATGAATTGTTAAAAAAGAGAAAATTCATTTTTGAAAAAGTGAAATCAAGAGAAGTTCAAGTAAAGTAGTAAAGTTGGTATAAAAACAACTGCGAAAGGGAGTTTATTCAACCCAGTATTGATTGTCCCAGAAAAAAATTCCAACGAACTATCTGTAAGTAACCACTACAGCTGTGGTAATAAGTTATATTTGAGGGCTCATTTGAACGAAATTAAATAATAAAGTTAGTCAACTTTCACCATTAGAAATAGGTAATTTAATATAACATAACACATGAATACAAATTTAAAAAGTTTAAACAGAATATAATATGTTTAAGAGAATTTGAAAGGTACGTAAAGCTAATGTGAAATGCTTTCGATTAAATAAAAGCAATTATTAAAATTAACATTTATCCTCTAAACATATATTCACTTTCACACCTTGATAAAACATACCTTGACCGATACGTAAAATGCAATTAATCATATATTTTAAAAATATTTACACAGGTCAGATTTTCTCCAGCAGAAATTGGAAGTCAACAATTCTATGGTTCAATCCTTAATCATAGAATTGATGCAGTAATTACACACACACACACACACACGCGCGCGCACGCACGCACGCACGCACGCACACACACACACACACGCACACACGCACATACGCACACACGCACACACTCACACACGCACACACGCACACACGCACATTCGTACACACGCACACACGCGCACACACGCACACACCCACGCACGCTCGCACGCACACACACGCACACACACGCACACACGCGCGCACACGCGCACACACGCGCGCCCACGCGCGCACACAAATTTTAAATTTGAGTGTAATTTATGTACAAGTTTTTATACATTAATAACATTTGGTTACATAAACCTTTTTAAAATAACATGTTTGCCTACAGTCGACCTCTTAGTTATTGAAATGCGTTCGACGTTTTTTAATTTTGTGTACTACGTGAGTGTATGCTGTTTGTTACAGGACCTGCCACAGATACAGCGTTCCAGAATTTTCAAATTTGAATACTGTTAACATTTGTAACGTCAGTTAAATATTTTTATTCATAATTGGCATTGCCCTTGAGCTTTTGCTAAGTGAAACATAATCTGTGCCATACACTTTCAACGTTTTGAGGCACGAAATAAAAAATGTTTTATAAATTTACATTTTAATATAATTTATGTACAGGTTTTTGCATATTACTAACATTTTGTTACATAAAATTCATATATTTTTGCATATTATTAACATTTGTAGTTGCAAACATTTTTATTATGTTCATATCATAGCCTCATTCATATCTGGCCTTCACTGTGCTGAGAAACACAATAATTTATATAATTTTTTGCTAATATATGAATAGTTCGTTATTATATATCCAACAATGTGTTGCGAATATGTGGTAAAGTTGAATGCAGGTTTAAAAGTATTAATTTCAGTAACTACTTTGGCTTAATTTACAAGGTTTACAGAGACTCACATCAACTTTACACAATTTCACAAATATTCTTAAACACCAATATTCTGTTTGAATTTTTGAAATTTATATTCATGTGTTATCTACAGATTGAGGAAATATTTTATATACTTAAAGTTTTTTTTATAAAACTTGATTGGTAATTGCTAAGGTTTTGTTGAGATGCACATAATTACGTACGTTTTGGTTTACACTTTTAAATTTGCAATTAAATATTGGCACATATTTTTATTAACACTTACAAACATGTAGTTATAAACAATTATCTTTGGTTATTATAAGTTTTTGTTATGAACGAATAAGTTCAAAGGTGTAATTAAAAATTTATTATTAATTTTATTAAATACATAAATAAAAAGTTTACCTCGAGTAGGATTTGAACCTACGATCTGTACTTTGCTAGAGTACCGCGCTAACCAACTGGGCCATCAAGGTTCAAACCCCAATCGATGTAAATTTTGTCTTTATGTATGTAGAACTGATGTAAATAATTAAATAATAATTTTTAATTATCTTTGGGATTTTGAAATATTAAGCTGCAATTGTAATGCTTGTTTGGAAGAAATTTGTATATTATCCATCACAACACATAACACAATACAGAATTATGTCAAATTGTTACATTGCAAACATATCGAATGAGACGATCAAAGACTCAAATAGATTAATTATAATTAAATACTTACTTTGTTTATTGGTTAATGCCGCATTGTTAGTGGGAGGTCTCCAATAGTCTGATTTATCATCAGCGATAATACCAGATGTTGGTACTGTGGACTCTTCTGTAAAAGAAAAGAATGGGCAATTATATAAACAAAAACGTAATCACGTTTCGTCTAAATAATTCACAAATACGTCACTAATTTTATATAGTTGAAAGTGTTAAGAAAACGGTATTTTAAGTTTAGATTCTTGTTTATTATAAAAATTTTAGTATAACTGTCATAACCATGACGTATATGGACGTTTCTGCAATCTAAGAGGAACTTTTCAACCATAATTTCTCCACGATGTGGAATTATCAAATATTTACGGGTAGAAAGTAACGAAAAATGCCTTGTACTACAGAAAGAAATAGGTGAACGTATTCTTACAGCCGGAATACTGAAACCAAAATTAAATGTGGTACTTGTAGAAGGAACCATTAAATTTTTAAAACCGGAAGTTGTTGAGTTATGATATTTTGATAACAGTTACATGTGTATTGAAAAAGTAAGTCAATTATATAAAAATTAACGATTTCGTAAACTCCGCTTTAATCGATGAAAGTAAAGTTGAATACTTACTATTCAACAATAATTATTTGACAATAAATCCTTTTAGGTACTCTACGTGCTAAATGCTATATGAATGTCGACGAATTGGTCTATATATGTGCCATTGTTAGAAGAAATGAGGGATGTACAATGTCATATTGTGTGAAATTCTTGAGAAAAATTGAGTAACATACTTATTTTTTTTTTGTTTCCTTGTAATATAGGAATTAATTCAGTAGGTACATTTATGAATTTTATTATTTTATGATTTTTAATAAAGAAATTGCGCAGAGATTTAAATTGTTTTAGTACAAATGCATAAATACGTAGACCGTTTAATTTGCTAATCTTAATCCCGCTCTTTTCACATCCTGTAGCGTTCTGATATCAGAATTATCGTCTGCATTTCGTAGCTTATATCAATTGAGTTGTTTGCATAAAGTCTATCATATGTAATAGTGGCAGCCTGGTTTGTATAGCTTTGACAAACATTGTTGAGAACTTGTTTGACTCAGTTTATAGTTGTTGATAGTGTTATCATATTTCGAGGTTCTCTGAATTGACAGTGTTTTTTAATCGTTGAGCTTCTATGTGAAATGATGAGTTGTTATTTAGCGAAGAGAAAGCAGATGATTGTTTATTTTTCGTTCAGTTAGAGTTGAAGTACAGATCTTGAAAGTTGAATCATAAAACAATTATGTCTAGTTACGAATTGTTGTGATTGTGGGCCATCGGCGTCACCATGGTTAAATGAAGACGCGCTCCATAATTTTGTTGGGATTGTACCATATCGGTGCTATGTGAGCAGTTCGCTTTAGGCGGTTTTGAAGTATAGTTAAACCCCTAACAAATTTGTGTATCGTTTACCGTTTTATCGAGGAATTCCGAGAGTTCAATAAGTGAAGCCAAAGATTTCCAATTTAGCTTTGTGCTGACCAGAAAAGAAAACCGTCTTCCTAATCTGTATTTAACCAACGTCAACGCCTTTATTTATGTAAATTTATTAATCTATAGGATCTATATTGTTGTCACGAATGAGGATTTATCGAGATTATACACATTATTACCGCGATTTTTAGGAATAACGTGCTATTATTTGGTAGAAGTTGAAAAGTCAGATTTGTATGTGTTTAAGTATTCATATAAGGTCATTTAAAAGAATGTGCCCACTCAGCATTTTAGTAAATTTGTATGACAGTATATTAATATACTTGTTTATAATAATGTTTAGTGTAATTAAAAGTTTAATTAATCAAAGTTGCAGTAGAAGATCAGATGTAATTGTTGTTTTAACGTTTTGATTTTCAGAAAACTTTTTTTGTAGTAATAAAGTCAGTTGTTCGATTTAATTGAATTTTGGCGTATTGGCGTTGCTTACGCAAGAAGAAGTAATTGATATTACTTCTCCTTGATATTAGCGACTGCTGCTGAATAAGTGACGCAGCTTTATTTTTGTTAGGTGTTAATTTTTTGTATTTAAGGAATTACTTTTGGTTACACCCCGGGGCCTGGGAAATGTTTCATTGATTGCAGTTGCCCTTTATATACATTTTTTGTGCAGTTCTTTTAATCATAATATAGATATTTGTTGTGTAACTTTTTGGGCATTTATTTTACCTTCAACAAATTAAAAGCACGTTGAGTTGATTTTGACAAATTTTAAAGTTACCGAAATTAAAGCTATTATCGTTCAGAAATGGAAAGTAAGCTTTGATGATTTGTTTTGATTAATCTTTAAGTGACGTTTATTAAATTATAGGAGCTTTTAAATATTTGATCGTGTTTTGTTTATTCTTGTTGTGATGAATATTCATTTTAAATTGAAGAATTAATGACCGTGTTGACCAGTTATCATTTTTTGAGCGAATAATATTATGTTGAAGTTTATACCAAAAATGTATAATTTTTGAGAATTTTGAGTTTAGTTTTCGCCATTTTAATAAAGAGTAAAATTTTATTTAAATATAAGTGAGCTCTGCCTAAGTATGTTTGAACTAGAATTTTCAGGAGAAGTGAGTGTTTTTTCGAGTGAATATTACGGTTTCCTGTTAGGCCACCATTTTAAGATCTAGTTCATGATGTTTTTTCCGTTATAAATGTATTTAACAGGTGGTATATTTTTCCTGATTTTGACTTTGTCAAGTTGTGACGAGTGACCTTTTGGATTGATGAGTAAGAACCCCTCCCATACCACTGTGTTATGTTGATAACATGCACTTTACCTTTACGGGCTGATGTTCTAGTGAGTGTAGTGAATGACTTCCATTTATAAAAAGTGGCCTTCAATTCTTCAGAATGATTAGCACAAACTCCTGTACGTCCGTTGTTTTCTATGATACTTCTTTGTATTCGGACTTTAGTAGTCATAATAATCAATGTATTTTGAAACTCGTTTTCGTACCTTCAATTCTTCAGAACGATTAGTACAAATTCCTGGTGATCCATCATTGTCTATGATTAGTGGAGTCCTGGTAATGTCCAAACTCGAATTCGGCTTCGGATATACAAAGCGTAATATGTTATCCACAATTCCTAGGAATTGTGGGCTTCTAGCTTCAATTATTTTAACGATAACAATAGTTATGAAAATCATCTTGCGTTTGAAGTCCTGTGTAGACGTTTTTAAGGGACATTAAAGGAACTCCTCGATGAATACTATAAAATTCACTATTAGTCAAGAAGCTTGCATTCGTCTTCTTTAATAAAAGTTTCCAAATAGGTTGTAGTCGTAGGTCATCATCACGCTTATTGAGAGAATTCGGTCGGTTTTCTATTTCAATAGATTCTCGTATAACTCTTTCATATAAATGATATATTGGTGTTAGTATCTATCCGATGGCCAGTGGCCAAATGGTGAGCGGTTAGTGAAGAACTGGTGTTTTTTATGCCTAATTTAAGGTCTCCGTGACATTCACCAAAAATTTTGCCTTTAGGATTTCGTATTAGATACTGAAAGGTAATATGGGATTTAAAAATTCTTCGGAATTAACTTACAGGAAATTTTTTGAAGTCTGCTGTAGTAGTTTTCTGCTTATGTACTCATTTGGTGGGATTCTCCACTTTAACTTTCTCCGTTTCTACTTTTTGGCTTTCTCTTTACTGAGATGGTTTTTCTGCTGTTTACGTTTTTGTTCTTAAATGATGTTTTTCCTTGTTTAATACTAGTTTCCGTGTATCTGGTAATCTCTCTTGCATTTAAGTTTTTCGGAGGTTTTTCAATCTCGATAGGAACGATTTTCCCGAATCCAAAAACAAAAATAAACCTAGAAGGTCACGGAATTTATGAAATTCCTTGTGGAGATTGTGCCTAAGTGTACATCGGTCATACACATAGGCGAATAGGTACGATACTCGAGGAACACCGGTTGGTAGTAAGGAAAAACGCTTCAACATCATCGCTGGTGCAACATATAATAAATACTGGACACAACATCAATTTTGAAAATAGCAAAAGGATAGCATGTGAGGACCATCTCACAAAAAAGATAGTAACGAAAGCTATCCAAAAAACCTAAATGGAAGGGACGGTACGCGGAGATTACCAGATACCTGGAAAATAATATTAAACAAGGAAAAAAATCATTCAGGAACAAAAACGAAAGCAGCAGAGAAACCTTTATCGCAGAAAATAGAAACCCGAAACGTCATCAAAGCAATACAGGTTCTTACCAGAGCCTCAACCCGGAAAAAATGGAATTGGAAATATACACAATACTTGTGGAAATATCATATATATATATATATATATATATATATATATATATATATATATACATATTCATTTCTTCTGGGTCCATCATCTCGTGTGTTGATTCGGCGACGTTATTCGAATTGAACTGTCTGCCGTGCGCTCCTTGCTAATTATACCCTCGCTGGCTTTCACTTTCTTTACTTTTTTGCCACTTAATTTTTTCCGTTTCACTACCTTTTCTGGTAATTTCATAAGAGGTCTGTTGTGGGATTTGCTTAACGCTTTTGTTTAATACCAACTTTCAGGCAGTAGGCAGCGTCTGCACTTCGTCTCGGTTATTAAGGTTGCTTGGGCATTTGTCGACTTCTACACCTATTATTCTCTTGGTTAGATATTCTGCTGATGATATCCTTCTGGCTTATCATTGATATTGTGTGATGTGGATTGAACAGGTCATGTTAAAGATGAGGTTATGATGTTTTTGCTTACTGGTAATCGATTACAGCCAATACTGATTCGTCTGCTTGTTTAATGTATGTAGGTTTGGTCACAGCCTCCACATAGGATTTCGTATATACATTGATCTTTTAGCTTGATTTTGGTTTTTGGGTTAGGCAATACGGTTCCGATGTTTTCATGCGTCTTACGATATTTTTTAGAATTCTGATACTGCAGTCTGTTGTTGCTTTATGCACGGTAAGAGCACTTTCTTTATTTCTCCTTTTTTGTTCTTGTTTTTTTTTCTTCTTTGATTGGTCCGCATATCAGATGTTTTCCCATTGCATTGCCATTTAAAATAGAAGACAATGGATCACTGCCGTTTTTAGACGTACTATAATCTACAAGAAGGGAAAACAACTAGGACATACAGTTTAGGAAAAAGCCACACACACACAGCAACAGGTACCAGAAAGCTCAATCTCATCACCATCTAGCACAACTACAGGCCGTGGTCAAAACACTAATTACGAAAGCCAAGAGACTGGCAGACCATCAAAACATGAAAGAAGTACAACAGAATCATTAGTGGCCTGAAGATGGCTAATGACAGTTTGCTGAAACGTCGTCAAATCAACAGAGGATCTTACAAGGATTATATCAACACACGAGATGATAGACCCGGAAAACATATAGCACTTGTGGAAATTTCAAACACAACACACACACACACGCACGAGCGCACGCACCCACCCACACCCACCCATACAGGCCCCACCCACCCACGCAAGCACGCCCCCCCCCCCCCGCCGACACACAGACACACAAACACACCGACACACAGACACACAGACACACAGACACACAGATGCACAGACGCACAGACCACAAAGCACAGACATAGACACACAGACACACAGAGACACCGCACAAGACACCCAGACACGCAGCCACGCAGACACACAGAACACATGCACACAACACAACACGCAGACACGCAGACAAGCAGACCGCAGACGCGCAGGCGCGTAGACCGCAGCACGCCAGCACGCGCACGCGACACACACCACACACACACCCGGCACCACACACGCACACCCCACCACACACACACACCCACACACACACACACACACACACACACACAACACACAACACACACACACACACACACACACACACACACACACACACACGACACACACACGTACACAACACGTACACACACACGTACACACACACAGACACACACACGTACACACACACGACACACACACGACACACACACGCACACACACACGACACACACACGTACACACACACACACACACACACCACACGTACACACACACGTACACACACACACACACACACACACACGACACACACACACACATACACACTACACACTACACACACACACACACACTAACACACAACACGTAACGTATATACACAACGTGAATCAAGAAGACGTACCCTGCTTCAAGTATTCTACACATAAATTGAAGACGAAAGGTCAGATAAAATTTTTCTCCAAAATGTATGGCTACAAAGTTATAGGCCCTCAAATTTGAATTTTGGAAATCGTTTTTCGCAAATAACTCGAAAACCTTTAGGAATTTCAAAATACTATCCGCAATGAAAATTATTTCTCTGTTGACGAAGATTTTTCTAGTTTGATTGGAATGTCTATGAATGGACTGGAAATATAAGTTTTCACATTGTTCCCGTATACTTTCTATTCCAACTTATTTGTGCGCGATTTTTCAGGTTTTTTTTTGGTAACTTTTAGATCCGTTATTCAATTTTCTGCAAATTTGGTTGAAATAATTTAGAATAGGAAAATGCAGCAGAAAATGATATCATTTTCATAGAAATACGTACTTGTAAGATAATCGAAACCATATATCATTAAAACGAGATATAATTCTTGAATCGAACATAGTTACAGAAGTAATCCACATATCAACCATAATAATCAGTAATATTTTTTAATTTTTAAAATAATAATGATACACAAAAACATGTAAAAACCTCAAGTACCGAATTTTTACATATAAAGTTATAGAGGTCGTAGTTAGCTTCACGCAGCAATCAGATAATTCCCTTATGCACTTAGAACATAATGACTCATCAGCGTAATTTAAAGCAACTAGGCTGTCGATTAATTGTTAAACTCAATACGTAATTTACTTTAGGTGAAAATTAGTATCATGGTTTAAAATAATCTTAAATACATGAATGAAACGGTTCTTTCAACTCGCTGGTTAGTTAAGTTATCCATCAAATAAGTTACCCACAAGTCAATAGTAACCCCTTTTCTGTAATTTTAGAAATATAGATTGATACAGATGTTTAGGACCGTTAATTAAACCTTTAGCAAAGTAATTATTTTATCTGTGTATAAAATGAAATTGTTCTGTATGAACTGTTCCGTATTGAGATAATGAATAATCCTTGCACATTTATATTTTTATAAAACACCGTTCATTATTTTATTTTCATTATAACAAGATAATAACCGTCATAATTTCCATTTATTGATTTCAAAACACCAATAACGCGAAGATAATTGTCCTTTCTTTTATCCCTACAATTTCTTCCCGTCCGAATTAATATTGTTTTTGAGACCATCTTCAACACCGAACGTACTGAGCTTTGAAAATATCTACAGGCCCACGTCTGAAACAGACCTTGTCTCTGACGCGATAACATAGATCATGCTTTTTAAAGTGTGCAAAAATAGTACTCTCGATTAATGCATGTAAGATAAAAATTATCTTAGTAAATTAGCTTAGTTTGACTGATTATTTTGATAATAATCTTATCAAGTAAAGTGCATTAAAGCGAAAAATGTCATAGTTACCTAGAACAGCTATCATAATTTTTGGATAATTAATGTAATTTTTTCGAAATCATTAATTTTATTACCTCACTTCCTCAACTGCCTCATTTCCTCAACAACTAACCCGACCATTGCTTTGCAGACGATAGCACTCTACATTTCAGTTCTTTTCAGTTTTCCCACAACAATAAGTCTAGACAGAACGTTAAGGAGAAAATGGCAGCCTCACTCAACATTGACTTAGAACGTGTCATTGAATGGGGAAGGAATAATCTACTCACGTTCAACGCCGACAAAACCAGTGTTGCCTTGTGTCCGCCAAGAAAGACCGATCATTTTCTGCTGTAAATATGAATGGCTTAGATCTCAAGTTTGCAAACTCTATTTCTATGTTAGGGATGTCCATATCATAGAACGTTTCATGGCCAGCAAAAGAGCTGCTCGTAAACTGGGCTTTCCATACAGATCTAAACAGTACTTCACATCGCAACAACTCCTTTTACTGTATAAGGCTCAAATTCGACCTCATCTGGAATACAATACCCCCCTCTGGGTCAGTGCTCCCTGATATGTCCTTGATATGGTAAACCGCATTCAAAAAAGGCTTATAAATGACCCGTCTCTGACTTCTGACCTACAATCTCTTGAGCATAGAAGAATTGTTTCGGTTCATTCCTTGTTCTATCGCTATTAGCATGACAACTGTGCCTCCGAAATACACTCCTTAATACCTTCGCATGCCATCTTCACTAGGAACACTCGGTTTGCCAATTCACACCATAATTACGCACTCAAAATTCTTGTCACACTAAACGGGCGAAATCTACATTTTTCCACACGGCCACCAAATTGTGAAATGCACTACCCAATTCCTGTTTTCCTCCAAACTTTGACTAAAGTCAATTTAAGGTAGCCATACATAAACATTTCTCGGCAGTCTAGCAATATCCCCAAAGCCTCCCAGTGTTCCTGAGTGCTGTAGCACGTTAGGCAAATCTTAGCCTGTTCGGTTTAAGTTATATTTTTGATAGACGTGATCTGATAAAACTGTTATCTGTTCCTATTCACTTCGAATTCAGATTAAAATATGGTACGTCTGTGTAAAAATTGCTGTTTGAAGATTTTGTAAAGAAAATTGTCTGTCTCGTAGTAGTTTAATGTATTTCGATATTATTTTTAGTCTTAATTCTGGGTAAAGCGGGAGTAGCGGGGGTTTAGAGTATTTCTACACTTACAAACACCAAAATCTAAAAGGTGTTTAGAACTTCCAGTCGGAAAAAAATAATTGTTTGTTTTAGGAGTGAGTGAAAAATCTTTATACGTAAACTTGGCGATAGGCTGTTACAGTAACCGAGCTAGTTGGACCTGTGGTAACAATCTAATTAGTATTTGGGAGCTAATGGGTTCGGTCCCATTACCGTCTACGATGTATGATTACTGCGTATGCGGACATCATGTGCGGCTATTTAGACGAATGCTTTACTTTCTTTCCTGTTACAGTAACGAAGTATATTCGAAGAACAACTAAATCGTATAGAACAGCGGGGTTAAGAGTGAGCTCAACAAAACGAACATTTTTCATAGTTATTAAGAAAAAATTTCTGAGTCACCTCTAAAATAAATTTAAATTTTATAATCTAGCTTCGTGAGCCACGGCATTAAAGGATAAATAAAAAGAAAACATACAATAATTTTTAGTGGCAGGAAAAGAGGTGATCGTAATACACGAATACATGAAACCGTGAGTCACAGCAATGAATTTCACTCTAAGTGTAACGCTCTTGAATGTTATCGTTGGAGTTACAGACTTTTACAGGCTTTTGTATTGTGTAAAGTTACATATATTTAGATACATTCTTACAAAACATTAAGGTATCAACCCAGGTGAGATATTCGCCAACAAATTGCTAGGGTACGTCCTCATTGTCAAGGCAAACAGTTTTTATGGTAACCGATTTCGATTTTTCTCATAACTACACCACTTGTTAATGGTTTCATTACACGAATATTTTCTCAAAATATACCATTATACACCCTCTCCGTCGATAATTTCATGTTTACACATTTGAAACTTAAAAGTAGTATTGTTAAAATTTAGCTTTAACTGATAAGTTAAAGAACACGTGTAACGTATAGAGCAATTATATTTATTTGTAGCCATACATAATAAAGCGATATCAATTCGTTTAAATACAAAGCTGGTTTGATAATTAAAAATTTAAATTGTTGCGCAATAAAAACCTAAATTAATAAATTAAATTCCATTATGTTAGGGCTAACCCAGACTGTTAAAAAAAACATCGTTTTACAAAATAATAAAAGCAATTGTATATACATTTAAGATAAGATAAAAGAATCGTTTTTCCATACTTAAATTATAGAACTAGGTACTGAATGTTTGTTTGCTTCACTGATTTAGAAAACAAGTATTTGTGAAGGACTTTCCAATTCATTTATTATAGCTGTAAATTAGTTGAGTAACAACAAACATTAGTATTGAGTATTTCAAAATGACTGTTTTATATAACCGTGATAAGATGTATAGAAGACTTTTCAATACTTTGTAAAAACTTTAACGTACACGTGTTGACCACCGTATTCAGTTCACACGTACTAAATATTTTAATCCGCAGGACTAATTTAAGTCACTATATACAATTTAACTTTTCTTTTCCTACGTGATACTTATTAACTACCATAACGAAATTAAGCGTCCACCAATTCTAGAACGTTCAAAAAGATTAAATTGTCCTGCTCCACTTTAGTAAATTTGATGTACACCAAAGATACGCTGTCGTTTTATCTTGCTCGTGCATAAGAACGCTTACATATTAATTTACTTCTATTTGGATGAGAAGCTCACTATTAGGTAAAAGTTGTTCATTAATACTTTCACTAAATAACGATTGTACGCATTCTGACAATTAACATTTGTTACATATTACAACAGCGCAGTCACGCATACGTTAGAAAATTTGTGTTATTAATTACAGCTAAACACGCGGAATTAGTTTGCAATCTTTACCTGGTAAACAGACGACGTCTTTAGTCAAGACATCCGAATATTAATATTAATATGAAAAGAAAGAGTTCCAGGATAAACATAGGAGTTTATCCTAGTCACAATATGATTAAAGAATGGGATGGTCGAAAGTATAAAACATTAGATAGAACTTCGTAAAGAATCAGCGTCCTTTACGTATGCTTTTTAGAATAAATTATTTGCGGACCATCCTATATCTAAAATTTCAATAGTTTACGCGATATTGCACAACAAATAATTTATTGATCACCGCTGAGAAAATTCACAAAGGTAACAGGAAAAGCCAAGGATGTTATACATAAGATCACCCTCGTGCCCGATGCTAAACCGATCAAACAGCGATACTATCCCCGCAATCCAGCAATGCAAGAACTTATCAATCAGGAGGTTGATAATATGCTCGCAGAGGACATAATAGAACCGTCACACAGCCCGTGGAGTTCTCCCGTAGTGTTGGTTAAGAAACCAACTGGTTCATATCGATTCTGCGTCGACTTTCGAAAAGTTAACCAGGTCACCATCAAAGATGCATACCCGTTACCGTATATTCAAGGCATCTTAGACCAGCTACGAGAAGCAAGCTATATCAGTACCCTAGACCTGAAACAAGGATACTGGCAAATTCCGCTAGAAGATGGAAGTAAATCCATCACCGCTTTTACAGTACTGGCCGTGGACTATAAATTCAAAGTTCTACCGTTTGGACTTCATTCCGCCCCTGCTACATTCCAGAGATTCTAGATTCTATTATTGGTCCAGAACTGATTGGACGCGCTTTTGTATATCTAGATGATATCATGTCCTGGGAAAAACATTTCAAGAACACCTGAATAACCTACGGAAGTATTCAAGAGATACGTGATAACGGACTTCAACTACAACCAGACAAATGCTACTTCTGTCAGACCCAACTCAAATATTTGGGACACGTCGTCACCGCAAAAGGAATTTTACCTGATCCAGAAAATCGACGCAATCATCCAAATACCCGCTCCCCGTACCGTTAAGCAACTCCGTCAATTTTTGGGACTGGCCGTGGTACCGCAAATGTTAGCGGCTTTGCAAATAAGTCAACCGCTTACCGAACTCTTGAAAAGAACACCAGATATCAGTGGACCGACACACAAAATCACGCCTTTGAAGCCATTAAAAAAGCGTTGACCGCCCCCCCTGTATTAGCCTGTCCAGATTTTAATCAACCTTTTGTATTACAAACCGACGCAAGTACCACCGGAATTGGAGCCGTGCTAACACAAGGACAAGCACCGAATGAACGAGTGATAGCGTACATCAGCAGGGCACTGAACCCAGCGGAAAGGAATTACTCGACGATTGAACAAGAGTGCCTGGCCGTAGTATGGTCCATACAAAAGTTAAAAAGTTACCTAGAGGGTTATAAATTCACTGTGTTAACCGATCATAGAAGTCTCAAGTGGCTTCGCACGCTGGAGAAACCGACATCCCTTAGCCCGCTGGATAATGGAACTACAACAGTTCGACTTCCAGGTGGAGTACCGTAAAGGGCCTGAACAATTGGGACGCGCTTCCGCTTAACGAGGACTATAAATAAAAGCCGACCTGTCTCCATTAGAGGTGGAGGAAACCGAAGAAATAACCTGTCCGTGGTATTCTTGATACAAAAGTCCGAGAACACCCTGATCAACACCCGATATAAAAAGGAAGGCAACTATTTAAATCATTCCCTGATCCGACACCCGAAAAGAGATGGGAAGCCATCCTAGTTGGAAAATTTGTATACCCAGAAAAACGCCGAGATATCCTGGAAGAATGTCACGATGTCCCACCGCAGGACACCTGGGAATTGCGAAAACGCTTGCCGCATATACCGCAATTACTACTGGCCCACCATAAAATCCGACGTGATAAAATAAAAACGTGAAGTTGTCAGACTTATAAAGGTAGTACCAAAAGCCGAAGGAGAAATGTACTTTTCGCGACCTGGACATCCGTGGAAAAGTACAGACCTTATCGGACCGCTGCCGCGTTCAAGAAAGGATATAAATTCCTGGTTTTCAAGACCGGTTAACGTGGGTCGAACTTAAACCCTCCGAACGCTACCAGTCCGCCGATTATCCAAGCGTTAAAGAACAAATAATATCCGCTTTGGAACCCCGACACCTGATCTCCGATAACGGCCCCAGTATACCAGCAAATTATTCCGCACGTTTTGAAGGACATGGAATCAACCATCGTTCTCTCCACCATACTCCCCGCATGCCAACCCGGTGGAAAGAACCAATAAAGTGATCGGGACGATGATCGCACAATTTACGCGAAAAACCAGCGAGAATGGGACGCTCACCTGCCTGAAATAGCTTCGCTATCAATACCGTACAGCATGGATCAACTGGTTTCTCCCCGCCTTACTTAATCTAGAGAATTAGAACCACCTAGGGCATGGTCAACCCAGAAACAACCGCCGACAAAGAAACCGCCGTAACCGCAGCTGATCAAGAGCAACACATGAAGTATTTAAAAGATCTACAAGAACTTGCTAGATTCATTAGCAAAGACCTTTAAGTACAACGGTATCATTACAACCTGCGTCACCGAGCCTCCGGAAAGGAGATCTCGTATATCAAAACACATTACCTGTCCAGCAAAGCGAAAAGAATTTTCCGCGAAATTAGCGAAAAATATGCCGGTCCTTACCTGTGTATAAAATAAAATCGCCCGTAATTGTCGAGCTGAGAACCCGGTAGTAGGAAAAGCGGGGAGAAGCCATGTAAAAGATTTGAGAAATGCGACTGACGTCACCGATCAGACCAACACCAATGATAACGGCTATAAAACCCGCGTATTCGAAATCATATGCAAAGGATAAAACCAAAATGCTATCCCACAACATGGACCAAAACCCTGCATCCGCCGAAAGATCCTAGAATCTCCCCTGGCAACCCACCGCACCCGGGACCGAGGGCTTGAGCCTTCGTAACGCGTTCCCGGTCCGGGAACCAATCACCCCGCGGCCCACACCGTGGACCATCCGACAGAAACGGGGTTTGGTCCCCCGCCTTCACACCGACGGTAGACCAAAGACCCGGAACAAGAACAAAAGGAGGTCACCGAATGGTATTCCCCCGCCGGCCCCCTTATTTTAACCGCCGCCAGCGACGCAATCGCCGCCGCGTCAGCGTCATCATGCCGATGGCGTGAGGGTGAAGGTCAAGCGGACGGATCTCCCAAGAAGAGGAAAGGGTGGTATGAAAGAACCAGCGTCCTTTACGTATGCTTTTAGAATAAATTATTTGCGGACCATCCTATTCTAAAATTTCAAAAGTTTACGCGATATTGCACAACAAATAATTTATTAATCACCGCTGACGTGTATTTCTAAAAACCGTAAGTTTTTGCACGTCAGAACGATTAACCAATCAAAAACGGCATCCCCGCACGGTAGCCGCGAAGCCGCCCACAGATGCACCTTTATAAACCCGCGACGCGTGAAGAAAAGGATGATGAATCGAAGTAGATTCAAGCAACCGATATCCAGTAGCCGCCACCGTTGCTTCGTGTAAGCACCGACCTGTTAATCCCGCCGAAGAGTCCATCGCGATCGTGTGATAACGCGCACCACCTCCCCGGGCAACCTAAAGTTTAATCCTGTACTGCCATTGATAGACACGTAAGTTGTAAAGTTATAAAATCTACAATTTACAATCAAACACTACAGAACGTAAATAACGCCGGGCTGAGTCTCCAGGAGTTATAACCACACTAAAAGAGGAGCAGGGTAGATCCCGACGTCACTCGCAAAACACAGTACACTAACACCCAGAGTGCCACGCAGGGTAACCCCCCGTCACTCCAAACCTTGAGGGTGAAGGTTGTTACAGGGCTGAAAGACCTACGACCTTTCTCTTAGTATCCGGTTAAGACAGGCCATCCTACGTCTTCTGAGACCCGCTCGAAATCATACAACAAACACAATAACCATAACGGTGTCTTTAATCGCAGGAGAGTTAACGAAACCTGTTGATAAATTTGTATTCAAATAACCACGCAAACACCTTGTACTTTGTAAATTAAAAAAGTGTACGTAAATTATAGTTTACCGTATTAAAAATATAATAATTGTATATTACGATTTACCTTAGTAAATTCATTAGTATAGTTTTAATATAGTATTTGAAATTGTATATAATTAGATTTAGTATAGAATCCGTAATTAATAGTTAGATAAATAAATAACAAAATCAAACCGGTTATAATTAAAAAAGACAGTCCAAGATCTGCATTTGCATACGCGGATTTCGCGTGTATTATTCCTGGGGGACATACCAGCTTCACGCTCCAGAGTTACTGAAGAATATATAATTATGCCATGGCATAAGCCGGAACGATATTGATTTTCTCCGTCCGAGTTCGTTCATTGGCGCCGTTGAACAAAACTTATTAAACAACCGTACCAGCTTCTGTAAATACAGGACCGTAATAAATTTTACATATTAGGTAAGGAAGGTTAAAAATATATTTTATATTTCCAGAAACGATTACGTACCAAAAGCCCCCAGGAGAACGAGTAAGGACCGGAAAGAAAAATACATTTGTTAATTAATTATTTATTTATTGTAAATTATTTAATATACGTTTTAAAACGCTTTAAGATATTTATTTAAGGTGACAGTGTTAAGCCCATCAAGTAATTAATACGAACCACACCCGTTTATATAAATTATAAACACGATTGAGCAAAGCCGAGGCAAAATAAAACCGCGTTGGGTTACACACCCAGAAGGCGCGCAAATTACAAATAGTAAAATATTAAAGAGCGCAAACAGAGGTTAATACAACTTCACATACAAAGGCAAATAATAATCCAATAGGAAGGAAGTAACAAAATATTTATCACACCCTGTTACTTGTTTCCCACCTTCATGAGTCATTCTATTGATATACAAATACTCTATAAGCCAGACAAAAATAAATATCACTCAGTTACCTCCAAAACGCAAAGATTCAGAAGATTGGGAGCAGTAATACTCCACAGGAGAATCTGAGATTGTTGGCTTGGATATTTCGGGTCGCGAATCGAGCTAGCGGGAATGTGGTGTCACGACTTGTATAGCATTCGGGAGGTAATGGGTTCGATTCCCGTTACTGACTACTCTATATGAGATTTATTCAGATTCATATAGCGGCATGGTCACTGAGTATACGCACACCATGTGCGACTATTTACGAATGGTAGTATATTTCAAAACGATATGCTCCTTTGGAGATGAAATAAAACAGGTTGCGATTTTCTTCCTCCTCAGCTCGCGAAAGAAACAAGGAAAAATATCGTTTAAGAGGGGTCATAATATTTCCATTTACAAGAAACATATGGTAACATTAACCAAAACTGATGTAGCCATCAGAATGTCTGTTGTCATCTTTCTTGTATAGAGTAAATTATGAAATCAATCAAAGTTACCAACGCAAATTGCAAGCCTGTTTGCATGCTAATCTGTTTTCTTGGTTTAAGTGTTTTATGTTTAGTTGTTACCTTATGTGCGTTGAATACTTGTATATTTAGACGTTGCTTAACTTGTTTTTTGTTTGCATACGCTTGTTTGTTTGAGGGTTTCCGTTGCTTAGCTCGCGTGTTCGTATATTTGCAAGTTTCCGTGTTTTTGTGTCTGGGTATTTACTGGTTTGTTAGTTTCTATTTTTTTAGGGTTAAGTGTTTGCATTTTAACTTAATTGTGTGTTTTTATGTTTACATATTTTGTGTATGGCTGTTTACTTCTACCTGTTTGCATGTTTGTGGTTTTATGTGTTTTCGTGTTTAGTTGTTTGCTAGTTTGTTTGTTTTGGGTGTTTACTTGTTTTTGTTGTGTTTTCTGGCTTCTAGTTTTTCTTCTTGTTTTAGTTTTTCTAAAAAAGATGGATGCAAATACGTTGACTGAAACTGGTGACTTTGTATTTTAGGCTTTAAACATTTTTTAACTGCAAACGTTGTGTAAAATCAGTTTCTACATTAGAAATTCAATATGAGCGAAAGTTGCTTTTAACATTTCGGTAATTAAAAAGTATTACGTAATGAGTCATGTTAAAGGTGATTTTGTCCTTAATGTTGTAAAGTTTGACGAGTCATTAAAAAGTGAGACTTTGAATGACTATAAATGTCAACAGTATCGTATTTTAACATCCTATGTACCACGGATGTAAAAGTTTGGTTATTTCTTGTATTATTTTTTTCTGATTTTATTGATAATGTTTATTTGGAAAATGATAAATAATTTCCTAAGAGGGTACTTGAGGAGCATGTGAAGAGAAATTATATGTAATTAGACGTTAATAACTGTTTGACAGTAAGTTATAACTGGTTATAATCAATTATGACTCAGGGGCTTCAACCCAGCATCATCTAGTAGTTAGTGAGGGAATCAGAACACTTGGATCGCGTGCTCACAATATTGATTATTTGTACTAGACTAGTGTAAATGATACGCCTATTCAATAAATATCACTGTAAATTTAATTTTTACTAAACCTCAAGAAAACATTCAACCTTTGATCATGAATATTGATTTGAAATTAGAACAATAAGCGAGAGAAATTTTTCTAAAGAATCCGGTCGAATGGCAGTGTTCTAATAATAGTTACTACATTGGTATCAGTATGAACCAATAGTAGGAGGAAATTAAAAAATAATATATAAAAACGTTTATTTACATTTGAAAGTTACATATCTACAGAGTGTTAAAAAAAACGAAAATTGTGAAAGCGATTCAATGTATTTTAACCTGTAAAGATATTTTGGGCTACTAGGATTATTTGTCACTACTTTCTACCATATTATACGTCCGTATAACGTTCCGAGTCGTGTAAGAGGGTATTTGTTTTTAAGCATATATTTCAAATGTAACGCTACTGATATATCTGACGTATCGTATAATTTATTGGTGATATTTGAACATATACTAAGGATAGTTCACCGTTTAAAGAATTATTTACCTAAAGGAAAAATTAACTAAATGTAAAAATGGCACGTCTATGGTATTAACTGCTTTTGGCTACCGGTCTTTGTATTGACAAAGCGTCAAACAGCAGCAAGGGTATATATTCGCATGGTAGTATATAGCGATTTATTGAATGAGATCTAACGTGTGTCCCGATTTCGTTGTTTTAGTTGTTTCTTAAAGATATCATTGTTATTATCAAAGATAGAAGTTTGCAGTTTTTACATTCCCGTACTATTTTGTTGCCCTACATTTCATGGCAAAATCGAAAAGCGCCGATATTTCTACACTTTTTTTCAAGGTCTTATACCTCGCTTAATACTATTATACTGATAATATTATTATTATAATAATAATAAAACTTGCGTTTTTTTAAATAGGAATCAACGTTGGCTTGGCAACCATCAGCAGCAGTTGTTTCTTAGCTTTTCAAAAATATAAATATACATTCCTGAAAAACATCCTCCTATTATTCTTTTTCAAGACGGTGCTCCAGACCATAATACTTTGGCAATGAGGAATTACTTAGAAAACCGTTTCTCAAATCGTTGGATTGCACCATTCGGTTCGGTATTATGACGGTTTTGATAAATTATGTTTTTCACTATCAAAGCATTATGGGCTGAGGCGCCGTCTTGTTCATAATATTTGGAAGATGTTTTTTAGGAATATTTGTATTTATATTTTGAAAAGCTAAGAAAGAACTGCAAGTTTATATTATTACTCAAAAACCGCACCCCCTAGAAAAATTCTAAGCGCGTCACTGAAGTCGGCACTTCGCAATATATAAGTACTGTTGAAGAAATATATCAGTATAATAGTATTAGATATATGACCTTGAAAAAAGTGAAGAAATATCTACGTTTGGCGTCGAAAACAAAAGAAGATACCAAATTTTCGATTTTACCATGAAATCTAGGGCAACAAAATAGTACGTGAATGTAAAAACTTGTATCTTTGATAATAACCAAGATATCTTTAAAAAACCACTAAAACAACAAAATTTTTGACACACTGTACATCAAATTTATATGCATGAAAATAAAATATTTATACAGAAATACATGAAGGTCAATCAACGTATAATAGTAAATTTTGCATAAATTTTAATCGCCTGCTCGTTAAGATCATATATAATGTTAAATTAAAGTTTCAGTATAATGTATGTAGTCAACTGTCAAAATCCTAAATAATTTGGATTTTTTTAAGTAAACTGTCATGGCAGTATTCACACCTTAATTAATGTTTTACCGTCTTTAGAATATTAGATCGGTGATATCGAATTTTAAATTATCACAAAATTTATCGTTTAGATATGTACAGAAACAGTCATAATAATTATAGCGAGTTGCCAGAAGCTTTGATTTAAAGATAAAATTAATGTATTTGGTAAAAGTTGCATTTATACAAGAACGTCGTGGTTGATGATGGTTGTACATAAAGTTCATCACGCGCACAGAACGTAATACCTAGAAAGGTTTAGTATTGGTCAAATTCAAGGAAAGCGTCACAATTTTTGCTGACGTCAAACCCAGGTATTACATTTTTTTTTAGATAGTGTCATAGACAGTTTTAACTGTAAAAGAAACGGAAAATAAATAACCTGTTCAGATTTCTGAATAATTTCATTTTTAATATAGTTTTAAAATTTTTAGTTTATGATTTTATCGTGCATAATAAACAAAATGGATGTTTAAATAGTAACCCTTTATCAAACTACAGTATACAGAACCATTTATGAATTATAAAGTGTATTAAATAAATCGCACTCGACGAAGGATATTTTGTCCGTGTAGCTAGTCTAAACGGAAATTGTTTACGCGACCTGCGAGGTTCTACAGCTGCCCTCGTTCGTGTTTTGGCTCAATTGTTAACTGTCTGTGCAGTTGAAATTTGTGTTCTAGTGCTCAAAGGAAATGAATATACAGTACCCCATATAGGGTTGATATAAAATAGCGTGAGATCTTTAACTGTAATTTTCATTGTGGAATTGTGGAAATATGAAAGAATACGAACACGACAACCGTAATGAGATGGGTTACAAAATTTTAAGAATAGAGGGAACATTACATCAAATTTAATGGAGGTATATGCACAGTCAGAACACCTGAAAACTTAGAACGGGTTTGAGCAGTACTGAGAAGTCCGAAACGACCAGGCAGTTACTTGTTTTGCACATTTCCAACAGAACTTTTGTGGAGAATTCTGCATTTTGATTTGCATTATCATTCATATGAAATTCAAGTCGTCCACAAGTTAAAAGGTGGAGATAAATCTGTTTGTGTTGAGTTCTGTAGACAGTTTTTGCAAGTTCTAGAAAATAATGAAAACCAATTAACCTTTTTGATGTCAAATGAAGATCACTTCCACCGGGTATGTCAATAAACAGAATTATTGTTACTGGTTTGGCGTAAATCAACAAGAACCACTTAATGATCAAAAAACCAATGTATGGTGTGGTTTTTCCGCATTTGATCCAGTAGCACCATATTTTTTGGCAGAAAATAATGAGACTATAATAGTAAACTCCGAACGTTGCACTCACATGTTAAAGACATTTTTAAGCCCAGAATTACGCACATTTGGGCAAAATAAAATTTCGTTTCAACAAGATAGTACCAGAGCACATACGGCACAGCAAGCTCGAATGGTATTGCAAGGACAGGTTACCGGATACCAGATACCTAACCCATTATTAAGAAATTCCCATTGGTGGTGCAGGGGTAATTAACTATTCGACGTTTCACTTTTATTTAATACATGTGTTACTGGAGGTTAGAGATTTTTCTTTATTACAAAAGTACCCAGTTAACGTAATTTACTTCAGTAAAAAATATTTACAATTATTGTATTTTTTTTTGGTTTTAGTTACGAAAGTAATTGCGAATGGAAGGTATTTTGTGAAATATGCAAAAGAGATTATAAAATTATTTCCGATATTCTAGATATTTCCTCAGTAAAAATCGCATTCAGGATCTTTACCACTATCCCCACGGACACTATCGATACTGTGGTGCCAGTGAATTTTCCTACCGTTTTTACATTTTATTCTATTGTAAATGCAAGGTTCCTTGAAAACGTTGTTTCAGCTACTTTACGTCTTACTATAGAACTCTCCCATGTTCGGGGAGTTCAAGCGACAAACCTCTATTTTGAAAAACTATAATAAATTGCGATACCTCGTTAGGCCGGAATGTGTGACACACTGGGTATATTGTCCGTACGAAGCGTTTATGATATCGTATGAACGTGTGTTTACGTACGGGATTAAGTATATTGGTGTAATTGTTACGCCACTTGAGTTAATATTTGATAACGTTTCCGAGATGGACGTGTCTGTCTATAAAAGAGTTGAATTGGTCTTTATGGAGGGATGTTATTAGTCGACCTTTAGTTAGAGCGATTAGGCGAACAGTCGCACGTGATTTAAAAAAAAGCATAACGATACGTACCAATTTACATTGTACAATTTAGTAGTGCAGTTGAAACATTGTTTACTGCCATGCCCCATTTGGGACTGGGACCTTAACACGTTCGCTACCGACCGACTCATATATGAGCCGGGTTTTTTTTCTCTCTGACCCCTGACTCATATATGAGCCAGGGACATACGACTACATCTCGCATCATATTTTCTGATTGTCTATAGTTAGCTTTAATACTTTCAGTGGGTCTAAGCGAATAGTTAACCGACCTAAGAATGTAACGGTCCGGCGCAAAGCGTAATATGTCACTAGTAGTAAAGCATTACGTTCAAGTTTTTTTGAAATTCGTATCTCACATCAAATGAAAGGTATGTACAATTTAAATTGATTTATATATAATTTAAATTGATTATTTTCGCAAAGAAAAATTAAGTTTATAATATTGTTTATGTATAAATTACCCACAATAACACAAAAACAAAATTGAGGTTATGTACATATTATTATATTTTTCTTTCCTTTTCAGCAATAATGAGCAAAAGAAGGAAGTTAACTGAACGAGAATTAGAATATGAAGTAATGCATATTCAAGAAGAAGGTCTTAGTTCTAATGATGACTCATTTGATGATGAACCTTTTCAAGACTCAGGGAGTAATTATACCGGCTCTTCTGATGACGAATCTGATGATATCGTGAATGAAGACAGAAATGATGTAAATTCAAATAATGAACAGTGGACAAATGTACTGAAAAATATACCTTTATTTGACTTCACTGGTAAGCAAGGTGTACAAGTAAATTTCGATCCTAATGTTTCACCATTGGAACTTTTCCTAAACATTTTTGACGACAATTTATTTGATAAAATTGTTACATGGACCAACTTGAAAGCTGGTATACTTTCCCAAAATTTGACACGCCAATCAAATATGCGTAGATGGTCTAATAAATCGAAAGATGAATTAAAAGTATTTCTTGGACTCTGCATTGCTATGGCAAACATTCAAATGCCTAGTATTAAACACTACTGAAGTAACAAGGACATATATTTTCATCCATTTTTCTCTCAACATATGGGCAGAAATCGTTTTGAATTGATTTTGCGCTGCTTATGTTTTTATGACAGGAATGACGATACTAGTTTTCGCCTACATAAGATTCAGACCGTTCTACAACACATTTTAGAAAACATTCAAAAACTTTATTATCCGGGAAGAGAACTTTCCTTGGACGAAGCACTTTTATTATGGCGAGGCAGATTATTCTTCAGACAGTATATTCAATAAGGCACAAGTATGGAATAAAATTATATGAACTCTGCTCGCCAGATGGGTATATATTGAATATAATTATTTATGAAGGAAAAGGTACCGTTCATAATGTTGACCAAGCACACGTTATGCTGTGGTGCATGATTTAATGAGACCTTACATAGGAAAGGGCATACAATATACGTAGACAATTACTACACAGTATAAATTTTGAATCCTTTTCGAAAATAATACACACATGGTAGGAACACTAGAAAAATCGAAAAGGAATCCTAAAGCGATAATTGACAGCAAATTATCAAAACGAATCAACCTGGCTTAGAAGCAATGATGTTGTAACTAAATGGAAAGACAAAAGAGACATTCCATTTTATCAACATGTCATTCATTTGACATGATTGAAGTAAATCGAAAACGAAAAAAAGTTTTAAAACCAAATACAATCAATGATTATAATAAAAATATGTCTGGGGTTGACCGGGGAGATCAAATGCTATCATATTACTCCACTCCAAGAAAAACTGTGAGATAGTACTTGAAGCTGTTCTTCCATCTTCTAGACATTTGCATTTGGAATGCTTTCTATATTTACAAAAGTTAATAATAATGAGAGAAAAGTTTTGACTACTTGAATTTCGAAGTCTTCTTATAACGGAGTTGCTTGGGAAGAAAACAGTACTAAAAACAGGACGAAATGTACTCAAGCATTTTCCAAAAGAGTAACAAAAAGGGTTAGGTGCCGAATTTGCACGAAGGATAAAAAGAGAAAACAAAGTTGATACGTGTGCAATATCTGTACCGACAATGAGAGCACAAATCCTATCGGTCCTTGCCCAGATCCATGCTTTGAATTATTTCATCAAAACATTTAATTTTTTATATTACTACCAAATTATTCAAGAGACTTATATTTTTGTTAAATATTTTTTGAATTAATAGATTTTCATTTATTATTTTTTATATGTAAAACATTTCTATTATTTTTGTAAGTTAAAACAGAATAATAAATATTAAGTTTTTACTAAATTTGTACTTCTTTTACATGGCTCATATGTGAGCCAGTGAGTCTACTATTAAAAATCTCATATTTGAGCCACGATTCAAATATATAAAAATTAATAAAATTTTGAAAATTTGAGAATAAATATGACACATACTATCTCCGTCACGCCCAAAAACGATATAAAATGGAAGACGTTTATTTGAAAGTTTTTTTTCTTATGTGTGTAGCGAACGTGTTAAAAACATTTAGTAATCAAGTAAGGTTGATTTTGTATATAGTTGGAAATAGTTTGTTATAAAACTCCCAAAGTATATAAACAGATTTGAAATAAGCCAGCGTGCTAAGTAATGATTGTGTATAAAAAAATCCGCGTGGAGACAAAAGACACTTTTAAAGTGATCCTACGACTAAGTAGAGGCAAATTAAAAATTAAGACTGTATTAAATACTGTTAATGCTGATGTAAGTGTGTGTGCGTTTGTGAAGGGAAGAAAAAAATTAAAATATTAAATTGTGCAACGAACATTTAAGAAGGCTTTCAGTAAACAAATGGCCTAATTGATACACGTGTTGAAGGATGTAGGTGGTCAAGGAACATTTAAGTTTGCGCCGGCAAAGTTAAAAGTACAATTACAAGAATTAATTACAAGAGTTCAACTCTGCTAAATTAAGATACTTAAAAGAAGAATAATGAGATTCTTAAGTAAGACTACTTTGTATATTGTTGTTTAGTGAAAGATTGATTATCTTAAAAAGGGGAAATTGCTAGTATTGTATTTTAATGAAGCCATAAGGACAATCAATTTCAGTTAGAATAGAGATAACTTTAATTAAGGTACATTTTGTTGTTGCTTCATTGCGAAGGTCAATGTATAATTAATATTGAAACCTTGCTTTAATAGAGTTGATGATTCAACGCCTTCTTTTGTTTGAATTGTAGTGAACCTTTTTAACAATTTTACTTTATAGGTTATTTAAAACAAATGGTCAATTTAAGCGTTCCAACCCAATAGTGTTTTGTTAAATTTCTTTGGTTTTCTTCTATGTGAAAGATAAAAAGGGTACATATTTTGTTATTTATGACTACGTTTGCGAATTTTGACCTGAAATTAGGTTTATTTCAGACAAGCCATTACAAAATTTAACTGCTTTACTTTAAAGGCTAGTAATAACGTGAATATAACCATAAATATTAGCTCATATTGATATGAGGATGAAACAAATAGTTCAGTTAGAATTGACAATATTTTGAACTTTTACTAAAAGTATTTAACGCAACTGATTTCATCTGAAGTGAATTATTTATGACTACGTTTGTGAATTTTGACTTGAAATTAAATTTATTTTAGACAAGCCATTACAAAATTTAACTGCTTCACTTTAACACATTTTTACATTCACATTTTTAACTCATATAGTAATAATAAAATTTCAAAAAGCAATATTTGACAGAATATAATATCCAAATTAAGCACAGACCATTACGATTGCTTTATTTTAAGATAGGAAACAATGAATGAATCCGTATCTATTATTTCGTGGGAGTACGTTTGCCTTAAATACGCTTCATTCAGAATTATACATTTACAAATCATTTTAAACATCAATAGATTTAATTATTATTTTCCAAATTGGACGCTATTTATGTATTTTGGATTATTATAAGTTACAATTATAATATTAAATCTATACGCACGCACGCACGCACGCACCCACACACACACGCATACACGCACCACACACACACACACACACACACACACACACACAACACACACACACACACACACACAACACACACACACACACACACACACACACACACACACACAAAAACAAACAAAACCCACACACACACACACACAACACACACACAACACACACACACACACACACACACACAAACACACAAAACACACACAACACACACAAACACAACACACACACAACACACACAACACACACACACACAACACACACACAACACACACACAACACACACACACACACACACACACACACACACACACACACACACACACACACACACACACACACACACACACACAACACACACACACACACAACACACACAACACACACAACACACACAACACACACACACACACACACACACACACACACACACACACACACACACACAACATGTAATAAAAATATGTGTAACGTGTATGAATTTTAAATAATAATAAGTAAGTTATCCAAAAGTAATGAAATAATAAGTTCTCCAAATTAATACTAACCTTACACCATTTATAATTGTGCCTTTGGCTCATCGGTAGGTTAACAGGGTAGGTTCACTAAAATGATTTGTTTAATTACCACTTACCATTAATAATAAAGAATGTCAAAAAATGAATGAAATTATCTCGAGCGCCAAATTGTTTTTTTTTTGAACATCGGAACAATTAAACCGACTTTACAAAAATGTAAAAAAATGACAATATAAAGAGTATGTTTATTGATTATTAAATGCAATGATGAAATAATGAAGGTCTTAAAATTATGCTTAAAATACTAAATAAAATACTACATAAATACCTTAGAAATTTTGTACACAAACTTTTCCTTTTGACAACCACTGGTATCTAAATATGATTACGGAGAGGTTAACAGGATGAAGTCATTCTTACGTCAACATGGTGCAATCTTGACATAATGTTATCAGTCACACCCCAAATTGAACTTATCTTTATAAAATCCGTATAATTTCTTCTTAAAATTTTTAAATCCACTTCTTATTGCATTAATTGGAAATTTTCCATTCAAAAAATTGAAATCATAAAACGAAAAAATGTACGCAACCATAAAATCAAATGCATACTTGAGATTCAATTACGTTGTAAATTGAATTAATGATAAACGTATAATTAAAGTAAAAATGGTATAAATACGTAAAGAAAAACGTCAAGAAAAGGTACAGAAAAACGTAAAGAAAAACGTCACCAAATTGATGGCGTTTTCACATAAATTTAGGTACAATCAAAAGGAAGCAGCTTCATGCTTCGACATTAAAACGGAAGTCAAAATGGAGGCTTAGCAAGTAGATCATGTCAGATGATGTACTCGTGCACCGAAGGATTTCGAAGTAGATGAAGCGGTCCTGCGCACAAGATAGAAACAGAATAACTTAACGTCGACGCGTCATATATCAGATAAGAAATGAATAAAATTGAAAGCAGGATTATAAATCTTTATGCACTAAGAAGATATGCAAATTAAGTTGCCTACCTCATACCAATATCTCATTAATTAAAATTTCCTTGTATTTAAAACTAAATGAAGGAAAGATCTTAAATTGAGGTAAATTTTATACAACACAAAAAAGAGTTGTTACAAACACACACACACACACACACACACACACACACACACACCACACAGCACGCACGCACGACGACGCACGCACGCAACGCACGAACACGCACACACGCACACACGACACACGCACACACACACAACACAACAACAAAACACACACACAACACACACACACACAAAACACACACACACACACACACACACACACACACACACACACACACACACACACACACACACACACACACACACACACCTCACGGGCAAAATCCATTTGCTCTCTGCTATAATTTAATGCAGGCGGCATTATTCATATACAGTGCGTTCAATATAATCGGACGCACTCAATAACTCTTTTGTATTGCGTTTCACAAGAAAGTGTTTAAATTGCTTTTTATTCATTTACAAATACTCTATTAAGTGCTTGGTTTAGATAATTTTTTAAACACATAATTTTATTATTATAAGTTTTTGTTATGAACGAATAAGTTCAAAGTTAAATATGTAATTAAAAATTTTAATAAAATTAATAATAATTTTTAATTACATAATTTTATTTTTTTAAATTACACTGTATATATATTTTTGCACTTTTGCATTGCTTATTTTTTTTCTCAATACATACGTATAAAATTCGTATAGGGTTTTATAAAAAAAATTAGAGAAAAATGCCATCGAAAGTTTTTCAATTTTATTATACGATTAGAAGAATCAAACAAAACCGTAGGCAGCGTACGTCAACAAAATCGCATCGCAATTGTTTTTTCGTTTATTGCAATTGACAATCAGATAAAAGTTTAATTTGATTTCAATCGAAGTAATTGTTTAAAATGAATAACAGTGAAAAAGTAGACTTGTTGTTACTTTTCGGTGAATGTAAACGTAATTCTCGACGAGCGGTTGAATTATACGCACAAAGATATCCCAATAGATACCATCCTTCCGAAAGTTACATACGAAAAATTGAACAATCGCTTAGAATGGGTATAACATTACCATGAGTAAATTATCAGAATTTAGAACAACAAAGAAATGTTTTGACCGAAGATATTGAAGTACAAATATTGGGTTATTTTAGAGTAAATCCACGGTCATCTATTAGCGCAAGAAGTAGGTGTATCAGTTGGCTCAATTCACAGGACATTAAAAAAATTCAAAATGCTGCCGTATAATGTCGATTTGGTTCAACACTTATGGCCTCAACACTCTGATCGGAGATTAACTTTGATTGCATGGATAGTTGAGCAATGTGATCACAATCCATTATTTTTATATCATATTTTATGGACAGATGAATCCAAGTTTACAAATAATGGAGTTATTAATAAACAAAACAATCGTTATTGGTCTGACGAAATCCTCATTGGTCAATGGAAACTAACCATCAAACCGTATGGGGTACTAATGTTTGGTACGGATTAATTGGAAACCAATTACTAGGGCCTTATTTCTATGATGGTAATCTAAACGCCAATAGGTATCTTGAATTTTTAGATAACGTGCTACCAACAATGTTCGATGAGTTTCCTCTGCTTCTGCGACAACAATTGTATTTCCAGCAAGATGGAGCTCCAGCTCACAACGCGTTGACAGAAAAAGAATATCTTAACCAAACGTTCAATGAACGATGGATAGGAACTAACGGCCCGGTAGAATGGCCTGCGAGATCACGGGATCTTACAGCGTTAGACTTTTTCTTGTGGAGTCGTTTAAAAACAGTGGTGTATGCCGATCCACCTTTAAATGTTATAGACTTAAAGAATAAAATTACAGCTGCATGTGTTAATTTAACTACGCAGCAAATCAAAAAAGCAACTAACTATGAACTCAGGCGACGATTAGAAGCATGTCTAGAACAGAATGGTGGCATCTTTGAACAATTTATTCGCTAATTATAATTGATTTTGTTTAATTTTTCTAATCATATAATAAAATTGAAAAACTTTCGATGGCATTTTTCTCTAATTCTTTTTATAAAACCCTATAAAAATTTGATACGTATGTATTGAGAAAAAAATAGGCAATGCAAAAATGCAAAAATATATATACAGTGTGATTTAAAAAAATAAAATTATGTGCGCTTCCGGTCAAACCGGAAGCTTAAAAAATTATCTAAACCAAGCACTTAATAGAGTATTTGTAAATGAATAAAAAACTATTTAAACACTTTCTTGTGAAACGCACTACACAAGAGTTATTGAGTGCGTCCGATTATATTGAACGCTATGTATATATATATATATATATATATATATATATATATATATATATATATATATATATATATATATATATACATTATGAGTTTGCATTACACAGTAAGTTTCTAAATATCAAGATATTTAAATCTTTCAAAAAGTATTTCTAAATAATTTTTTCCGCTCTTTTCAATGCTCCCATGAAGAAAACAAAAGAGCAGCAAAAACTAAAGTGATTTTTTTAAATGGAACACCCTGTTATTTTTTATTATCTGAAATTCTACATATGACACCATGTACGACTAACGGAACAAATTTACTTATTAATTTATTAAACTAATTTCTGGCAATTTTGACAACAAAGTGACATTTAAGTTATTTCCATAACTACCGCAAATGTGGCCTACTAGCGACAATTTTTTTGCAAAATCCACATAATTTAAGGATAATGCATAATAATAATAATGCCACATAATGCACAACCAGTGACAAATTTTTTAAATGGAGAATTTGGTAATAAGTAGTTTGGAAGCAGGGGACCCCATTTATGGCCGCAAGAATGACCAACTACCGGAAATTTCTTTTGTTGTTCCTGACTAACTTATTTATCGATTTTAAGAAAAAATTAAAATGGTGTCATATGTAGAATTTAATAGAATTTCAGATAAAAAAAATTAACAGGGTGTTCCATTTAAAAAATCACTTTAGTTTTGCTGCTCTTTTGTTTTTTCATGGGAGCATTTAAGTAAGAGCATTGAAAAGAGCGGAAAAATTATTTAGAAATACTTTTGAAAGATTTAAATATATATTTAAAACTTAGTAATGCATAACATATATATTATATATATATATATATATATATATATATATATATATATACATATATATTAAATGGATGCCTGTTTTCCTTGGTCACGCCATAACTTGAGAACCACATTACAGATTTCGTTGATTTTTTTTAAGTTTTATAATACTTTGTAGAAGGTATTTACGGACAGAGAAATTCAGAAAATTGGAAAATTTAAGAAAACTTAACGACTATTTAAACTTGGCGCGTTTGACAGTTCGCTCGCCGCAAATGTCATTTAACAGCTGCATCTGTCGGAATTTATTGATCCAGGGCGTGTTCTTTGTAAAGTGTATGTATCCACTAAGAAAGGGTTTTTCGAAATTCCACCCCTAAGAGGGTTGAAATAGGGGGTTGATTTTTTTTGTGAAACTTGTTATTCTATGAGTCGATTGATTCGAAAATTGGTAAACATACTCTTCAATTAAAATTATGAGACGCGTGTATCATAAACGGGTACGGCTAGTAATAATGTAAATATAACTATAAATATTAGCTCATATTGATACGAGGATGAAACAAATAGTTCCATTAGAATTGACAATATTTTGAACTTTTACTAAAAGTATTTAACGCAACTGATTTGATTTGAAGTGAATTACACGAGGTATATACAGAGAGTTCAGAGTTTTATGTACCGAGCAAGCGAAAATCTTGCCATTCGTGATCTAGCAATATTAACACCTCACCTTTTTCCAGATAAGTTTAGATCGTGATGTAAACAAGAAGCTGAGCTTCTATAGAGGATTGTCGGCGTTTTTAGCTGTGGTCAGCGAAGTGGTCGTCGGATTTTTAGTTACTGTTAGCGTTTTGAACATGTTAAATTCTTCTGTCGGCGTTTTAGACATTCGCCATTGTGCCCGTTGTCGACGTTTTGACATGTACACTATTTATGCGGTCCTTTTGGATAATCGGTGTTTCGGATACGGTTGGCCAAATAGTTCTCAACGTTTTTGCTACTGTCAACGGTTTGGACATGCTAAAGCCTTGAGACGGCGTTTTAGACTTTCGGCATTTTGACCACGGTAGGAGTTTTAGACACGCAAAGTTCATGTGTTATTAAGGTCATTTACATATCAATTATATACGTTTTTTTACTTAACTCTTCCGTTTGTTTACGCATGCAATAGACGTAATGTAATGTTTAAAATTGGAGGGAGAGCGTCACGCATACTGCCCACTGTTTACAAATCGAGTTTATCTGTATAAAGGTAGTTTACAATAATCAATTATCTCTGTTAGGATGGTTTCTATATCATTTGTGCAGATTTGTTTGCATACAAAAGGCGCTATGTAATGTTCAAAACGGGCGATAGAACTTCACGCATACCGCGATATGTTTACAAATCGAGTATTTCTGTATAACGGTAGTTTATTTATGGTTTTCTTAGGTTTGTTTATGCGTTTGTTTACTGTAGAGCTTCACGCCCACCGCCTAATTTACAAGAACCGACTATTTTTGATTAATGCAGTTTGTATATGACTTTCTTGTTTATCTAATCTTTCCATTTTTTGTGCATACAATAGATATGTAATGTAATGTAATTTTTTTAATGAGCGGTAGCGCCACTGTTGACAAGTCGAGTATTTCTGTGTAAAGGTAGTTTATATATCGTTTGTTACGTTTATTTACGCCTTTTTTTAATCCAGATCGATTATTTTTTATAAAGGTGGCTTGTATGTTACTTGTTTAGGTTGTTTTACTTAATTTTTTCGTTTGTTCACGCATACCGTTTATGTAGGTTTGTTTATGACTGCTATATGAATTATCTAATTTTGAAAATGGGCGGATGTGCTTCACGCCTATCGACCAATTCACAAAAATTGACTATTTTTAATAAGGCCGTTTCTATATCGTTTGTGTAGCTTTGTTTACTTAACTTTTCCGTTTTTTTACGCATAAAATAGACGTTATGTATTATTTAAAATGGACGGTAGAGCTTCACGCATACCGCGAAATGTTTACAAATCGAGTATTTCTGTATAAAGGTACTTTATTTATGGTTATCTTAGGTTTGTTTATGAATACAATAGAAATTATCTAATTCTGAAAATGGGCGGCACAGCTTTACGCCTAATGCTTAATTTATACAAGGCGACTAGTTTGTATATTATTTTTTTAAGTTCTTTTACCTAATTTTTGTTTACGAATACAACAGACGTTTGTAATTTATTAAATGTGCGGTAGAGCTTCACACAGACTGTCCAATGTTTACAAATCGAGTATTTTTGTATGAAGGAAGTTTTATTTACGACTACAATAGAAATTATTTAATTTTAAGAATGGTATAAAACTTTACGCCTACCGTCCAATTTACAAAACTCGACCAATTTTTATTAAGGTGGTTTGTTTAGGTTTGTTTTCCTAAATTTCCTGTTTGTTTATGATAACAGTTGAAGTTATTTAATTTTGAAGTAGGCGCTTTAACCACCTCCATCGATGTTTGAAAATTGATTAGTGTGCCATTTGTATCATTTCGAACCGTCACCAATATTGCTATTATCCAAATAAGATTGTATAGTGTGAAAAATAAATCTTTTCTTTATACCCTGTCATTCTTCTTATCACATTTTAATTAATAAGCGGCGCGGTGAGAAAGAGAGAAATAAATCAAACTATGGTTATAGGATATTTATCTCGGATTAACATCAGAGCTTTGTTTTAGGATAAATCTACGGTGTTTGAAGTCAAACTTCAGCCATTTTACGTTTTATCTTATTAGGCTTCTATTTAAAATTAACGAAATGATTCCACTTCCGTTTCAGCCAGAATTCGCGTTCACGTTACTGAGTAATGGAGCGTGATTATAAGTTTGATTAATCGATAATCGATTATTGAAAATAACCGACTTTTTTATTAATCGATAATCAAATAATCGATTAATCATACGTTTGGCAATTGGAGAACATCAACCTATAGGAAAATAACATACTGCGTGCATTAAGAATATAGGTAAAAGTTAAATTTAGTTATGTATTTAAGTATTTACTGCAAATAATATATAGAACAACATTGTAAAAATATTTCAACCAAGTCTGCATTAGCAAAAAAATTTAATGTGGAATAAGGGTTGACGATTGCCAGCTTCAACAACCGATAATCAAGTACTGAATATAATCGAACTTTTGATTAATCAAATAATCGAATAATCAAATAATTGGTTAATCAAATAATCGATTAATCGATTACTTTCAGAAACTTACCAAAACCTGATTAATCAATAATAATCGATTAACTGAATTTTTTGCCCAGCCTTAGTACTTAAAATGTCTTCTGATAGTACAATGGAATATAGTTAAAAGAAATAACAGTCAAGTCCGTTACTTCGTTGAGGAATTATCGTAAACGTGACTACCCTGTTTGTAAGTTCAATGGTGTTTTAATAAAGGAAGTGGGCCAATTTTACAAAAAAAACAGCTTTTTTGCTCTTAGGCACCTCTTTTATCATCACTGAAAAATACTTCTAACAAGTTCAAAAGTGCATAGGTACCCTAAAGACTTCTTTCTCAATGTTAACTCATTTTCTGGTATTGAGTATTTCACATTAACTTTACCATGCACTGGTCTGCAGCAACATCCACTATCACTATATTAATTTAGGCAGTGCATTAAAAGAAAATAAAGCAGAATTTGGTAAATTATTTATAAATACTTGAATGATAAATGAAAAATTTACATACAAAATAATATCAATAACCTTAAAAATGGCGAATAACAAAAATTTCGACCTTGGTATGGTATATAATTTATAATAAGCAATGGTGTTACAACGGGGGTCGTGTAAGTTTATCAACCAATATGCGTTGCATCACAGCAATTACACAAAAATGAGATAAATCTTCACAATCCAAAAATATTGAATTCCGGGAAATTATTTTTGTAAAGATTGACAGTAAATTAAAAAAAAAACGAAATTCTGTTTTAAGTTAATAAACAAGGAGAAAGAGGCATTTCTTACCCATAATTTGAAATGGACATTCTTCCATTGGTCGAATGTTAGGGCTGAGGAAATACACTGTGTTTTCAAATTCAGAATCCGATAAGGATATATCCGCAAGATGTGTAAGATAGGTTGAAGGCATGTTTATATTGTAACGCACAATTCACAATTCACTACAAACTTTTAATTTATCAAAAATAATTTATAAACACGGAAGACCACAAGTGGTTAACACAAATGACTTGTGTCTGATGGATAAATGTTAAGCAGTGAATGGTGGGGACGTGTTTATGTAGGAGAATCCATGTTATCATTAATACAGATAAAAATTAATATTAATTATTGGGATAACTAATGGTATAAGTATAACGGCCTCCTTTGATTTCACTTCTATTGTTATTGATTTGTTTAATGATAATGATAAAAACAATCGCATGTATATGAAATTTGTATGATAAAAGTCTTCTTAGAGAGCACGAAATTCTATTCTTCATTTACTTTAATTACGTGAACATCGTTTGGTAATGACAAATGTCATTGTTACCTAAACAAATATTTGCAAACAATTAAGCTCTACTTATAATTGCGTTAGTGCATAAATAACTCTTTTGTTATCGGTTTTTATATTCTTCAGTTTAATTACAAATATCGCTATTTCTAGAGAGACTTATACGTCATTCACTTCATTAGAAAACAATTTTCATAAGATTGTCTATTGAAATGCATAAAATGTAAATATTTGAAGTACCTACTTGTAAATTTCATTTGTAAGTATACATGGTGAGTCAGCAAAAAGTTTCATATTCGATCATCTGTCATTATAATTGATTTTACCGAAAAAACCGGGACCGGTCTATTTTTGTTTTAAGGGGTCACATTTTCATATATGCGTCATTCTCGTTTGTCATTAGCCGGGAGGGGGGGGGGGAGGTTACTTGAAAACCTTAAATGGCAATAACCCACTTGTTACCCGTTTCTTTTTTAAAATCCGCTGACATTCGCTCTTCAATGACCAATCAAAACTAATAAATTTTTAACGAAATCTGAGCCATTTAAATAAACTTACAGTATTAAAAGTACAATTAACGATCAAATGATCAAATGAGATTCATTCACTATTCTTTCTCGTAACGTAAAGAATTGGGAACTATCGTGTAAGCCTTATTCTTCAAATAACTTCATAAGCAGAAATCCAGAGGTGTGAAATCTGAAGATATCGCTGGCTACTCGATGGGACCCTTCAGTCCAATCCATTGACCTGGAAACGTTGCGTTTAAGAACTATAAGTGCAACAGCATAGTGTGGTAAAGCCCCATCTTGTTAAAAATCTATATCAACTTCGGAATAATTGCGGTAATTTTCAATTGCCTCCCTCATCATGGGTTCAATATGCTCCTCCAACATATTTAAATAATTATATCCATTTAGGTTATTGACAAAAAAAAGAGCAACAGACATAAGGTAACCTACCGAAAATTCTTGCCCAAACGTTTAACTTTTCAGGATATTGCGTATGTGACTCTCTTGTTATTGTAGGATTACTACCGCTCCAGTATCTACAAATATGTCGATTAAGCATAAATCACTCTCATCGAAAAGACAAATGTTGTATAGTAAATTATATAGTAAATTTGTCCATCAAACGTTAAATTATGTCACAGAATTCCTGTTGGCGATCATCTTCATCTTCATTGAGTTCATGCACAAGATGGATTTTGTAAGGATAACATTTTTGTAATTTAGTATTGGACACACCGATAACTGGGACACTCCAGTGGTAGTGATAGTTGACGAGTACTTACTCTGAGATTTAGTGGCATATGACCCAATATAACAATTTGAATGTCTTCATTCCTGGCAGGTTTTTGGGGACGTCTATTGATATTAATTACCTGTTTACCAATTTTGAAATGTACTTATGAGATGTATTTCTTCCTGGATGTCTATTATTAAACATTCTATCAGCAGTAATAGCAGAACGATTGTTCTCATAATAAAGAAAAATAACCTCTATCCTTTCTTGTAAAGTGGAGATCATACTTTTAGAATTAAGTGAGACTATTTACTTAAACATATTAATCGCAGTCATAGTTTGACAATATTTTTCCAAAGCACGCTGACCGAAGCCGATTATTATAATCAATTAAGATTTTGTTAAAAGTTTATTAATAAAAAGGTTTGGATGGTCATAGAACGGGAAAACGTCGTTGGACTTTAAAAAACAAAAGTGTGACTTATTCCTCATGACAACCGCTTTCCAATGATGGCCCTCCCCGTCCCCCAACTCATGCTAAATGGAAATGACGCTTACCTGAAAATGTGTCCCCCTTAAAACAAAAATCGACCAGTCCAGGCTTTTTTCGTGAAATTAATTATGTGACAGATAATCGAATGTAAAACTTGTAGCTGACTCACACTGTATAATCATAATAATAATAATAATAATAATAACAATAATAATAATAATAATAATAATAATAATAATATTAATAATAATAATAATAATAATAATAAGAATAATAATAATAATAGTAACGCTGGTTGTAAGTCGTTTGTCTGTATTTCTATTGGTTGTTTTAGTCCTTTGTTTATTGTTCTGGTGATCGTAAAAGGCGATTGATGGACCGCGTGTTTGCCGTGCGTGCGACACATATGGAAGGAAAAGGGGTTCCTGGTATTTGAGAGGATTCATGTCCGGTGGTAGTGGTGGGTCTCCCCAACACGCTTTTTTGGCCCTGGTTTCTGTCAAGACGGGCGGTCCCTCCCTAGCCCGGAGGGATCAAGCGGCTTGTCGACTCTTTATTTCTTCTACATTTTTTGTTTTATCTCTTCTTAGTGACCTCTTCTTTTTATCTTCTTTCTGTCGACGTTGGCGAGTTGTTGCGGGTAGGAAAATGCTCATTTTTCTCAACTCGGGCGGCTATATTTTTTAGGTAGCTCTGGCGACAACTGGAATTTACCCAGCTCTATCGTCCCATTTGAGGCTCCGGGGAGGGTAGAGAGCCTAAAAGAATTTTCAAATTTTCTCATGGATAACAGTCCAATAACTAAAGGTCCGGTGGAACCTAAATCCACCCCAAACATTTTTAATTTTCCCACTCTGGGAATTTCTACTCGGCTTACCAACAATGGGACGGCATTTTGATAGTGTGTCTCCGTTTAGTAATATATGGTTAAACAAAGCAAAGGACTTTTTTTTCACAAAGATCTATTGAATGCAACTACGGCTGATATACTATAGGAGCTCCGTTCAGAAAGGGTGACTGAAGTTAAAAGGATACAAACTAGAAAAGATGGAAATTTGGTTGCTACTCCAATGTTGGTTCCAACTTTTGAATCTCATGAGGTACCAAAACAATAAAACCTGCAATGCACAATTTAAGGGTTCGACCTTACATTGCAGAATCAATCAGATGTTTTAAGTGTCAAAGTTTTGGAGATACATCCTTGAAATGCACTGGAGAAGCATTCTGTCAACGTGGGAAACTATTATACAATGATACTTGCTCTGAAATGGAATGTATAAATTGTAAAGAAAAACATTTGTCTCGATCCAAAGAATGTCCAATCTATAAAATGGAAAAAAGGGTTCAAGAAATTAAGGTATTGCCCAATGTGGGTTTCGTGGAAGCACGACGAATGGTTCAATCTGCCATAAGTACGTTGGAAACGACCTACTCTGAGGTCACTCAAAAGCAGCCCAAAGTTAAAACATCTGTTATTTCTGAAGTTTCTAAAACAATTCTTCCAGAAATACAAAAAATGCTCAAAAATGAAATAAAAGCACTAGAATCATCATTAAAACGTTATGTGGAGCAGGTTGCTAGAGAATCTCCAGCAGAAACGGGTAGTGAAATTGAAGTAGACACATTGTCACGTAAAGGACAGGCTCCAGAGTCACCAATAGACTTTGAAAGTTGAGATAACGCGTTAATACAGATATGCGCACAACGAAAAAAGAAAGGTTGGCCTAAGGGTAAACCTAGAAAAATAAGTTAAACATCAGTCGATGATAACCTAAGTGCATCTAGTCAAAGTAAGTCTCCAGAGGCTTCGTCCAGCCATGGAGCATAGCAAAACTAGTCACTACTGTGATATATTTATTTTTACCTACGTCAGCTGTGATATCTACGCATTTGTACATATATTTTTTATAGTTTTTACTTATATGTTAATTAATTATGTTTGTCCACCATATGTATTTCGTCTCTTTACTTTAAATTAATTTTAAAGAACAACATTTATCTCTAATACTATGGATAATATAATCCACTGGAATATTGAAGGATGTCGGGCACATTTGCCAGAATTAAAAATACTTGTAAGTACAGAGAATCCAATCTGTCTGTGTTTACAGGAAACACAATTGAAACACAATGAAAACTTTAAACTACAGGGTTATGTAGTTCACAGGAAAGATGTGGATGGACTCAGAGCACACGGCGGCATAGCCGTTTTAATGAAGGAACATGTTCCTCATTAAGAGGTTGTGCTTAATACTAAATTGCATGCCGTAGCTGTTAGAATTAAGCACCCCCACATGAGTATATGTAGTATTTTCAGACTTCTTCGAAACTACAACAACTGCTAGAACCAATAGACCAATTACCAAAACCAATACTATTAGTAGGCGATTTCAATGTTCACAACAGTCTTTGGGATTCACATAAAACAGATTTACGAGGATAACTGATTGAAAGTTTATTAGAGCACAAAGATTTAATTGCGTTAAACAATGGAGACCCAACCTTTTTCAATGCTAGACCCAATAGTTCTTCAGCTATTGACATATCGGGCAACACTCCAGTTTTAGCTTCCAAATTAATATGGAAAACGCTTAAAGAAGACTAAGCATCAGCTCATATTCTGGTCCAAATAGAACTACCTTTTTATGGCTGTTAAAAGACGTTGATTGGGATTCTTACAGAAGATATCTTGTCCCATTTAGTGTAGAAGCAAAACAGGTCAATTAAATAGTTGAAGATGTTACATCAAAAATATTAGATGCTTGCAACCTAACGTTAAAGAAAATTAGCAACTACACAAACGACAGGTTCTTTGGTGGAACATTAACGTTGAAACGGCTATAAGAAAAAAGAAAGAAGCAAGTTTAAGAAGTGTCCAAGCGTAGACAATGCCATACACTTTAAACGACTTAGAGTTAGAGCAAGAAGAGTTATATTGGACATTTGGACATTAAACGAAAGTCTTGATAACAATATTTCTCTAAAATTCACAGTACAACACTTATTCAAAGGGTTTGGAAAAAATAAAGTGCGTAAATGGTTCAGTAAAACGAATTAATCCTCAAAATGTTTATTATAATAATAGATTCTTTACTAATCACGAAAAAAATTGTAGAAATAATATGCATGGAATTTGAAGGTAATAGCTCATCAGATAAGTTTCCGATTAGGTTTGAAAACCAAGAATCTAAATTAGACTTCCAGACTAGTGAAACTTTAACTTACAATGAAAAATTTACAATCGCTGAAGATAAGAAGATGTCTTATCAAAAACAAGAAAGTCAGTGCCGAGACCTAACACAATCCATTATGAGTTTATTAAACATCCACCATACACAGAAAAGGTTAAACTTCTCCAATTATACAACAAAATATGGATGGCCTCTACTTATCCAAGTACATCCATAATAGTACCATGTTTAAAACTAGGTAAAAATCCTACCATACCTGGAAGCTATGGACCCATATCATTAACATGCTGTCCAGATCGAGTTTTGGAGAAAATGGTCAATGCACGCTTAATCAGATAATTTAACACTTTTGGAGAGTGCAATACTAGATAGCTTTGCTGCAATGTACCACTTAATTGCTGTTTTCTTAGATCTCGAAAAAGCTTTCGACCTTACTTGGAGAGACGGTATTCTGAGAGCACTTTTTGACTTAGGACTTCGTGAAAATCTACCAAGATTTATAAAGCAACTGTTAAAAAAGCGTGTTTTCCAGATTAGAGTAGGAAGTGCCACGTCAACTGAACGCGTACAATAAATGGCGTACCACAAGGTTCTACGCTATTTGCAATTGCCATAGATAACTTAATTAGAAAATTTAATTCCACCGTTAAAAAGTGCCTGTATGTTGATGATTTAGTCATGTATGTCTCTGAATCGTTAGAATCTGACGTCACTAGTCAAATGCATGACGCTGTTGATGAAATAACCATAAAAGCTGAAAAATTAAGCTTTAAATTCTCACCAACAAAAACACAAGCAGTACATTTTTGTAGGCTAAAAACCAGACATGATCACCCAAAATTAACATTAAATGGACTCACTACTGAAGTACAATCAAGTGTCAAATTTTTAGGAGTGTAGTTTGACTCAAAACTGTACTGGAAAGATCATATCACTGCATTACTCACCTCGTGTAGGAAATCTCTGAATGTTTTAAGATGTGTGTCAGACATTACGTGGGGAGCAGATGCCAAGGTTTTATTGCAATTATATAATACTCTGATACTATCAAGGATGGACTATGGAGGCGCTGTATACTCAGGGGCTAGGAAAACAATACTTCTTAAACAAAGTAATATTCAAAGTCAAGCGCTTAGAATGTGCCTAGAAGCATTTCGCACCAGCCGAGTTGATGATTTGTATGCGGAAAGTGGTGTTTTACCCTTAAAGTATAGTTTTCAAAAGAACTTGTTCAACTATGCTTTGAAAGTAAATACACAAACAAATAACACATGCACTTTGTACAGTGAAATATCAACAATAAGTCAGCCAGCTGGCGTTCGACTAAGAGAAATAGCCTAAGAACTAAATCTACAATTTCCACTCAGATTGTATAGTTTAAAGCACAGCGAAATACCACCCTGGTTAATAGACAAACCGCGCATACAAATAAAGGAAATGGATCATCCAAAAAAATGAATTAAACCCTGCAGTATTGAAATTAAATTTTTATGAAACACTCAATAAGCATTTACATTATGAAATTATATCCACGGATAGCTCCAAAAGCGATCGTGATGTTGGGAGTACTTTCTGGGTTAACCGGCATGCTTTTAGTTGGCGGCTTAATCCAGTAACCTCCATTTATACGGCAAAAATGTATGCAATTTCCAAAGCACTTGAATTTTTTTTAGTGTGTACGGACTCCCTAAGTGTTCTAAAATGTCTAAATAATGGATTCGCATTTGACCTAATTATTCAAACTATTCTAGCTAAATTGCATATGCTAAAAACAGAAGGGAAATGGGTATACTTTGCCAGGTGCCCTGGTCATGTTGGAATATACGGCAATGAAATGGCGGATAGGACGACAAAAACGATATCAAAAAAAAAAAAATGAAGCGAGGATTCGACTAGATGACATAAAGTTACGTACAAAGAACAAAATGGAAGAGAGAATTGCTGAACACGGAAACTAGATTAAGCAAGATCGAGAGTAGTGTAAATATGTGGCAAATACCAACTAAAACAATAAGGAGAAAGAGTGTGGAGCTCAGAAGGGTACGTTTAGGACATTCTAACCTCACATCTCTGCACCTATTATTAGGAGAAGAATGTTCAACATGTAACAGATTCAAGGAAGACCTGACATTACATCACATCATATACAAGTGTATTGCATACACAGAGCAAAGAAAAAGGTATCATATACCAAGCACAAGTAGTGAAAGGAAATGGGAAGACAAAAGCTTCATTGTCTACTTAATAAATTATTTAAAAGCAACGGAATTATTTATGAAGATCTAAATCTTGTAATGGTACATAAGGCTAATAACCAAGCAGTTGAGGCCTTCAAACAAAAAAAAAAAAATAAAAATCATAGTAATAATAGTATTATTTATTTCCTAACAGAATCAATTTCTAGTTACAGGACAATACATAAAATAAACTAGTATTACAAAGTATTATTATTATTATTCCATTAATATGAGTAATTTGATTGCAATCTCATTATATTTAGAATTTACATTAGTTCTACATACAAATTTACATCGATTGGGGCTTGTATTTCGATGGCGCAGATGGTTAACGTATTAGATACAGGTCGTAGTTCAAATCTACTCGAGGTAAACTTTTATTTATGTATTTAATAAAATTAATAATAGTTTTAACTATGTAAGTATTAAAATTATATTAATTTTATTAAATACATAAATAAAAGTTTACCTCGAGTAGATTTGAACTACACTTACTTTCTTGAGTCGAACCATTTATAATGATTATGTAAGTATTAATTTCGATTTAATAAATATCTAATAATAACCATTACAGTATTGAAATTACACTATTTACTATAAATTTGAAAAAGTACAATAACTAATAAGCATGGACATTTTGAACAGTAATAGAACAGCTATTAATGTCACATTCTAACCATAATTGATTGATATTAATACACATATCAAATTTGGGTCCTTCTGAGCTTTAAAGCTCTAAATGTCGAACTTAGATAGCAATAGGTCATTATCGTAACCAATTACAGGATATGCACCCTTCACTAAAAAAAATTTTCTTTAAACGGATTCTAACATAGTTTTATGATTATTGTAATAAGGGTACCAAATTAATGCACAGTATTCTAACTTGGAACGCACGAAAATACAACGACTTCAGTGCAGTAATATTTTTAAAATCTGTGCAGTTTCTGGATACGAAATCTGCCATTCTCAAACCAGACTTGCATATATTATGAATATGTTCACTGAAGCTAAATTGTTACTACTTCTTTGCAACATTAAGGTGTAGACTATTTTTAGCACACCAACTATGTATATTTTCAATCTGCAGCTGGTTGCAGTCATCAATAGTCTTAACAGAACAACAGATTTTTAAGCTGTCAGCAAATAACAATTTTTCAGAGGACAGGCTAGATGGTAGGTTGTTAACAAATATAAGAAAAAGTAAAGGGCCCAGGTTAGATCGCTGTGGAACACCAGAGGAAGCAAAGAAACCACTAGAATGATGATTGTTAAACTACACATACTGGGTTCGGCACTTCAAATATGACGTGAAAAAACAATTGAGCGTTAAAACCAAACATTTTTAGTTTTGAAATGATACTGCTGTGGTCTATTTGATCAAACGCTTTTGTAAAATTAGTACAAATTGTATCCACTTGACCTTGATTTTTCAATAACTTTAGCAGTATATTGAGTGAAATACACCAGATAGTGCGCGTAGATCTGTTTGACATAAAACCATGTTGCCACGAAGCAATGTAGGACTTGTGGGTAATTATAGAATGCAAGGTGATTTCAAATATTTTCGCAAAATATTAAAGAATGCTAATGGGTCGATAATTAATGAGTGTAGGATCTCAAGATTTTAGAATTGGATAAATCCGTGAGTAGAAGGGCACTTTCCGCCGCCATCTTGGATGCGAGCTTACGTGCGTGCGTACGTGCGAACGTGTGTGCTTACGTGGGTGCGTGCGTGTTTTTCGTTTGATCCTCGTGCTAAAGCAGTGCTAGTCGATTGTATGTAGTTGTAGGCCCTATTGTGTTGACTAAGAGCTATAATTGGAAGCGTTGCTGGCTATACCCTGGCCGTGGAGTTATGTTTAATTAGCTTTTTCTGACAGATGTATTTATTTATGATAAGATCAGGCTTGCGTGTAAAGTAATATAGAGGTGAAACTAACTAGCTAATGTGTTTTGCTGCTACACGTATCACAGTATTGAAGGTTTATGTATTAGAAAACGTACTACAGCTTCGAAACAGAGTGCAGATAAAAATTGAAGAAAGTGAATACGGTACAACTTCGGCGAGCAGACTTAAAGGTTTTAAGTGTGTACAGCATTCCCAGAGCAGCGTTGAAACCATTTAATTTAGAGCTAACCTCGTGTCCATGTAATAATGTCTGATAAACTATTAGGGTTATTAGCTTGCTTTATAGGTTACAATATAATCGTTCAAGGTGCAGATGATGAGGAGATTGTATCTCAAAAATCTCATTTGATCTCGTGAGATGTGTATAGCTTTTCTTAAAAAATACCTGCGAGGCTGTCTCATTCAAAAAATCTCATGCAAAAAACATCAATAATCGTTAGCAATGTAGCTGTATCCGCTATTATGCTTACTTAATGTATCACTAGTATAGCTTTTTGATAACGAGAGAAGAAGCAAGATTTCGAACGGTTGTAGTATTTCCAGAGCTCTACCGAAATCAATTAAATTTAAGAATAATCCCATCTCTATGTAATAATAGACGTAGTATAAAGTTACATATTTTAAGCATTTAATGTGTAATCACTGTATAATGAGTTTTATTATTATGATGCAACATTAGAGGTATTAGACGTTTTAAAATATTTGTGTTTTTGAATGTAAATTTTTGTAAGTACAACATAATTATTAAATACGAATTCAGGTTTTCTGTATTACTTTCTAAATAGTTAATGTCCGGTATGTAATCGAGTGTTTATATTCAGACATTCACAAAGCGTGTTTTAGTGAGGTACGCTGTATAAAAAATTTCAGTTTAGCATATGGCAGCGTTGAAGAAAAACTTCTAAAGGTGAGCGTATTATTTTTAATATATGTTTTTACCTGATATTGCTAACAAAATGACGATAAAGATTTTTAAAATGTATTATCATGCTTATAGGATAACGTCATAAGACCGCTCTACAAAATAGTAAGTACGCATTCGTGGATTTTAAAGTTGTAGTTATTGTTAATTCACATATATAATAATAAACCATTAAAACCTTTTGCCTTTTATTTCCATTATATCAGTTTGATATTCTTAAAACATGTTATTTAATTTAACTTTATGTTATAATATAAGTAATTATTACTTTTTAATGGGTTTTACAGCTGTTAATGAACACGTTACAATGAAATAGTTTTGTGTGTATGTAATTAAACATGCAAATAAATCAGATATGATGTTCCTAATGTATAGATGGTGGCTGTTTAGAGGATCTGCCTATACATAAAGCATCATTGCATTAGGGTAGAAATTATTTATTATTTCACGTCATATTTAATTAGACTTTAATGCATTCAGTTTGATCTGTAATCTGATTTCCGCAAACTGTAAGACATAATTTCGGCTGATTGATTGAGTTTTATCTGATGATCGAACGTGATTTGTTTGAGATTGATTAATTAATTGATTTGTTTGTGCGTGTGTGAGAAAGAGAGAGGGGGAGGAAGAAACAAGATAGAGCAAGAGAGAGTGTGCATTATCATCTTCAGAAAATGTTCATTAGTCTTTTGCCGCTAGATGGCACTAAAATCAATTTTTACTCAAAGGGGCCAGGGGCGAAGGCCTGAGAACAAGTTGCGAAGCCCTACACATGTCGCACAAGAACCTCCTTATTAGAAATACAATGTTTTAGGTAAAAGATCATCCAATAGCATGTGGCCATTTTAAAGCAATAGGGTCGATAATTTTAATAATAATATCTTATTAATTATGCAATTTCCAACATTGTATGCGTGTGTATTTGCCTAACCTCCAGGAGCACTGTTCTTAATATAGCCAGAAGGACCTTAATACCACCAAATAACCCTAAGATTAACCCTAGACCAGCCCCACCCCAAATACAACCTGTAGATAGGCATTAAAATAAATGTAATAACAATCTCATTGGTAAAAAATACGCTAATAAAATAAAATGGGAAATACAGTCAATGTGTACGTAATTATTATTATCTAATCAATTCTTTAAATAATATCTGATAAACAAGTTCTAATAAATGTTAATAGTAAAATACAAAATTAAATAAACTATCTTTTACATCATTTTCCAGGGGCTAAAAATAATTAATTAATAAAATAATTAAAGATCATAATCATCTTAAAGCTATCAGATTAAGAATTTCCCTAGGATAATTAATTAATAAAAATAATTAAAAGATCACCATCTCAAAATAAGGGTAATAAATACGGTCCTTCACGTATGCCATTAAAAATCAAAACTTTAATTAGGGATGAAAAAGAAAGGATTCAAAATACGGTCTCACACGTGGGTGTGTAAAAAATAAGGGTTGAAAACACGGTCTCACACATGGGCATAAAAAATAATTAGGGTTGAAAAGGGCCTTCGAAAAGAAAGGATACGGTCTCACACGAGGTATATAAAATAAGGGTTGAAAATGTGGTCTCACACGTGGTTGTGCAAAAATAGGGATGAAAAAACACGTCCTATACGTAAGCGTGTAAAAATAAAGGTGGAAAATCCGGTCTCACACGTGGATGTGCAAAAATAGGGGTGAAAAAATACGTCCTATACGTAAGCGTGTAAAAATAAGGGTGGAAAATCCGGTCTCACACGTGGATGTGCAAAAATAGGGGTGAAAAAATACGTCCTATACGTAAGCGTGTAAAATAAGGGTGGAAAACCGGTCCCCACGTGGGCGGTCTTGTGACGTCAAAATCCAAGATGGCGGCGGAAGGTGCCCCTTTCTACTTCCGTGCTATTTTCCATACATTTGGAAAAGAGGAAGTTTTTAATGCGAGATTGAAGATCAATAGTAACGTTTTCGCTAGTACCATGCGGCAATCCTTTATCAGGAAGCTGGGGGTGAGCTCGGAACCTGTAGTCAATGTATCAACCGAAGAAATTGTAGAAGGTGCCTGACGAACGCTACTAAAGTACCTGGCAAAAGCATTCACAATCATATCTGGTATATCGTATAGAATTTTATTATAATACATTTTACTATACTGCCTTTCTTTTTTTGAATAATATTCCAGCACTACTTAACATCAGTTTTAAAACAATTTTCATCATTTGATGTGTAGCTTTTATACAAAGTGCTTATTTGAGCCTTAACGTGCGAAAGTAAACGATGGAAGTTTTGATTTGCAGTTGATTTATTACATTCCCGTCCGTGCGTGCCTGGGTGTGTGTGTGTGTGTCTGTATGTAAACACGACCGCGGTCAGACCGTTTGAACTGGAATAACGAAATTTGGTATGCGTCTATTAAGGCAAAATCGTAGATACGTATCAACTTTTGGGACATGTAGGACCACCGGAAGTACCTGTTAAACTACATAGTTTTCAATTTTTTTCAAACAAACTCGTCGTTTATATGGAGCTATTAAATTGAAACTTTTCACACACATGGAAGATACTAAAAAAACTATTAGGTATGAAATTTCAAACTGATTGAGGCACTAGAAACGATATTTAAATAAAAAATTTTTTTTTGTAAATTAACATTTTTAACCAAGATGTTCGACTGGGATGCTGCAGAATCAGTATAAATTGTGAAAAACGCATACATACTGAGTTTTTTTGTATTCTTTGTAACCGTAAGAGTTACACATTTCATTAAATGGGGAAAGATTTGCTCCTTTAGAAGACTAATTCAGATACGCTTTTGTTGAATTAAGAAAATACATGACTGGCTAGATATTTGTAAAAAAGTAAAATTCTCCAAAATTGTTTCAACGCTTTAATTCGTTTATTTCTAAAGATAGATAAAAATTAATTAAATACAATTTGTAGATAATTTTGTGCTGAATAACGTCACGGTACTAGTTTTTAAATTTTGCTTAGCATTTTGAAGTTATGAAGTAAAGTTGAATTTTTTTAATGGAAACCATAGTTAGCCATGACATATTTTAATAGTGCGTTTTTTTCTAATTGTAGTGATGTAAGGGTTGTATCACTTATTTTAATAAATAAAAGCACAATACACGTTTTTCTATTGTTAGGTTTAACGAAAATCATATCTTGCCATGGAAAACAAAAGTAAAAGAACTGAAGCGTTGTTTGCCTTCATCTTTGACAGTGTGATCAGGTTTGTTAGTGTGGAGTTGCTTTAGAAAATTTCGAGAAACTTGATATAATCGAATGTTACATCATTTGTAACAAAAAAACAGTCAACGAGCGACTGAACGCTATTTTTTATTGTATTCTGATGGCCTTCAACCGTCTTTAGGTACCTTCAGGAATTTATACAACAATTTCAAAGAGTTTGGAAGTTTTGTGAAGTCCAGAAATAGGGGTAATATTGATAAAAACGGGCAGATAAATGTTCTAGCTGTTGTTAATCAAAATGCATCTACATCAACACGGCAAAGACGCTGCAATCTCACAATGCACAGTATTGAGAACTTTAGCAAAATATAAATGATGAAAGAAGATTAAATTTTTGTAATTGATTAATAAATATGTGCCATGAAAATAACAACCTTCCGATGCAGATTTCTAGCGATTTACCGTCAAATTTTTGCTGTTGAGTTGAGCTGTATGGATGAATTTGTTTTACGTGTGTCGCGACCTTTCAGGATGGTGTGTTTCGAGCTTAAGTTTTTTTGTTTGTGAATTACTATTCCGTAATTTAAGAAATGAGGTTTGAAGTCATCGATAATTGGTTTCTAAATTTGTTGAGTTTTTCGTAATATTGCATTTAAATTTTGAGAGATTGTTTTCCTTATTGTTCCCCGGTTATTGAATGTTGAGTAGGGTTTTATTTGTAAATAGTTGTATATAAGTTTAAATAATGTTTATTTCGTTTGATTTCCTTAAAATTTAATAGAAAGTTTTGTAAAATTAAGTAACTTAAAGAAAGAACGTAGATTTAAATGTATTTGATATCATTGGGGCGACATGGAGTCGGTTAATTGCAGTGGTTCAGTTTAATATTGAGTATGTTGGTTTTGAGTCATAAAGATGGAATGTGGGACTAACTGTTTGAACTTAAATGCAAAAACCGAGATATTTTTCACGTTGATTCTGCTGACGTTTAGAATTTTGAAAATTATCGAGCCCTTACGTTTGAGAACGAAATGTGTGGGTAGGGGGTATCATATCTTCTCCTTCCGTTTCTTAATTGGTAGAACTAGATTAAATAAGATTTTTTTGTGAGTGGTGGGATTCGAAAATCCAAGATGGAATTTGGTAATAATTTGGGGGATTCGGCTATTGACAGCGCTCTAGAGGAGTGTTACTGGGACGTTTGTTGTTACGGCTTAAGGGGTTGGTTAGAACGTTGATAGATTGGACCTTTTGGTGTTTAACGAACGAACTTTCGTGTTGTGAGGGTAGTTACCTACTTTTTGAAGAAAACCTGTGAAGGAATTTTAAGTGAAATTGTTCAATCACCAAAGGACAAGACCTAGTGCCGACTTCGATTTTACGTAATCAAGTTACCTGGGGATCACCGTCGTGTTATTTTAGTGCTTCTGTGACCTCGTTGGTTTATGTCGCTGTTGCGGACTTATTAAATTAACGTTCTTGGCGTGCCACTTAATTGCCGCGCAGGGCGTGTTGAAGTACAAAGAAACTTTCGCAGAATATTAAAACTAGATTTATATAAATAAAGTTAATAACCTTTTGGGATTGGTAGTGTAAAGAAAACTATTTAAAAGATAAAAGTTATCGAGCAAGTTGAGCGCCCAATTCATTATTTTAAAAGAAGTTTTTAATTAACGCAGTAACACTTTACCGAGATTCAATCAAAAAACCGTTTGAAAAAAAAAGGAAATAGTCAACATTATCACGCATCATCTTGTGTCAGACTAGGGAGATTCCATATCCGTAATAGCAGTAGTTGGTCATCGGGTTCATTTTCGATTGTGGTAACACAGAAGAGGTGCTAACTTAGACATTAAGTTAGTATAACATTGTGTTTTATTGAGTATTTTCCAGAGCTTTTGCGTGTATGCTTTAAATGATTTTCTTTGTTAACGAAGGTTTGAAAGCGGAATCGGTTACCTTTTTTAAATTAAGTTGTTGCTTTGGTTTAATTATTGTAAGTAATCATAATTCTGACACTCCGCCTTCACACTCTTCATTTTTGTATTAAAGGGCGATTGACCCTGAAGTAGTGTGGTTTAATAATCCACGAAATATTTAGATTAAGCAATTTAGAACGGCGTTACGCAGAATTCTGGCCAGACCTCCCGTCGCCAATTAAGCATTTTTTTTATACGCATTATCGTATGTTTACATTTATATATATTTTTTTTAATTTATTATAGCTTTGTTTAGGTATCATAAATTTGTTTTAATTCTGTGAACCCCTCTTGTGTTACATAAAAGTTTTTTTTAATTGCAAATTTACCGGTAATTTAGGAACTTAAGTTTTAACGTAACGAAGTTACAGTTTCTTTATTGAGTGTTAATGATATTCAGTGTTTTATTCGACTTCTAGTTAACTATGAATTCATTTAGAGTGAATCCATTAAGGGTGATTTTTTTGTTTTGTTTTGTTAAGATTATTATATTATGCCTAATTATTTACACTGAGGTGTAGTAACGTAACGTAACATTATTGAGTGATTAACACGCTTTTATTTGTCAGGCGTGTAGTGCTATTTTGAAGCCCTCTTTCAGGTGGTTTGCTGAGTTGCTGTCGAGGACAACTGGGATTGATTGCGGGTAGGTAGGCGTATGTTTTTTGTATGTTTAGACACGCTATGTATTCGTAATTTTGGCATGACGTCCCTTATTTTGACTACCAAACATTCTGGCGCCCTTAATCGATCTGATTACGTCTTCATCCCCTACTTTGACTTACGTACGATTTATTATTCTGGATGTGCAAAATTTATCAACATCTTAACCACTCCCATACGCTGACTGGTCGGTGCAAAAAGGCCAATTTTGTCTGTAATCCCGTTCTACCACCCGTTTATACCGTTACACGACGAAATACATTTTACAAACTGTGGTATGTTCAATCACCATAATCAACACATGTGGACCCAAGCAAATCCTCACCGTTTACAAGAAAGACGACTTAAGATTGAGTTTGGCTTCAATTTATGGTGCGGTGTTATTGTTTCGCAGCTTGTTGGGCCTTTTTTTTAATGGACCTTTAACTGTTTGCAATTTCTTAGGGAAGATTTTAACAATGAATTAAATTTACAAACCCGTACAAACATACAGTGGCATCAATACGACGGTGCCCCACCCCACTATCAACCGCAAGTTGAAAGATATTTAGATGAAATTTTTCCAAACTCGTGGATAGGTAGAAATGGTCCTGTTTTATGGGCTGCACGTCCCCCTGATCTTTCACCTTTAGACTTTTTGTATTTGGAGTAATAAAAGATCTCGTATATGTGCGATCATATGCAACCCAGAAGGAGCTCCAGGAATCTGTTATTAATGCGTTTAACAGATTAGTTGGGCGTAAAATTAGGAAAGCTATTAACTACGTGTTGAAAAGGTGTCACACGTGTATCGACAGCAATAGTGGACATTTCGAACACTTACTGCAAATTTATTTTATTTTCCATGGCAAGATAAGATTTTTGTTATACCTAATAATAGAAAAACGTGTATTGGGCTTTTATTTATTAAAGTAAGTGGTACAACCCTTACATCATCGCAATCAGAATAAACTGCACAATTAAAATATGTCAACTTTGCTTCATAACTTCAAAATACTAAGCAAAATTAAAAAACTAGTACGGTGACTAGAAATAAAGTAATTAAAGCGCTGAAAGAATTTTCATTTATTTTACAAATATCTAGTAAGCCATGCATTTTCTTAAATGAACAAAAGCGCATCTGATTAGTCTTCTAAAGAAGCAAATCTTTCCCATTTTAGCAAATGTGTAACGCTTATGGTTTCCGAGATCCCCATACAAATAATGAAAAAAAAACACCCTGTATACATAGTTTCAGCTTAAATATCAAACTAAAAATGGACAAAAATGGTAAAAATGAAAAATCTGTTACAATTTAGTAATATACTAACAATAAACTTTAAACATAAATAGAGCTATTGGTCTAGCGGTCAAATTATCGAACTGGTAACATAAGCAATGAGAGTTCTAACCCCCTGGGAGAAATTTTTTTTTGTTAAAAATTATTTTAAAATTTTGTTTAATATGCATTAAATTTTAAAATCGCGTAGTTATTAAAAACGTTGTGCAAGCGTGAAACATTAGAAATTCTTATAAATGTATTTTGACTTTTTGTTTTAAATACAAGGTATTGGACATTACCTAAAAAAGTGAAAATCGTTAAGAACCTTATTATAATTTTTGTTTTAGAGCAGAATAAAAGTGTTGAAGTTTCAGTTTTATTTTGCATTGTGCGTAGAGTTTTATTATGTACTTATATAAATCCGCTAGTACTTTTATTGTATACTGGGTGCCCGTTTTTTGAGCTCCAACATGGGGATCTCAGTTATTTGAAGAGATAGAATGTTGGTTAAATTAAAGTTGCGCAATATGGTGCTCAATAATAAGTCGTTATGAAATATCGGATGTTCTCAGCGGTTACCGCAATTTTTCAAAAAAACCTAAATTTTCAATTTTTGATTTTCCTTTTTATACCGAAAACTACAAAATATGACCGTTTTAAATTGAACCATTATTAAGGCACTTTTTTTACGAGAAACTTTCAAGGTACTCTAGAAGTTACAGTAGTTAACTTTGTTATTTCTTATGGCAGCCACACTGGATATTTACATTTTTGAATGACGTTTTTTTTGCTGATTACAATGATACATCATATGGTATGATTCAACTTCAAGCTTCCTCAAAATATGGAAAAATCCGTTTTTGGGAAGAGTGCTTTGGAAAAAATATGCATTCTTTTGTTTAAAAAACACATTTTGATTAAATTTAAAACTGCATTATTTATTTTTTAAAAATTCATTATGTTTGATGGTAAAATTCTGTTATGAAGAAGAAAAGCAACAACCTGCTCAAAATTATTTTCTAACCAACTCGATTTCAGACAAAAACATTGTGATTAAATTTAAAGTACTTAAAATTAAATAATTAATAATAATTGAGAAAAATTAAATTATGAATGTATAATGAACATAACTGAAAGAAGAAGCATTATAACAGATGCTCAAAGGGTTCACCATTGACCTCTAAATAGTGTTTGCCTTAAAATGCCTTTTCTTCGTATTTTGGTCCTTAAACGTCGTAATTATTTTTCTTCGTAAATCATGAATATAATCGCGCACAGTTTAACTCTAACTCTTTAACTCTTTAAGACTAACTCTTCAATATCTGGATTATCTTTTTAACATAAAAATGTTTGGTCGTTGTTGTAGTCTGTGCTTTCATAAAGAACGCCATTTATTTCTATTGGAAGAAAAATTTTATTCGACAAATCTATCACTCCGAAGGCGCTATAAGTATTTTACACCCTGTTGTTAGAAACGACTTGATCATCATTAGCTGCATATTGAACAACTATTTCTTCACCACTGCGTTTTCTTTAGTTATTGTAGAGCTTTTAAATCCCGATACTACGCCTGAGTCCATATGATATTCCATTACCTTTAACGCAATTTGGTATTCGCTAGCGTGTATATTAACTTGCTTATTGGAAACCTTTTTCAGTTCTTCCCTCCTTTTCGAAATGCATTGAGTGTAATATACGGTATCTGCATTAAATGAAAAAATGTTACACTTTCTGAATACATGTCTTATAATACTCGGTTACAGAGCTTCCTCATATGTCTGTTTGAAGATTGGAACAAATATGCTTTTACTTACAGATTTGGTTGTTTTCTGTGTACGTCGACGAACCGCATTTTTCCAATGTACTTTGATGGACTTAAAAACTAACGCATCACATGGCTGTAGTATGTGGGTTGTATTTGAAATACAGTATAATGTGACTTTGAGTGCATGGGTTGTACAAACTCATTCCTATGTGGGACTTGTGGCCATCTAGCAGTAGTAAAACTGGAAACTTAATCTGACGTTCCAGAAGCCAAGGTAAAAAGATGGTCGCTACCAATTCGTAGAAAGTTGCGCTGGTTATCCATCGACTATGAGATCGGCCGATACCCCAGTTGTCTGGAAAAGTTGCTGCTACGTCCCTTGGAATGCGTTCATAAGGAAAGAAAATCATAGGAGGTACTGATTCATCCGCATAAGAGAATGTACAAAGGACTGTCACGCATTACTTTTCAGGGCCACTTGCAGTTTCATAAAAATTTCTATAATTTTTTGGACCCAGACACTTACCAGTTTTTGGACAAGTTTGTGAACCCGTTTCATCTGCATTGAAGATTCTAGTAGAGTGATCTAAAATATCTGCACACTTTTAGTTTTGGAAATAATCTTTTAATTCTTGAAACCAAGAGCGAATACCTTCTGTGACTGAGGCTCTGGCTTTAGATATTACTTCAGCATTGCGTTGTGTGATAGTTGGTGCTTTTTTGGTATTCCTTATTTTCTGCTAGCTATAAAAAGCGACAAACTTTTTCTCCTACTTTCTTCCACGGCATTTTTAGACGGTCGTCCGAATGTCTAAATCTTTTATATTTTTGAATACCTTTTTCCATTCTATATCTGTAGTTAAAAAGAAATTAAACACTTCTTTGAGAAAAGTTGGCGTTCATTTATGCGTCCATGTGATCTAATGAATGAACGCAAAATAATCAGTCGTTCATTTACGGGATAGATGGTTTATTCATGCTGAAATGATATGAATATAGAGGTCAACATGCTACAATACGCGGGTTCACACTAATTCCTAGTGAATGAACGGCTCCGTTCATTCACTGGTGTTTGCATATGATCCAGTAAATGAACACAATTTCCTGCTTATTTTCGCACCAATTCTTCATGTCTTGGGATTATATTGGGTAAAACCATCTAGAAAAGGAGCAATATAACGGGTGTCTATTAATGATTGAAGCTGACGTCATGTAGCAAATTTTGATTAGTTTGTTAGTAATCACCGTTGATGTAATTATAAACATTGTTTGTTAAAATTAAACAGAATACCCCTACTTTTGGAAATGTGTTTTGCTAATATTTGCTAATTACAATTATTTAACAAAATAAATTTTAAAATTATTGTTATGACAAAAAACAAACATTCTTAATTAAATTAATATAATTACAAAAATGTTGAAAATGATGACCCTGGTACTGTAGACATAAATTAATTCTCTGCTTCATGTTTTCACAAACATGCTGAAGTTATTCCCGTGTAATAGCTTGGATCTCTGTTTCAACTGCTTCCATTAATTCATCTAAATTATGCAGTCTATTTCTATAAATATTGTCTTTAATATTTCCAAACAAAAAGTAGTTATGAAAATAACTGATTGTGAATATAACGAAAAATTAATACAGGAATGAAGAATGAACGGAAAAATTATAATAAAAGCTGACGAAAACAGACGCGTGCGACTATGGTAAAAAAAGTAAAAACCGATTGATTTTACAATATAATTCCCAGTGTTGCAAATACTAAGCAAAGAAATTTCCTAGATTTGACATGAGGTCAGCTTCAATCATTAATAGACACGTGTTACATGCATTACGAACTATCATAAAGTGTGAACGCATTTTATTGTTGTTAGAAGATATTTTTACTCACATGACCCCATGAAGATTGCTGCATATAACTGAACACTTAAAATTGTTTCAGCGTTCACTATTTGGAAGTATACTAGAATCCCTCTTAGTCAGTAATAGATAAGAGTTAGAAAGTTTGCTTATTAGTCTTGTCAGTAAAAGAGATATATCCAATGCTTATAAGTCGCATATAATTAACATTAACATCAACAATATCATTCAGGGCCAGTTGTTCAATAGTGGTTTAAGCTATCGTTTAAGTAATCGGCAGATTATGGTAATCCGTGGTTTAAACTTTCGAGCGTTGTTCAATTTCATTTAAACTGTAGTTTAGTTATTCCATGTTTAATGTAGGTTGCTAGTGACAAAATCACTGCAGCTCTCAAACACCAACATAATACACTAAAATGTAACTAGGATAGGATTCCCTGGTTAGATACTTTCACGTGCTTTCCATTGTTTACAGTTGTAAAATAAGAGAAGGTACGTTTAATTAAACTATTTAATTTATCTTATTACAATTAAATCTCGGCAGGTAGCAGCATTGTCATAAAGTTTATTGCATGATTTCTACAATGAAATTGATCATACATAACTATTATGGTGTAAAAATAAATTAGTTATACCTTCCATTCTTTGATGAAAGTTCTTCAACAATACGATCATGAATCATTGTTACAGCCTCTTTAGAAAGTCTTTAGAATGTCTCACTATAAATTCACTGCCAGTCAACTTTTCAAGATGATTAGGCCTATCTCGAATTGTTTTCGTTGTTCTCGATTCCAAAAAATCCTCGTCTTCACTGAAAGATCCGTGTAAATAATTATAATAGTCCATTTTTATTAAGCACCTGTAATCGCTATTCGAGGTGCGTCTACAAATAAACACACTTTTGAGGTTAACTTTTCTCGTTTAACGCACTTAAATGGTCGCAACCGATGGTTTAGGTAAAACCACGAGTTATGCTCAGTTTAAGCACTAAGCGACCATTGAACAACAAACTAGTGCAGTTTAAACTACAGATTAAGTTAAATGACGTTTTAAACCACCCCTAAGAAAAGACCACTCAGTGTTCAGAAGAGCATTATAGAGATTAGGATAATCAGCGTTTTTAAAATCGGACGCTTGATTCGCGATTTTAGAAAGAATGGATTCCTACGTAACGTAGTTGAACTCAACGTAAACATTAGGGCTAGATGATAAAGATCCTTTTTTATTAAAGGACTATTGTATCGTAATATTTCAGTACCCAATCTAGATAAGATTAGATCAAGCAGACGATTTTGCACATTAGTGATTATATTGAGATAAGTTTAGAAAATGTATCATGTTATCTAATAATTTACACTTATAATCGTTAAAACAAGAATTATTAAAAGTAGGGATATTGAAATCTCCAATCATTAGTATCACTGTTTTTGCAAAATACCATTTGTTCAAAATATTTAGTAAATGTACGATAGTCATTTATCGTCGTATCTGGTGGTATGTAAATTACCAAATGGTATATTAAAAAACAAGTTTCATAAGACCAGTCTTGAAGCACGAATTCAAGTTTCAAGAAACGAGTTTATTAAATAATGAGAGCTTCAAGGTCTTATGAAACACGTTTTATGCTATCTTTTAAATTTGCCCTTTTTTAACCCCGTTTTTAAACAACCATTTTTACTTTAGTTGATTTAGGGATTTTTGTGGCGGCTGGTAATGTCTTAATGTTAAAAGTAAAAATTTAATCTAGTAGCCTTTTGTTTTATACATATTCTGTTACAAAACACGAAAATGGAAGATAATCAAGATAATCTTGCATGTACGCTCCCTAAAATACGTGAAATTGTATAAAATACGGTCGCAAATTTTGCTCACATCAGAGTTTTTCACTGGGCGCATCCTGTTTTTGACACATTTTGTAAACTTTGCCAACCTAAACATTTTCGAAAATGTTCCGTGAATTATTGGCTATAATGGCGTCGGAGATGATGACGTTGCGTATCTTAATATGTCTATTAAAGAACCAAAATGGAAGAAATTACATAAAAGTATATTGCGTGAGTAGCAAATCAACACTTACATCCTAACACATCACGGACTGAACGACACTTCTAAATTCCAAAGTATTAACAACTGAAATATGAAAATGTAAACTTTCACCATTATTACACATATTAAAATACTTATCTTTTTTTTTGGGTTTTTAATGGTGTATTTGTATATTAATGTAATACAATCTAAACGTTTCGATAACACTTACGGTTATCTTCGTCAGTTTTTTCCTAGACCTTGAAGTAAATGATATGTTAAATTACCACAGCACTATAATTTAACGTAAGTAGTTCACATTATTAAAATTAAAATTAAAATTAAAAATTACATAAAACGTTCTGTATTATGCTTTCCATTGTTAAATAGCACTTACACTTATTGACAAAGCTATTTCTTTGTTTGATTTAACTGGATTATTTTAATTGATGTCACGTTTATATTTGTGAATGCTTTTTACAATTTCAAATTGAAGTTTTTCACAACTTTACACTTACATCATAACTTGGTTAAACTTTGTTAAATTTGTTTTTTGGCTGACATTTTTCATCGTCAGCCTTCGACCGTTAGGGGGTGTTCTAATTTGTCATGTTCAAGACAGTTTAACAATATGATCTAGTTATTATTTACTAAAATTATATTCCGTAGTTAGCTTTATGCGTTTACCAAACTATTATATTTATAACAGCCTTATGTTTATGTTTTAATTTTCAAATTTCAAAAAATTGTTTCAACGTATTTAACAATTTTAATAGATATTACTACTGACGAAGATAAGTGTTACCGAAATGTTTAGATTGTAAATAGTACCGGAGCACCTTCCGCCATTTTGTTTTTTTTTCGTGAGGTCACCCTTGAAACACCTTCACTTTCACTTTTTTATATATGCCCACGTGGGGATCGTATTTTTTTTACCTGAGAATAAAAATATGTTATTTAATCTGTGTTTATTAATATTTATTAGGGCCCGTTTTTATCAAATGAGATTGCATAATTGTTATTAAAATTATTATTACATTTCTTTTAACCCCATCTACAGATTGTGACCTTTTACGAAAAATTTATTTATACATTGGGAGTTGTACTCTACTAAGGGGTCTTAGTGTTGTAACACGGGAATCTGTTCGCGGGCTTCGCCCGTGTCATAAAAATTGTATTCTAATAATGGGAAAGAATTAATAGATAAGACATGTAAAGATGACAAGTGTTTTCATAATAAAAAGATGTTATTTAATCTGTGTTTATTATTATTAATATTTATTACGGTTGTTTTGATTTTCATCAAGGACATAACAACCTAGTCCTTGAACGATTATGTTCTATGCAGTCTTTAAGACTGCATTTAAGCGCTAGCTCAAAATTGTTCAATATCTGGGGTTAGCATATTGTATTTATGACCAGAGCTCGGGAAATGTGCAAAATGCATATAAAGTGCATATAAGCATATTTATTAAAAGTGTATATTATTTTGAGCGATTTCGGAATGAAATCGCAAAAAAATTTTAATTGTACTTATTTCTTTGAGAGCAGGTAAAGTAAGTACATCCTGCTAAGCGATATGCCGGATGCAGCCGTAAAAGTAATATTATGGGTTGTTGCCGGAGGCTTAATAAACGAATTTTCGTGATTTGTATTATTAAAATCGTCCTTGATTTTTATGAAGGAAAATCTAATTGATTTTAGCCAATAAAATCATTTGCTGCCAGCCCCATTTAAATTTAAGGTTTGAAGAAAAAACTTGCATTTACTTTATTTAGTTTTATTCCAATTTTCTTCACTGAAGTGTTTATCAGAAGTATGTGAAAATACCAAAACAAAGTGCCAATAAATCTGTTCTTCTCAAGAAGTGGATTAAAAATAAAACCGATTTTAAAATCATTGATGACAATCATATTTTTTGCACAGTTTGCAACAAAAAGGTAAGTCTTATTATGTCTAATTGTTTTACTTATCAAAAATATATTTTAAATTCCCATATTTTCAATCAAAAAATTAAACTATTTAATAAACAGTGAAATTAAAATTTTTATAATAAAAACTTACAATCCAAATTTTTTAAAGTTCTAAACTGATAAATTTAATTTACAGTTAGAATCCTCTTTAATAAATAAATTTAAATTGGTTCCATTGACACCTTGTGAAGTTGAACGCACTGTTCTCTCCTACAAATTAGTGTTAACAGATAGACGGCAAAGTTTTACTTTAAACAACTTAGAAAAACACTTAATAGTATATTGTTTTCACAGATATAAATAAAAGTAATATAATAAAGTGTTATAATTCAAAATATAGTAATTATTATTTATTAATAAATAAATAAAATAATTCATTATACTTATTCATTGTGTATTTTTTGTATATGTAGTTCTTACAATAAATAATATATAAATAGAAGTTAAAATGAGTATTTATTTCGTTGTTTTATTATATATAATAAAATGCATAAAAGCATATTTTAGTGCTTATTGTGACTGGCTTTGGTGCATACTTGCATGTATATTTTAGGTTTTTTCAGTGCATTCTGATCTAGATAACTGTATTACAATGTGTTTTCGTAATAGGGTTTATTATAAAGGAGACTGCGTAATTGTTATTAAAATTCATCTCTTGGATCTGTTTTGGTTTGCTTGTGGTGGCATCTAGTGGTGTATAGACTAATGAACATTTTCTACAATAGAAGTTGATCATTGACGCCTCTCTCTTGTTATGGAACTCTTAATTAAAAACAGCTAAACTACTAAAAACGCTTTTATTTATCAGAGTAGAATGGTTGAAAAACAAGCATTATACAGTAATTTGATTATCTCATCATTTATAACTAAACATGTAGTGAAAAAAATCAAGCATTGGTAAATTATTTATTATTCTAAAATACATACACATTATCGTATAAAGTCCACACACATCCGAATGGTAATCCTGCAGCGCCGTTGTGTTGTAGCGGTACCATCTACAATTCTTCTCAAGGAAACGTAAATGGTAACCTAGCGGGGGTCGTCCAAAGGAATCAAAATATTCCCGTTACCATTCTCGTCAATATAGATAGCAGTCCAAGCTGACCTGGTTTGTTAGCTGGATGCGTGTGGACAATAACTGCACAAGGTCTAGGTGCGTGCCTCGGTAGCTGATTAGGAGCACATACAAGTCGAAACACATTATTGTGGCTGGGGATCGATTTCAAACATTTCAACACTTGTACCGCATACATCTTTAGAGTTGGTAAGAGCAGGTAAGTGCAGTAGTAATGCGTTTTCCAAAGCGCACATAGCCTCATCGATCTTATGGTTTAAACAACTATACGCATTTGCTTCCTTTTTCAATTTTTTAATCGTCGATGGACAACCAACCTCGCCCAAGTTTAGTGTTAGTTTGTTAAGGAATCTTAAAACCTGTTGTTTTTCACTACCCTTAACATCAATTTTGTTGAACGGTAGCAGAGTTCTTATCAGCCCCTCTTGGAAATCGTTGTATGGCACACACCCTGACCGCCATTTCAAGCCGTGATATTTATGTTCTAAATACCTTATCTGGCTTGACATGGGTTTTGACATAAAATAATCTCGATGTGACTTTATCAGCATCAGCGGTAATGAACCATGATCTGTAATCACGGCAATTTTTTTGGTATGAATTCGTTATCAACACCTCTAAACCCTTGTACGTCCAAGTATGCGTCCATCTTCTACCAGCTGTTGTTGTACACTGAAGCTTGTGATCTAGAGTTGTCCCTTTTAACAGGTGAAATCCACGACCACATTCCGATGTTTATCGATCTCAATCACGTTATCGAATTCGGCGTACACCAAACAGTTAACGGTTTCTACCAGCGCTTCTTCAAAGCCGACTTCTAGGCGAAGGGAGCCGTTTCTAACTAAATTCCAGTACGTGCTAGCGTTTGCAGACAAGTCAGGGGTTAGGTCGGAGGCCATTAAACAGTAGCCATTGGGGTAATCGGTCCTTGATATATCGTTGCTCTCATTGAGCAACAATGAGCAAAAATGAATACCCGCACTGGAAAATAAGGTGTGATATGCCCTTACATATAAACTGTTGGCTGTAAAGTCTGGTTGTAAGGCCTTCGGAAGAATTTGTTGGACGTCAATATATAACGACATGCAGTTAATATTGCTGTGATAAAAATGGAATGGATTTGAGGAGTAATCACCGTTGAAGGCTTTATTTGCGACAAAACCAACGATTCATCGTTTAGGTAACTGACCCAAGAAAATATTATCCAATGATTTTCGCTGTATGCCTGTAGGTACAGTTAACACTTTTACGTCGGCCCTTGTAACAGGATATTTTGCTGCAGTTGTTTTTAAACCTTTAGCGTGTACAATTAGAATGGTGGAGTTGAATCGCATACGTCCATAATTCGCGTCTTGTAAGTTGACTCGCGCGCCCCCATTAGACTAAATCGTACAAATTTAGCCTTTAATTCAACACCGCTTATGAGACACTTTTCCTGATTAAACAAATCCGAGTGCACCTAACCAATCATCTCAATTTGTTTGCTCGTCGCTGCAAGTACTTGACGTTTCGAGAAACCGTTATTTGCGTATCCCGATGTATTCATCTGCCCAGCTGTATCATTGTACCATACGGTGGTTGTGACACCATCTTCTGATTTAAGTAAACCTCCAATTGTGAGAAAAGCGAATGCATCCAATTGTTTACCGGTGCTACAACATCCGCGTTAGTAAGTGCTGTATCATCTTGCTTTACAACTTTACCTGCGATGTACAACATGGTCTGACTTAAATATATAGTAGAGCAGTCCGGTGAAACAGTTGTAGTCGCTTTAGATATCTCAAAGGCATTTGACCAAGTTTGGCATAAATGTTTACTTGCCAAACTCACCTCGTTTGGGTTAAATGATACGCTCATCAACTGGGTTTCTAGTTTCCTTGATAAAAGACGAATATGTGTCGTAGTTGATGGCTTTTTTTCAAAAGAAGCTAGCATTAACGCGGGCGTACCACAGGGATCCGTTATAGCGCCTACACTGACAAAACTCAGTGTTGCCTTGTTGCCAAAAAAGAGCGATCATTTCCTGTTGTAAGTATAAATTCCTTTGTATTATCGTTATTACAACGGCTATTGTGCTGCTGAATTATATTCTTTGATACCATCTCGGGCTATCTTTGCGAGAAACACTCGGTTCGCTCATTCACATCATCAGTATGGAGTACAAATCTCCACTTGTCGTACCAAACGGGTGCAATCCACATTTTTCTACACAGCTTCTAAACTCTGTTCCTGTTTTCCTCTCACTTGTGATATGATAAAATTTAAGGTAGCTGTTCATAGGCATCTACTGGAAATTCATTATCCCTCTATCCATCCTCCTAAGTGTTCCTGAGTGCTTTAGCACGATAGGCCAAATTTAGCCTGTTCAGGTCCACAATCATAAAAAAAATGTAATCGTTTCCATTTCCGGGCACTACAAACTCTATTGGAGGTGTACTTAGTTCTGGCGATTTTAACATGTTCACCGGCTTTATATACTGACTTCCATAAAAATTGCAACACCTACAATTTGTTGAACGATTTTATTGAAATTCTCGATGTCTTTCGTTAGAACAAACAAACGATTAAAATTTGAATAAAATCTAGCCAGTAGTTTTTTTTTTGTTTTTTCCTTTGCACTTAGTAAATTTGAAGAAATAAGCCAATCAGTGTGTAATTAACTGTCAATTTTGCAAATTATTTGTTCACAATTTCGTTCTGAACTTGGGAACAATGCCAAGAGTACATCAACATCAACATTTTTCCCAATTGACTGATTTTGAACGTGGCCGTATTATTGGCATGAGAGAGGCCGGACTTTCGCTAGGAGAAATTTCTCGTCGTGTAAACCGAATTGTTACAACGGTATGAGATGTTAGTCCAAATGGTCCGAGGAAGGGGTGCACCAACGTCTTCCTGGATCTGGACGTCCCCGCAGGACTACAGATCGCGAAGAACGTCGCTTAAGACTTTTGGCCACAAGAAACAGATTTTCAACAACTCGATCGATTGCAAATGATTGGATGAGAGGTGTAGGACCCACAATGTCAATGTCATCTGTTTATCGCCGGAATAAGGTGTTATGGGCTGCGTTCATATCATCCATTTTATGTCTTCCACTTACACCACTTCACCGTCTACGCAGCCTAGAATGGAGCAACGAAAGAGCGAATTGGGCGCAAGAATGGCATCGAATTGTGTTTAGTGATGATTCCCGATTTTGCTTGTGGGCCCACGATGGTCGTAGGAGGGTCAGATGGATGCGTGGAGAACGCAAAAATCCAACATTTTTTGTGGAACGCAACACAGCCCTCACACAAGGAGTGATGATATGGGGTGTCATATGTTACGGTAGCAAATCACCCTTGGTCTTCATTTATGGCAACTTAAACGCCGCTGGTTATATGGACAATGTGCTAGAACCCGTTGCGCTTCCATACCTTCAGGGGCTGGAAAATCCCATTTTCCAACAGGATAATGCGCGCCCTCATAAGGCAAGGGCTACAACATGTTTTTGGAAGAAGTTAACATCTACGTCCTCTCATGGCCTGCTCGGTCACCTGATTTGTCACCCTTTGAACATGTATGGATGAGGTTGGTAGGCGACTGGGTAATTTACCACACCCTCCAGATAACTTACACGATCTACGGCTACGGATTCAAGAAGCTTGGGTTGATATCCCACAGTCAGCTATAGATCACTTGATTGATAACATGCCACGCCGTCTAACTGAGTGCATACAAATTGTGGCGGAACAACTCATTAAGGGGGGTTCTCCGATTACCAGAGAACTAGACTTACCCCACACTACAGCAAACCTCCGCATCTGTACGGGCTACCAAAGATTCACAAGGAAGGAATTCCTCTGAGACCAATTGTGAGCGCGAGAAATACGCCTTGTCACCTATTAGCATACTATCTGCTAGGTATCATCACACCCTTATCGGGGAAAACCGAGTCTATAGTCAAGAATACGCAGCACTTCGTGGAAACCATCAGAAACTTCCAACTAAACCACGAATAAATACTGGTAAGCTTCGACATTGTGAGTCTATTCACAAATGTGCCTACCGATAAGGCACTAACTATCATAAGGGACAAGCTAGAAAAGGATGAAACGTTAGACGAACGCTCGCAACTCTCGGTAAACCCAATAATAGAACTTCTGACTATATGCATTAGAACTACATATTTCCAAGTAGAAGACAAACTCTACCAACAAGAGTTTGGGATGGTGATGGGTTCCCCACTATCACCCATAGTGAGCAATATATATATATATATATATATATATATATATATATATATATATATATATATATAGTGGAAGACTTTGAAGACCAAGTGATATCCGAATGCACAGAGAAACCAAGGATATGGCTTAGACACGTGGACGATACCAAGCATAAGCTAGATGAATCCCTGGATCATCTAAATAGCCGCGCACCCTCCATCAAATTCACAATGGAATTGGAGTCGGAACAAAAACTGCCATTCCTGGATGTACTTGTACACAGGAATGACAACACTTTCACGACAAGTGTATACAGGAAACCTACCCACACGGGGAGGTCCCTACACTACAACTCCAATCACCACAAAAACGTGAAGTTAGGTGTGGCAAAATGCTTGTACGATAGATCAAAAACAATATGCTCAAAACAAGAGGACCTGAACAGAGAAAAAGAAAATATCGCTAGAACACTAAAAAAAGGCTACCCCGATCTAACACCTAACCTAAACAGGGAAAGGGTAACCGAAAACGAAGAACCCAAATATACAGCGATAATACCATATATACAAGGTACCTCACATAAAATACGAAGGATAGGCAGCAAATACAAGATACACACTGCCTTCAAATCAACCAGAACGCTCAGGGGAATACTAACCAAAACCAAACCATACAATGAAGATCAGAATTCCAAGAATTGTGTATACAACCTACCATGCGAATGCGGCAGAGCATACTAGGGGAGAGCAGCAGATCACTCAAAGTGAGAACGCAGGAACATAAGAACAACGTTCGCAAGGGCGAAACAGAAAGATCAAGAATCGCCGAACATGTCTGGAACGAAGACCACCGCATCCAATGGGATAACATACAGATAGTGGCAAAGAACGAGAACACAACTCGTCGGAAACTCAAAGAAGCCACATACATCGCACTAGCAGAAACTTCTGCGCAACCACGAAAAAGTTATATATATATATATATATATATATATATATATATATATATATATATATATATATATATATATATATATATATATATATATATATATATATATAGTTCTAAAAATATATGTTGGATTACTCAGTGGCTCAGTGGTAAAGGTGTCAGACTAGTAAGTGAAAGGTACCAAGTTCGAATCTGAGAGTTTTTTTTTATGATTGTGGACCTGAACAGGCTAAAACTGGCCTATCGTGCTAAAGCACTCAGGAACACTTAGGAGGATGGACAAAAAGCATAAACTGTGGAAATAGGCCGATCAACTCCACTAATAGGAAACCACAGTTACAAAACACTTATAATACAGAAACAATATACCTATTGCGTGGAAAGTTTTTTCTGACAGGTTTATGAGGCTCCTGACCCTGTATCCATATTTCACTTCACCATACCTACCCTTTACAGAATTAACTAAAGGCTTGGTTCAATGTTAGGTGATACAGTAGCAACACGTCTTTGAGTATTTCCGATGAACTCTCGTGGTATATTTATTTCTTTAATGTACGTCGCAAACTGTCGCCAGCCGTGTGGATTTGTAGTTTTTCGCTGTCTTAACGTTTCGTGAACCAGATTAATAATGTTGGAATCAGGGACGATCTCACCTTTTATTGTGACAGTACCCCGTTTATTCCAAAATACATCACCGCCCGCATTCATTATACGCAAGAGTGTTGATACTATCTCGTCGTCTGCCAGACCTTTGCGTTTCGGCAAATCTCTAATGTCATCATCACCGCTGATTGTTATACTACTTTTTGTTTTTTAAAACTTTATTCATGTCGTTACCCAACTGCGTTAATATGTTGCTATGTGTGACATCTGGCGCTTGCGGACGCTGTATAAAATGCGTAGGTAGAATAATCATCTTCAGATTGTGGTCCATAGTTATTGAAACAAATTACCCAGAAATCCACCAAGTAATGGTCCTAACAGAAGCGGTAGAAATGCGCCGCCCTTCTGTTCGAGAAACTGTTTCTTTTTTTTTTATAGATTCACCTCTCTGTGCCAGCCGCCTTAAAGAGTGCTTATGTTGAGAGGGTCGCTGCTTCTGATCAGCTGACAGAGGTACACGATGTCTTTTAAAATGTTATGTATTCCACCTGCTTACTATCCAGACATTTCAATAAAGCGTTACGTTGACTTTTACTTAATCTGGCTAATGAGCGCAGGATACCGATGTTTTTGATTAAAGCGTCAACCATCATATACGATGTAATCATTATGACTGTCAGGCTTAAACCCTTTTTTCGCTATAAATACTTTGCAAATACCTTGAAGCCCGAATATGTTTGTTCTATAACGTAGCACATCCGGGGTATTCTGTTTTAAATCGAACAATAAATACCCGTGCGGATTAGAAGTATCATCTTGATACGCAGCCTTTAAAAATTTCGGGTTGTCAGGTGATATCAGCCTTGCTAATGCTGTATCTGTGCCCTGTCACGTGGGTTCTTAAACAAGATTATGTAATGAGCGTTGAGAGAGATATCTCGCTGTCCACGTCCTTGATGAAATATGTTTTGCGTTAAGAAAAACACGCTTAGATTTCTAAGATGGCAACCCTTTGCAAAAATATCAAACAACGAACCATTAGTCTCGCGATCGTCAATTATTATTAAGACCGGTTCTTCACCGTCAAACTGTTCCAGGTAATCCTTTCGTAAATTCACTGAGAGATCTTTGAATAATGGTTACCATTCGTCGTAAAACCAGATGATTTTTTCAAAAGCTGTAACGCAGACGGTTTTGATATTTTTTAGAAAATCAATGATAAAATACAATTTCCCACACTCCGATGGACCCGCTACTATTGCAGAAAAAGGATGCTTAAACTGACCTTCCATCTCGAAACGTTAATCGATACTAAAGAGTATTCTGTTATCATCACAACTTAAGTGCTAGGTGAAAAAAAAATCTGCAATCACAAGTGTATTCTATCCTGTTTTATCGTGCTTAACTTTTAACAGCAAAATAATCCTATTTGTTGTCTTTTAAATATTTACTAATGCTTTCAAATCGTTCCTTAAGAATAAATAGTTTGATGTATATTTAATTTATAATGTCTAAAGGGCTACTACAAGAGGGCACAGACCTAACACAAGTTCCCCATCTGACAAGACTATTATTAGAATACAATGTACCTATAAATAAATGTTTCGTAAAAGGTCACAATCTGTCGATGGGATTAAATGAAATGTAATAATAATTGTGCAATCTCCTTTGATAAAAACGGGCCCTAATAAATATTAATAAACACAGATTAAATAACATATTTTTATTCTCAGGTGAAAAAAATACGATCCCCACGTGGGCATATCTAAAAAAGGGAACGTTAAGCTCTCTCAAGGGCGACGTCACAAAAAAAAAACAAAATGGCGGAAAGTGCCTCTGTACTACTATTGTATTACATTAATATTCAAATACACCATTAAAAACCCAAACAAAAAGATAAGTATTTTAATATTAACAACTAAAAAATTAACATAACTTTTTGCAGCTAATAACACTCCGCCACCCTACTTTCGAATAGTAATGTTATACTGCCGATCACATCTAGATTTATAAGAACTTTACTTTTCTTTACTTTATAAGAAACCGGAAAAAATTCTGAATTGCACATATCTGTGGCAACAGCAGTTTCAACTAAACACACAATGTCAAATTCTTCTAAACTAACAAACGTGTATAATTTTTGTGCTTTAGTGCAATCCACGAGCGTTTGGATAATAGCACATTATGTGTAAGTCATTTTTACTGTTGGGCAAGCTCAGTGTGAAGTATTATTTTGGTAATCCACATATGTATTTGATTCTAATGTTGGTTTGACCTGAAGCAATAGGATCATCCAGTTGTTTCTTAATGGTACGATACTATTCCATTTGGTTTGGAGTTCTATCTAAGGAGATAGCAATATTTTTGTACAACTAGGTAATTTCCGTATTAGAAAGGTTAAGGTTAATTTGAGTCACAAACTCTGTTTGGTCTTGTGATACATTTGACTCAGAAAATTAACTCCTAAACAGGTAAATAATATATAGTGATGTTACGATTCCTATGTTGACGCTCATTAAGCTCATAGGTGAGTTCTTCAAAACAATCATTAATATTCCGTTCAGGAATAAGATTCTGATATTGCTGATTAATGTGCTTTAATTGATTAATTTTCGAATTTAGATCTACTATTAATTGTTTAATTTCACTAACCTCCAGATTTTCCTTTATGCAGTTATCGCAATAATAAGCAACACGCCTCTCCTTACTTAGCAAACATTGAATTTCGCTACGTGTGAGGCCAGAACAAATGGAATGTGTGTTTTTTTTTGCATCTGTCACATTTAATTTCTTTGCACACTTACTAATTAAAGGCATCGAAAATTTAATTTACAATAAATATCGTTAGTAATTTGGAAATATTTACGGAGTAACGCAGAATACGTCTATACACTTTGCAAGATAAGTCCAAATGCCAAATGCAAGAGGGTTAAATGGATGGGAAACTATCGGGACATGAAACTTAGATGATAATATCTGTACTCGTCTTTTCCGAAATGTATCCTAGAAAGGGGTAAACCGTGGTATTATATTGCAAGAGCGCCAAATTATGCGCCATTTTGCGCCATTAAAATTAAATTTTGAGTACCAATAGGAAATCAGTTATAGCACGTTGCGAACTTTTGGATAAATCAATTTTTTTCTTACGCAATAATTAGGCTCCAATTATGCGCCGCTTTGCGCCGATAAAATTGAATTTTGCGCCTCCGTAGGAAATAAATTATTATACAAATTAAATTGACAAGGCTAACTTTATAGCGTTATGTTCAATTTTGCGCCCCAATAGGAAACCAATTATTTTAAAATTACGTTAATATGGCTAACTTCACAGCGTAAACTTCTACGGAAACCATTTTTCTCCGCTAAAATAAAATCTTGCGTCCCTACAGCAAATAAATTAAATTTTGGATTCTAATCTTATGGCAAGTTATTGTAAAAATTACATTGGTAGTGCGAACTTCACGGTCGTGAACTTATGTAGATAATTAGTCTCTCCTTATGCTTTAATTAGATGCAAAATTATGAGCCGTTTTACATAAACAGAGCATAATTGTTGTCTAATTACTGCACTGTAGTGGATAAGCAACCTTATGAATTTAAATCGTCAATAGGTAGCTATAAAATTAAATACGAATTTGTATATTAGAAAATTTCTTTAGTAATTTATAACGATAAGCAACATGAGTTAGAGTTCACTTAGGGTTAAGATTAGTAAGAATAATGTGGAATCCGATTAATTTAATATTAGAAAAAACATTAGTATAGCCGTAATGCAAGCAAATGGGCTAAATATAATTTAAATATACATATATATCTATACTGAAACATGGAATTTTAATAATAATGCTATAAAAATAAGAGAAATATGCATTAAGCAAATAAACAGGTAAACAAAAACACATTTAAATAAATCCATTAAAGCATAACAAAAAAGTAATTTACCTAGAAGTCCACAACTCGGTAAAATTGGCCGTGTTGATGCAATTTTTGTAATAATGGGCACCTAATTATGGTGCAAGAAAGGTTTATTTTATTCGTAAGTTCATGGCTGTGGAGTTAGCCTTATCGATGTAATCTTTGCAATAACTTATTACTTCTAAAAGTACAAAATTTTATTATTACGACACTTATTTATTGCGTCACAAGAATTGTTTTATCCATAAGGTAACGGTTATGAGAAGTTATCCGCGCCAAAGTAATCTACAGGAGCGCAAAATTTAAGTTTAACGGCACAAACAGCACATATTGGGCGCCTACTTACTGGATAAGAAAAAAATGATTTATTCCTAAGTGCATGGTTGTGAAGTTAACCATATCGATGTAATTTTTACAATAAAGGGCATAATTGTCGTGCAGAAAAAGATTTCATAATTTATATTCTATGGGGCGCAATATGTTGTTTTAGGAACTCCAAACATCGGACAATTGGCGCCTAGTTACTAACAAAAAATTGATTTATGTCAATATTCACGGCTGTGAAGTTACAATGGGTACCTAATTACAGCTCAAACAAAGATGAATTTGTATATAAAGATATGAAGTTAGTCGTGATGTAATTTTTACAATACCTTAAGAAAAAAATGATTTATGCAGACGTTTACGGCTGTGGAGTTAGCCGTTCCAATGAAATTTCACAATAACTTGTTTCCTACAAGGGCGCAAAACAGCGCTTAATTGACGCATAGTTGCTATATAGGAAAAAATTGAATTATGCAAAAGTTCAGGGCTGTGAAATTAGCTGTGTTGATATATTTTTTACAAAAATTTGTTTCCTATAGGCGAGCAAAATTTAATTTTAACGGCGTCAAACGGCGCATAATAAGTGTATAGCTCAAGAAAAGATTAATTTACATACAATGGCAGGAATTTAGCCTTGTCGATGTACTTTTTGCAATAACTTATTTCCAAAGAGACGCTAAATTTTATTTTAGCTTCGCCAAACAGTGCATAATTGGCGCCTAGTTACTGCATAAGAGAAATGAAAAATTTCATGACTGTAAAGTTAGCCGTGTTGGTATAAGTTTTACAATAATTTGTTACATATAGAGGCGCAAAATTTAACTACGCAAAAAAGGTTTTAATTATATGTAAGGGTATGAAGTTACTCTCGTAGATGTAACTTAAAAAAATTGATTTATTACGTTTACAACTGTGGAGTGTCAATATAATTTTATAGTAGCTTTTAACAAAATTTTATTTTAGCGGCGCAAAATGGCACTTAATTGACGCGTAATTACTACAAAACTACTACAAAAATGTATTTACGCGTAAGTTCACGGCTGTTAAGTTAGCCGTTCGAGTGTAATTTTACAGTTTCTTTCCTATAAGGGCAAAATTTTTGAGCGGCGCAATATGGCACACAGTTGGCGCTTAATTACTTCAATTGATTTATGCAAAAGCTCACAGCTGTAAAGTTGTCCGTTTCAATGTAACTTCTCCATAAAAGCGAAAAAATTATATTCTGACGACGCAAAACAGCGCATAATTGATGTGTAGGTGCTGCATATGAAATAATTGATTTATGCTGTGAAGTTAGCCGTGTTGATGTAATTTTTACAATAACTTGTTGAAAATATCGGGAAGCAAAATTTAACAATGCATGATGGGGGTTCACGGTCATTCAAATCCGCCGGTCAATTGCCGCCGGAAAATTTTCGCCTGTACCGCGCGGTGAAATGTTCGCTGAATCCGCCATGACGAAATCACGTCGGTCATTTGCCCGCCACTGCCTAGTAAAATGATTCCCCGATATTCTATTTTAACCTTCGTATTTTATATAATTTTGCTTGTATGTTAGAAGATAGAGCTAATAGTTTCAAATTTCAATCGTTTTCGCTTGTTTTTGCAAGTAAGGCACATTTATTATTTATATTAAGTATCTCGTTAATGTGACTTTCTAATTCTCTAATAAATCTACCTTACTTGCAAAAACAAGCGAAAACGATTGACATTTGAAACTATTAACTCTCTCCTTCTAACTATACACGCATAAGGAAATTATAACATAAAATACGTAACGAACTTTTTCACGAAAATAGAGGAATATCGGGGGAATCATTTTAGCTGCAGGCAGTGGCGGGCAAATGACCGACGGGATTTCATCATGGCGGTAATTTTACTAGCGAACATTTCACCGCGCGGGATTTTTACCAGGCGAACAATTTTCCAGCGGGCAATTGACCGGCGGGATTTTGTCGGCGGGGAAATAACCGGACACCCATGATGGGTGCCTAATTATGGAGCAAGAAAAGATCATTTTGCAATAATTTATTTTACTGCCAAGACGCAAAATTTTGTTTTAGCGACACAACACAGCGCACAATTGGCACCTACTAGTTACTGCATACAAAAATTGATTTATACAAAAGGCTGTGGAGTTCGCCATGTTGTAATTTTTCCAAAAACTTGTTTCTTATAGGAAAACTTGAAATTTAACTTTAACGGCACAAACCGGCGCATAATAGGTACCTAATTATAGCGGAAGGAAAGACAAATTCATAAGTAGATATACTATACCGATCCTAACGCACTTTTGTCACTAGATTTGTCCCCATATTTGAAAAAAGTCACCAGAAAGGTCACTAGATTTCAAGGTTGGTAAAATTGCCTGCTTCAAGGTCACCACTTCAAGGTCACGCGGCAAGAAAAGTTGGTAACACTTTCGAGTCTCCTCAAGGTCGCTCTCATTGCCAAGGTTCTTAACGTACACCCCCCGCATCAAGGTAAATGGTTTTCAAGATCAAGGTCAATCACATTGCTTATTTTCAAGGTCATCCATGCACGTACGCGCCCTCCGCTTCAAGGTCACGCGCTTCATGCATCGAAGTATATTCCTCAACGTCATTGATGTAACTAGATTTGAAAAAATCACTAGAAAGGTTACTAGATTGTTTTTCATAGTCATTGAAGCTCTCGTACAGATTGTCCACATCGAAGGTTTCAAGGTGATCACACTACCTGCGTCTAAGTACACGGTCAACGTTTTCAAAGAGGCCACTGTACACACACCACCCGCTTCAAGGTCTTCTTAGGATTAGAAATGTTCTAGAAATGTCAACCAATCCACAGCAATGGCGGTTTTGAAAAGAAAGCCAACGCCTCAAGAACCAATTTTACAACTTGAAACATATTCTTATCAATCATTGTTACCACAAATAGCATTTTATGTATTGTTAACAGAATAAACGGTTATTTATACAGTGTATTTATTAAGAAATAGCAAAATAACAGATCACTTTTCAGAGTTAAGTATACCAATCACCAAAACTATGTACATCTCAGAGATGGCGGTATAGGTATTAATTGAAATTAATTTTTATTTAATAAATGCTAAATAACTACAGAAATCTTTAATACGTTAAACCAGCGGAACTAAAAACGAGTAAACTTTTGAAATACAAAGGTGGATACGAGAGAGAAATAATTTTCGTATTATGTAGAAACGTACAAGTCATAAAAGAAAATCATATGTGAAGTAGAAAATAGCTACAGTATAGGAATAATTTTCTATAACATTTAATCCATCATACTCATTAGTAAATGGCGTAAATACAGAAAATTTAAAGCATTATACTCGTAGTAAAGAAAATAGATACTAGTAAGCTTAAAGTACATTAGTAAATGTTTAGGTCACAGATACTTGTCTAAGGTAGCTTTTAGAAATAGTAACTAGATAAAATGATACAATCTATCCTATATCGATTTTTACACGTTACATTGTTTCCTATAGGGATGCAAAATTTAATTTTAACGGCGCAAAACGGCGCATAATAGACGCCTAATTATTGCCAAAGAAAAGATTAATTTATATGTAAAGACTTAAATGTAGTTTTGTCAATGTAACTGTTGCAATAACGTAAGAAAAGTTGATTTATGCAGAAATTTACGGCTGTGAAGTTAGCCGTGCCAATACAATTTTACAGTACCTTTTTTCCTGTAAGAGCAAAAAAACTTATTTCAGCGGCGCAAATGGTAACTAATGTGGAGTTAATTACTGCCTAAGGAAAAATTTAATTTATACAGCAGTTCACGGCTGTGAAGTTAGCTGTGCCAATGTAATTTACAATAAGCTCTTTCCTATAAGGGGGCCAAATTTTATTTTACTTCACAAAATGACGCCTAACTGGCACTTAGTTAATTAGCATAAATTAATTTATTTATTCTGTACTGTGTGTGAGTGTGTGTGAGATATGATAAAAAAATTTTTTTAAGGTAACCGTTAAGTTCTTAAATGCACTTTATGCGAACTCTAATGCACTTTTATGAATGTCTGATGACCTAGACATTTTACATCAAAACCTTTACAAGATTTTAGTAGGAAAGTTCAAAAATTAACTAAAGCACAAGCTCTGATGTTCACTTTTAAATCATCAAGAGGTACTTGTCAGATAAGAGTCTGATGTATTCAGAAACTACTGATTCATTTTATATAATACATTTTTGATTTCACATGATCAAATTATAAATATATGAAGAATATACTCTTATGATTCTCTGTATTTCTTTTCATTTCCATACAATTGCACATGTGCATTTTAAAACAATTATTACAACCATAAGTTAATGTCCTTTTTATATGATAATTTACTTTTACAAAAACACAATTGGCTGCTTTCCATTGTATATAATTATACTAAAGCATGGTAATGTATGAATACGTAAGCATAAGTTCTTTCTTTGCCTTATGAGCAGGGTATCCCATTTTCGGCACTTTTGCGGAGTATCTACCTTATGTTTAAACGTAGAGGGTTGTGGTTTTCGCGACAGTCGGCTACTTTTTCGTAAAATTAATGGTGGCGCCAGCAGAATTTTCATAACCCTTTTGGTTTCTGAGATACAGGCTGGAATTGAAAAGTATCACTTTTGAGACACCCCTCGTATCTCAGTTATCTTTAAACTTATCTAACAAGTTTTCGTATTATTTTGAAAAAATTATTATTGATGATGATGATTTTAGGAAGAAGTTAAAAAGTAAAGGAGCTTAACCTGCAGCATAAAGCCACATAAAAGGAGGGCTATGAAAATATTTTGGCGCACTGGGTATAGTTAGTGTTGTGTTTTGCGTATGAATGTGTTTTTGGTCGGGAGAATTTTTTTTGTAATATAACTTGTAAATTTGGTGTAAGTGTTAGGCCAATATAATTTGTAGTAAAACATTGAGTATTATATAAAATCATATTAGGTGTTGCATAAAAGATTGTGAGATTGCTAAGACGATAATGTTTGCCACTGTATAGCTTCTGTATTTTCAGGAATATAGGTTTCAATTGACGATATAAATTTTATATTAAAGAGTAGAAAGAAAAGGAAAAGGAAAAGGTAACGTATTTCATTCCCTATCCAAGGGGGAGGGCGGGCTGCTTGAGCTTCCCGAGCTCCTTCCGCCATAATCATGGATTCCCAGCATACATACATACATTACGTATATATGCATGGTGGGATTAAGGATAGGTGTGGTCAGGATAGGATCGGAAGGAACGGAGTTAGGGTTCTGAGTAGAAATAATGCCTATCATATAAATAAGTTGGTATTTCACAATGGAAAATTTTATGTATGATCAAGGACAAATATTGTTGAAATTTATTGAATTTTGCGTAAAGAAACTTCGCGCATATGTAAGACTAATAAAAATTTCGATTTGGTTCTGAATGTTGTTTTGAATGAATATGAATGTCGAATTTGGATATTTCAGAGAGTTATTACGTTTCAAGATACCGTAGATAGACGAATTCTCTTTAAATTATTATAAGTTTTGCTTCCGTTTCATATTTTCTGCTAGGCATAGTCATGTGATATTTAAAAACTTTACAGTGGTTGATTTTGATTTGGCGGGACTGATATTTGATAAAGTTTTCAAGATGGATGCGTTTAATTATAAAAGGGAAGAGAAAGTACACAACGGTCTGTGCTAATTTATGTTGTAAGAGTTAATAGTGTAGTAAAAAAAAAACAGAAACCGTTGTGTTAGATAGTATTGTGTATAAGAGAAACTTTTAAAGTGATCGTAACTAAAAGTTTTTGATGTTTTAAATTGAAATTAAGACTTCATTAAATAATTATTAATATGTGTGTTTGTTACCGACATTAAATCAATTAAGTTTATAGACACTACTTAAATTTTTTCAACCATAAGTCACAGGAAAACAAGAACTAGAAAGATTCCAGAGTTCCAAAGATTGCAGAACAATTTGGATTGACCCCGTTCGACAAATGGAGATTTGTACTGCATATTGATTGAACCAAGCATTCCTAGCAAAGGTGGCTCGAGATGTATCAAAGAATGCAGTTCATCAGCACAATAGCTATTGTAACGCTTATAGTGCAAAGAAGGAATTGAGACGATTCTTCTATGGCCAAGGGACTGTATGTCAGCAGGTAAGGGCCGGTCATTTGTAAGCCTAATCCCTCTTCTTTGAATACAATCAACGATATCGGCAGCGTATTTGCTGTCGTCATCAAATTAATGCACCGGGTTAGTGGTTGAAGAAATGAAATCATATATGTACACCACATGCCCGCGTTAATGCTAGCTTTTTTTTTTTGAAAAGAAGCCATTAACTACGACACGTATTCGTATTTTATCACGGAGACTGGAAATCCATTTGATGAGCACTTGCAGCATGACACGGTTTAGTGCATCGATTTGTAATTTCGGTTTGCTTAAACTCAAATTAATGATCGCTGAAAACGCTTCACGAAAAACTAATCCTTCATTAACGATCACAGAAGATGATGTATTAACGTGTTTAAAATTTTATACAGCCAAACTAACTGTTAACATACTGATGCAATTGATTTCATTTAGTAGTTTTCTGGTAACTCCGCAGAATTTAGCGTAACAGTCTTATCTTAATGATTGAATTACTTGTAATACTCTCTCTGAAACTGGAAGTGCGTTTGTGGGTTCAAATAGATCTGTTATTGCCTCAGCTCTAAGATTTAGGGTTTTTAGATTAGTTTCAAGGATCGCACTTGTTGTCGCTTGCAACAGGGTGTCTGTTTTTAGAAATAAATTGTCTATAAATAATACTTTCTATATACCTGTTGGCAATCAATGATCCCATAGCATCATAGGTACATGTGTTCATTTTTATGACGCTCTTTCCTAACTATACAAAAGACGACTGATTACCATTGCTCTGGTTGCCCAAAACCGGAAGTTGATCTGGAAATAAAAATAGTCCAGGAAATCGTTTTGAACTAACAACGGACCAAAAGCAACCAAGCGTTGACGATTCAAAGTGCTGTTTGGAACTGTTCCGGCGTGATAAAAATGATTTCTTGCGTTTGTATGTGACAATGGATGGAACATGTAGCCACTACTGAACACTTGAATCAAGAAGATCGTCAGCTGAGGGAACAGCAGCCGTTCGAAGCGACCAAAACCTAAAATTCAGTGATGGTATCCGTATTTTTGGACGCGTATTGCATATTGTTCATGGACTATCTTTAGAAAGATAAATCTATTAATAGCGAATATTACTTAACATTAGTCGATCGATTGAATGTAGAAATCAAGAAAAACAGCCTCACATGCTAAAGAAAAAACTCGATGGTTAAATTGAATGGTTTACGCTTCAAATTGTCTCCTCATACATCGTACTCTCCAGATCTGACCAATTCAAATCGTTCTACAAAAAACTGTATTTATAAAAACAGGTATTTAAAAATTACTGTTAATGTTTATAGACGTGACTGTGTGTCATATCTGACACCAACTTTGCGTCGTTTGGTGTAATGCATCCTAAATAGTATCGTTAAACGTACCAATCGTGACGATCTTTCGGTTTGTTCGTACAAGGTCACCATTTGACTAATTTTATCATGTAACAACAAGATGCTATTTACCGTGCAAATTATGATGTCTTGATTTCCAGCTGTGCAATTCACCTTAAACGCATAGCTTTTAAACCCACTTTGCGGCTGCCCGGTCCGTAAAATTCCACCTTGTCTGTCATGTGACGCAAGAATTCAGCGACAGGAAGGCACTAGCCGTTATCTTTTTTGTGAATATGACCGACTCGGCATCGGGATGAAAAACGCGCTCGCCCAGTTTGTCAAGGTAATAGTAAATGCAAGCTGTGCGTGGGATATGCTGTACGCCGCTAGCTCGACGTTCCCTATTCTCGACGGTTCCTCCTCAACTTTTTCTGTTTTCATTCAATTGGGTTGGTGAGCAACTGAAAAAGATTCGACCCAATGGGATCTTGGTGTGTGAAAAACTTCGTGTTGTCCTAGTTTATCTCAAAACGAGTATACAAACAGTTTCTTAATTTATCGGCGGCCTGCACTTTTACCCGTTTTAGTTTTATTGAGTTTTACGCTTTCACGTTTCAAATATTCGGAGAGGTACCGCTCCCTCTGTTCGTCACTGCTACATTCTGCTGACCAAATACTACTTTCCCGCTTCATTTTCAGGAAATTAACTGCGTAACTGGCAAATAATCCTCCATTGCATTGTTGGAACGGCTATATTCAGCCACTTAGTACTCCCAGACTTCGTAATTTGCCCGATTCTGTTTCGATGGTAAATTATTTACAGAATTCCATACAGGCTCTTCGGAAGCAGTAGGTAAGGATGTGCTCTGTGCGGACTTTTTTGTTGTACCGTTTCAGGAACTCTGTTCTTTTCAAACGTCTCATTGCAAAATGCGGTGCTTGTAGCGGCCCGACATAAGCTTAGTAGTCTAGCGTATGGGAGAAGAGGAAAAATGTCCCGTGATGACTACAAAATTGAACATTTTCGGTAGCGCACTCAACAAGTCATACGTCTTACTGTTATTTGCTAATGCTACATTTTGCCTATTCTTGGGGGCCAACTCGGTAATGCAAAAAGTTCCCTTTTCGGAGAATCGCAAAATATACGTACATGTGGCGTGCATTGCACACGGTTGATTAATGCCACTATCGTTTATACACAGCCGTTGGGCGAGTCACAAAGTTGGTTTATGTTTATACACTGTACGATTGTGTTCTAGTGGCGTATCCTGTCTACACTAAAAAAAGTCAGAAACATAAACATTCTTCGCTATGAAGCACTGGAACATCGTACACACCGCATTCGTGTAGCTTGTTGACTTTCCAGACGTATGACATGTAACACATTTTTTAAGGCACTGCAGAATTCATGGCGTAGACCACAAATAATCACAACTGCATTCTTTGCACCTTGCACAGGGTAGACGGTAACAGTAGTCCAAACCCATTACCACATGATCTGCTTAGCATTCGTGGAAAATGGTTTTGACTCCTTTTACCGTCTACCCTGTATGGTTTTTCATACACATATAGCGGAATGATCACTGCGTAAACGCATATTACGTGCGGTTATTTAGGCTCACAAAGAGCTTGGAAAACTCAAGCAGCCCACCCTCCCCCTTGGGGAGTGAATGAAACACGTTGCCCTTTCTTTTTTCTCCTGCACTTGGTGCACACATTAGGTTTGTTGCACTCGCGTTATTGTGGCAGCACGGATAAATGAATTTGCAGTTGGTGTGCTCTGGTTTGTTATCGTACACAACAAAGTTCACAAAAGCAAGTGCACGCGAATGCCATCAAGGTAGTGACATTGAAACAATTAATTTTAGCAGACGAGAGATGTCTTGTGATTAAATGCTTTATTAAATTTCACGCTCAAAAATTTCGCCGTGAAGTTCAAATTTTTAGTGATGGTTCACCCCCTCCACACTGAGGTTGCAGTCCTGAAGTAGAAGCGACAGCTGGTTCAAACCCTGTAGTGGTGGGCTAATACGATTATGTAGACGTGGTGTGGTCAGCCACACTTTTTATAACAATAACTTTCTAATAGTAAGTACGGCACGTTACCGTATTTGTAGTATTTCTAGTAAGCAAAAGGTGTGCACATTGCAAACGACGTTGCCTTTTTCATAGCAGCAATTTTTCTAATATGTGGAAGGTGTGAATTTTTTTCGCGGAATTACAGTACTTTTCTAATAGGAAATGAAAGATATGGGTTTTTCCAATTTTACCATTAAAAAGTTAAAGTTAGATAAGTCATGAGCAATAATTGAAATACAGAATGTTGTTTTAAGCTTAAAACATATTTACGTCCGGCGTTAATGAGTGATTTGAATGTTTTTGACACTACCGATGGCTCATGTTGGGGAAAACCCTGAAACTGATATTAGAAATGTTTCCGGGTGTAGACATGAATTATTGTAAAATACTTACTTGTTTTGTAAAGATGTTTGTTACTGGTACATATAGAATGGAATTTTATTTTAAACATTTTTAAATATTTCGATGAATCCCCTTAAGCACTGAATACATGTTATGCATATACCGGAAAGTGAAAGTTATTGACAGTAATGAGTCGACGTGAAAGTCATTTTAACATTTTAACATTAACATGTGCGGAAAACCCGAAAAGTGAATGTTACTTCTAATTAACCTACATTTACATTAGTCCAAAAGAGAGAGAACGAGATTGGAAGTCTAACTGCGAAAAAGGAAGCCACAAAACAATTGAGGGAAAAAGACATGGCCGTTAAAAATGTTATTAAATCTCAAGGGCTTTAATATGTTAGTACATTGAGTAAAGAATCGGAACTGTACCCAATTTTTTTAAATTAGTTATTGTATACTTAACCAATTTCTCCTAAATTACAGAATAATCAAATAATCTATTTTATTCCCTCAATAATTTAAGGTATTAGTGTAAAATAAAATAAAATTAAATGTATATATTCTGTTTGCAATGTACCATAACAATTCCAAATTGTTAAATCTTTGTTGGATTTGTCAGTATGTTTGATTGTAGGTGTTTATACAGTTTTAATATCAAGTCTTTCATGATTATGTATCAATATTATAACCTGATCAAATTTTGTGTTTCTGATTGTTCCTCTTACTAGCTGCAAATTCTATCGAAATATATAAAGCCTGTATAGCTATATTCAACTACACCATTTAAAAACCTCAAAGATAAGTCTACAATAATGAACTTAAATCGTAACAGCTTACATTTTCATGTTCCATAACGTACATATTTTTTGCGATTTACCTAATTAATTAATAAACCAATTATTGTAGTGTGGATTATGATAATAAACGATTAAAGTTGCATTCACATTATATGTATAAACGTAATCAAACTTTACTGAACTTATGAGAAAAATATGATAATTATTATTGACCAATTATGACAGTTATAAAGATGATTATCTACTGGTTCGAAATCATTAATTTATTGTCTTGAGTTTATCAAAATGTCGGTAAATAGAGATAAGTATACATTTTCCACCACGTTCCAAAAAAGGAGGTGAATATAATCAGTCTGAGATAAAAAAAAAGGTTAAAGGGATCATGATAACGTATAATACAGAACATTATATTTGGATTAAAAGAATATATTATATTCAATGCTTGACTTCAGACATGTAAAACGCACGTGAGAAATTACTGATTAGTGAGAATTGTTATTTTTTTAGTATCTCTCTATCATTAGGGTATTTTCAGATCCATTCATAAATTTTATATTAGACAAATAGGACTTTCCAAATTTTTTTTTAATGTTTAAAAGGCATTTTGTTTACTAGAATGAAATCTGTCAAAAGAGGCCGTTACTTTTTTAGGATCATAACAAAATGCCTTGCAAAAAATTTAGACTAGGGCGAGGAACATGTTTCAAAAACTCTTCTAGGCAATCCAAAGGATTGAATGGATAAGTGGATAGGTCGGGAATTTATAACATTAATTGTAAAAGTTGTCAACAAACGTATGTAGTGCAAACTAAATGACCTATCAAAATTCGCTTGAAAGAGCATTTAGCTCATATCAAATGCAAATGTTGGGACGAGTCTGAGTAGTCCTACATATGTTTGATAAAAATCAAGTAGTAGTTAAGCAGTTAAGCTGAGCTATTAAAACGCGTTTGGTATTTTTTAATTTTTTGGGTTTTGTTTAATTTTAGGGCGAGGAAAAGAAAAAAAAAAGAAAATATGTCTGAAACGTTATTTACCAGTTTCACGGTATAGTTAGGAAACCTATTGCACATCAACTGGATAACAATCAGTACTTATTTTTAACAATTACTGAAAATAAAAAATGCATCCTAATACATACACTTAGACTCTCGGTAAATTATGTCGCAAATCATTTAATATTAATGGGGGTTTGGTAGAGCTTTCATTTTTCTGTCCATCCTGACATATACATATTAATAACGGGTAAGTCAGGTGATCGAGCTAGCCGACAGAAGGTTAACTCAAGCTTCTTCAAAGAAGTTTAGAGAAAACCTGGTAATGTAAGGACGAGAATTATCCTGGTGCAAAATAGAATCTTGCAGCTCCTGAATATGTTGAAATTGATGAAACAATACTACTTCCTCAATGTAGCTGTGCGCAAACGTTCAGTAAATTAATTATTTCCCGTACACAATGGCCAACTATTGCTCAGAGTAGTTTTCACCCGCACCTAAGTATTTTTACAAATCCTGCACAAACGCCTGTGGAGAACGTAATGGCAGGAGTTTAAATACGGAGTCGTTATCTATTTACACCGCCGTACGGAAAGGTTGTTTAAACTCTGCCGGTACTCTACAGCAAAACGGAGCTGCTTGCCCAGGTCTATTGGCGGATTCTACAAAGAAATTATACACAAAACACTCAACTACAGGGATTTTAAAAACTGCAGTGTTTTCGTTTTGAAAGTGATGAACTGGACCAGATTCTAATAGCAATCATTAAAATTACGTAAATAACAGTGAGTATTAAAATTATCTCAATTGCCCGTTGCGTAATTTACATCTTTTACGAAGTCATGAATTCGAGCTCAAAATACATCGCAATAAGCGGCACTTTGAAGATTAAATATTCCGGTTTCAAGTATTCAATACCAGAGCATATAAAACGTTTAGTTTTATTCAACCCATCTGTGTGAAAGATACAACTTTTTCACAATTACAATTTCAATCAAGGCTTACTTCCTGTATAAACATTCCAATAAAAAGGATTAAATACGGCAGCACCTACAATGTCGATTCCAGCAGCGCCACTAACGCATAACCAACAGGCCCGCACGCCTACTCTACTCTCGCCGCCGAGTACCCTTACTTACGGATATAAAGTAAAATGAAAGAGACAACTCTCAAATTCTAATTTCGGTTACTTACTAAAAACTAATTAGAACATTGTCCTGCGATTTAAATGAGTCCAGTTCAAAACATTATCAAAATTTTATTAAATAATTTAGACATAAAACTGCTAAAACGCAAGCATTCGTTCAAATTTAAAAATATCGATTCCCTTAATTAATTGTTCAGTTTTAGTCCACTTGACTATCTGTTCAATCGCTGTCTGAGTTTGGAACAGCGAACATCAAGTTAATCGTTTAAAAGCTTAACAAAAAAACGTTATCAACCTGCCCCTACCAGTATCGTCATCACGGTGCCAGGTAGAGCACTTCAGCTAGAGTAGTGCTATGTTACCACTGCCGAGTGACATAGAGCTTCCGCCGTTGGAATTATCACTGACAACTGGAACGCGCCAGCACCGAACGGAATCTCGTCGCTGTTAGACCTGCCTTAGGATGCCAGGACAACAACAAGAAACGAAGCAAGAAAAAGAAGACAGGAGATTCCGGCTACCGTAACCGTAGCAGCCGCGCGACCGATCCAGGACGCCGCAGACAACGAGTTTTCATCGCCCGACGAAGATTTCCGGCTGCAGAAGAAGACATCGCCGTTAGCAGGAACAGGGTGCCACAAGTAATCCTTCGTCAGAAGGGGAACTGGGTCACCTTCTATCGAGAATTGGATCGAAGAGGGGCCGTCTTAACTAGAGCGAAGCCAATCAGTGTAGATACGGAATACAGCCTGCACAGCCAAGGAACGTGATAGGCGGTATATGGATAAGTATGATACTCAATACCATACCCATATCAGGCAACGAATGAACGTACGTTCAACGTTGTTCTACGGAGAGTACCTGTAGAAATCTCCGCGAGCGGCGTTTGCTACGAACTGCACGACAGTAATACCATTTCTTGTTTCAGGATGAAGAAACAAGTACGACCGATCCCGATTTTGCTGGTGACACTCCAAACAGAAGAGGACCTAAGGACGATCCGGCAGGTGGAGTACGTAGTTCGGCTTCGTATGTTCATCGAAGACTTGAGGCGGAAATCCGGCGTCGGACAGTGCCACCGGTGCCAGGGATTCCGTCACAGACAGCGTTGCTCCAGAACGTCGACACGCTATGAAGTGCGCAGAAAATCATCACTCCAGCGAATGCAATAAACTCCGTACCGACCGCACTAAGCGCGTAAACTGCGGCGATTATCATTCGGCTAACTTTCGGGATACCCGAAATTCCCATGTCTCCTGCAGCCCCAGCGGAAGCAGACCGACAGTGACAGGTAAGGACACTGCTGACAACGAACCGGCGATATTTACGTCTAGCGACGGCGAGCGGAATTACGGAATGTGAGTAGAGCCGCAATCTAGAAAACGCCCCCTCCACCTGCTTTAGGTTCGACGCCATTGTGCGCATTGACTCAGGAGGTGCTCTAAAAGGCCTCTTTCCATGTATTCCACTAACAAGACACCCTCGAATCCCAGAAAACAGTTTCCATCAACTTTTTTCCCGAAAATTGTATCTTTGCTTTCTTCGGCGGTGGGGAGCCTTTGTTAACCCATTGCATCGATTCCTGTTTGCTAGGGTGGTCCCAGTGATAGACTCACATTTCGTCACCAGTAACAATTTTATTCAAAAAGTCACGGTCTTGCGTCAAAGCCGTCAAATTGTCTCGGCAAATTTGTTCCCTGCATTGTTTTTGGTCTGGTGTGAGCAAATTTGGAATCCAGCATGCAGACACTTTTGTCATCCCTAAGACAAAATTTTTAATGCAGTTGTTTCCGATATGTTGAGTTCTTTGACAACCACGGAAACCTTTGTTATGGGGTCTTGCAGCACCAATTGCTCAACCTTGCGAACAATTTCCGCCGTTCTCGCTTCCACTGGCCGGCCAGTTCTTGGAGCGTTTTCATTTGAATCCCATCATTTCCATACACTGTAGTCATCCTCTCGAAAATAATATTTGGGCCATTCCCTTCCTTTGTCAAAAACTTAATGACACTTCGATACTCCAGTTTCATTTCGTTCATGTTACTGCACTAATTGCCGTGGCACATTGCAACCTGTTTTCATAGCTAGGTAGATAATGTAATAAATTTCTTTCGTAAATATAAAAGATGTTTATTCTTTCTCTAAAATTTTAAACGCGATTCCCACAATACCTAAGATATCTGCAATGGCATTTGCGAAAATGCATGTCGTATTTAAAACATCCTGCACTCATAAATTCAATTGTTTGACTATACACTCCAATTACACACTACTACAGTTTCCAAACTAGCTTAATTCTCAAACAAACTTAAACGCAATCTTCTTGTTGATATTTTGATTACGGTAACTTAATTTTTAGTTTAGTTTAGTTTACCACCGTTGGTAGTCCTTTGGTACATTCAAATCGGGGGCAAACCGCGTGTAACGTACGGTAACTGTAGACAGCGGAATTACAGTAAACACCCTATAGCATGTTAAAATTTATGCATGCTGTTTTAAAAGCGAAAGACGCTGTTAAGTCTGATTAAAAAAATATTCCACGATAATTAATATAATAAAAGCAATATCCGACATATTACATTAACTTCATTCGTTTCACAAAATTTTCTTACCAACGTTTACAAAATATCGGCCTTATTACAAAACAGTAAACTAAGGTTCTTACCAAATGACCTTGAAAAATACATGTTCCCTAATTCAAAAGAATTCTAAGAACAAAAAGAAATTCATCGTTAATGAAAATTTATTAAGAGGTATATACTATTGTATATTTATACTGCCTTTTCTTCGTAAGTCACAAGCATGTGACACTAATTTAAATTCAACAACGAATCCTTCTATTTATAGTCCCATATGATGACCAACACCGTAAAATCATCAAATTTAAATCTTGCAGTACGATTCGCTTCTTTAGTAACAAAATTAGTACATAGTTAAAAATTTTTCAAGTACACACTTTCAAGCTAACTCGTACTAAAATGAAACTCGCTCTTGTGCTACGGAAATGGAGGAGGTTTGTGACGTGTGTAGTTTCTTACACTTTTATCGGTTATGTTATACTTCTTGCTTATGCAAACAAATTTGTTTTAATTCAAAAATTTTAGACACACTACTGCTTGAATTTCTCGTTATTGGTATAATTTATACTTACTGAACTTTCACAAGTCTGACAAATAAATACCTAATTCGCTTTTGTACAGTATTGTTTGTTTACTTTTTTACACTAAATTCGTTTAATATTATTTCAAAGAACTTCTGCCTAATAACATTATAAATTAGTAAACGCTATATAGCGGCTTATGCAGAAGATGTTGAAACGCAAGTACTTTGTATTTCCGCCACCAAACATTAAAATAGATTTTATTATAAAGCATGGCTAATTAACATATTTGTTTTAACCCCATTATTCACTTTTGTGTGAATTAATATTGGCTTTGAATTTTGAAAAATTGTAAGTTATTCTGTTCTACACATTTCTTTATCCACAATTATTTGTGCTTTTTGTAAGAGTAAAACTTGATAGCGGTTATATCACCGAGGAGTAATTAGTTAAATGTAAAATACTGGAAATTTTTCCTTTTCGTGCTTTTTGTATTACTTTGAGAGGTAAAAACTCTTGTGCCACGATTATTCTTTAATTTTAAATTTAATTAATTAATTTGGATTTTATTTTGAATTTCAGGAACATGAATCACTTTCGGCTAGAGTACATAGGGTAAGTTTGCGGTAAGTTTGCGGATTACGTACGCTTGCATTTTAACTTTATTGCGTTTGCGACTTTGTATTGAGGACGTTTCCCTCAGACACATACAAAGGCATGATCACTGGGTATACGCACATCATGTGAGACTATTAAGACGAACTCTGGTGTAAGAATTCTCCTCACAGAACCCTAACTCCGTTCCTGCTGGTCGTATTCTGACCGTGCCTATACTTAATCCCATTATGCATACATAATTAATGTATGTATGAAGAAGCTTATAAAGCTCAAGCAGCCCGCCCTTCACCCATGGGGGGATTAAAATAGTTAACCCTTCTTTTTCCAGTGTACGAATTTGGGCAGATCAAAAAATACATTTGCTCAATTATAAACGAAAGGTGTGGTAACACAATCTACTTGGGATTCGGGAGGTAATGGGTTTGATCCCCGTTACCTTCTACCTTGTATGATGTTTCCTTCGTGGGGATTTCCTCATACACATACAGCGGCATGATCACTACTTATATGCACGTCATGTGCGGCTATTTATGGGAATGGTAGGGCAGTATCTTTCCCCTCAAAATCCTAACTCTATTCCTTCTGATCCCATCCTGACCGCACCCATCCTTAATCCCACTATGCATATGTACGTAATGTATATATGCATGCTGGGAATTCATCGTTGTAGCTGAAGGAGCGCGGGCAGCTCGAACAGCCCGCCCTCCCTTTTATGAAGGGAATAAAACACGTTGTCCTTCTTACTTCCTTAGACAAAATTGGAATATATATATATATATATATATATATATATATATATATAGATTTGAACATCACTGTCCGAAATGATGGCCAACTCTGTAAAACCATAAAATTAATTTTTAATGAAGGACACAAAACTTTTCTCCGTTTTCCGAATATAACTATATCGAAAACGAGGTCAAAGTGTTATAGTGAATTACTGTGTGCCATTAGAGTCATGCGAGTACAAAGTTTGATGTAAAAAGGTAGTCGCATATAGAAGTTATTAAAGTTTCATGTGGCAGGAAATAAGCTACGTGCAACGACTGTTCATAAAAAATTGGCAAAATGTCTTACACAAATTCAAAGCGCAATATTGTATAGTCGTAATATAGGAATGGTAATTATATCCCTGACTTTTTAACTTATAATTCGAAAATATATGTGAGGCGCCGTTAAGAAACAATGAGAAGCAATAATATCATGGATTATATAATTAACAACATTCACTACGCAGATTATTGTTCAGTATCACTGCAGTATCATCACAGAAGCTGTCAAACAAACCAAGGCCATCTTTAACCATAATGCTCATATTTGAATTTGTTTTGTTGGAAAAATATCTCGCGCTTTTGGCTTCGGATCGTTTCTGCAAAAATGAAATTAAGACGCTTTTGAACTTTTTAGATTTATAGACCTCATCACAGTTAGAATTATACCAAAGCATTACTTTTGATAGACTCAAGTAGCTCACCAAATACACTCGTACGATTGCCGGGAACACACTTTTCCATCACTAAATTCAATACCGTTCGCAAAATTTATTTCATAACTATAAACAGTTCTAAATATTGGTCTAGGATATTTCGCTGAACTCCCAAAATGCTGACTCTATAATTTCCTCACGGAATAGCTGTCTAAATAAATAAACAAATGTAAATAAATTTCTATCTCTAGAAATAGGAAAAAGTGGTTTTGAAAAATCAATATTATTAATCTTTTTAATCGATTTCGATAATCGGTAGTAATATATGTACATGTAGTTTTGTGAGGTAAAATGGTAATCACGATTTTACTATACTAAGGAATATTGTGTCTATCTAAGTACCTGATTTCACCTTGTTTTAAGTAACATAGGAGAGGTGAATTTTCACACCTGTTAGATAGTTGACAAGGGGTATTTAGCGATTCGCCAGCTTAAAAATTTAATTACTTTGATAAATTATTTTTGGGGTTGTGTGAATTTAAAAATTTACTTTTTAACTTAGCATATAAACGTGCCCGTTAATATGTAACAGTAACATACGTATGGTTTCATTCGATCATTAGTTCGAGCTACTGCTAGTTCTGTAATTCCTAGAAATTCATATATAATTTGAAACTATAGTCAGCTATCGAATGCTTTTTGCAGGTTAACCTATTAACTGGATGCAAAATAATATCCTTTGAGTTACGCTGCTATCGAGTGTACAGTGAAAGAGTATTTCGAGCTTAAATTGCTCATGCTAAATCAACTTGCTGTTTATGTTAACCACACTGTGTTTTAATTGATGATTAGCTAAATAATTGAATTTATTTACATTTATTCTAAACTTACGATAATAATGGAATATTTTCTTTAAGGGTGAAATATGCATTATTAATTAAAGCTTCTACTCGGATTCTTTTTGTTTCTGTAATGGCATGAACACATGCTAGTGTGCTACTGACCTTTTTGTTATATTTATTGGTACAATTATATACTTACGGTTAAAACTAGCTATTACTACAGCAAGCTGCTACTCTCATTATGCTTTAGTAATTATAAAACTTCAGTTGCATGTATAAGTAAATATTGCTAATAATTACACTTGTGTTAATAACGAATAAAACGTTGAGTTTAGCGGCACTGTGTCTTACTTTGTTTATTTTGTTGTTCACTTACATGTATGCTCTTATACCTACATGTTGTTGAAATAACGTTACCCCATTTTTGTAGTTAGAGGCTATGTCTTTCAAAAAACTACCTACATACATTTTTTATATAGTCACACTACCCACGAACTCAGTGCTTTATCTGCAAAATATACAAGGCTATGTTCAGCTATCATTTTGAACATGTTACAACCGACAGAATACAGAAACCGTCTTTACCGGTGAATACAGAAATTTTCTTTAACGATAGGGAAATCTTTTTTTTAACCCTCAAAGTGTACTTAAATGCCTGAATACTACTAACTTTAATTCTAACAAATTTCCTCTAAAATTTACTCAGATTCCTGCTCTTCCTCTCCCCGTGTAATTACTCTTTCTGTCCTGGTTTAGTAAAAATCATTCATGAAAACAAGTACATACAGTATGTTACATTCACCGTTTTTTGATAATACCTCAGAGATATTTGCATGTAGTGTTCAAACGGTGCATTTTCAGAAAAATGTGGATTTTTAAAACTTCATTATCTGCATTTCCTGGCTTTGCTTTGACATTATATGTGTAAGATGTAAAATAACTATTAATTTAGTAAAATTACGTATATTGAGCATTAATTTAGATGCACTTAAAAAGCTCACCAAAGACACTCGTTTGATTGCCGGGGAACATACTACTCCTCCACTAAATTCAATACCGTCCGCAAAATTTATTTCACAACTATAAACAGTTCTAAATGTGAGTCTATGACATTCCGCCGAACTTGACTAAAACGCCGATGACCATTTTGCCGAATTTTAGAGTTAGACATTCCGCTGAATTCCCAAATTGCTGAGACTGTATTGCAAATGTCAAATTCTCCGACCGTGACCAAAACGCTGACGCCTATTCAGACGAATGCACCTATTCTGCCGAATGTTAATGTTGGACCATTCCACAGTCAATTTGACCAAAGCACCGAATGACCAAACCACCAAATGACCAAACCGCCAAATGATCAAAGCGCCGAATTCCCAAAACGCCGATTGCTCAAAATGCAATACGGTTGTTTTACATGGAACCTTCCTATCCTAACATAATTTTAAATTTTTTCAATCAATGAAAATCACTTCTTCTTCAGTGGTATGATTAGGGATGGTGTTAAATATTATCTACCGTTTCATATTTTCCCTACTCGGACTCGTATATAATTAACACCATTATGCAGTTGAGGAGATAATAAAACAAAATATATTAAACCAAATTATATGGGTATAGGTTAATGAAATATACTTACCTACAGCACAGTTCTAAACTTTTTATTTCCCTAGATTAATTTTGATCTCCATTAACATTAAGTTACTACAAATAGCTGGTGAGTGCGTCTAGTCCTGAAATATTAAGTTTCGGCGCTTTGGTCAATGAAATTATCGTGCTGGCCTTTTGGGAATTCGGAACTTTAGACATCAGCGCTTTGATCATTCGGCGCTTTGGTTATTCGTCGCTTTGGTCATTTGGCACTTTGATCATTGTTGGCGTAATGGTCCAACATTAACATTCGGCATAATGAACACATACGGTATTTTGGGTATTCGGCGGAATATCCTAAATCCGGTTCGGCGTTTTTATCTTTGTCGGCGAATTTTAGAGTTGGACCATTACGTCGGCAAAGATCAAATCGCCGAACGAGATTTAGGATATTTTACAGAATGCCCAAAACGCCGACACTATATTTTAAAAGTCTAAAACGTCAAATATGACCAAAACGCCGAATTTCAATATTGGACCATTACTCCGAATTTGACCATTCTGCAAATCTTAATGTTTGACCATTAGGCCGATAATTTGACCAAAGCGCCAATGGCAAAACAGCTGAATACCCAAAACAACGAATGCTCAAAACTCCGATACGATTATTTTATATGGGTGCTTCTGGTCCCAACGCAATTTATTTTCTTTAAATCAATGACCATAACTTTTCCTTCATGTGGTAAGGTTAAAGATAATGTCGAATATTATCTAGGTTTCTTAATATTTTCCTACTTGCACTAGTATATAATTAACATCATTATGCAGTTAAACACTTGAATGTAATAACGTAAAACATATTAAACCAAATGATATGAAATTAAGTGAATACACCTACCTAAAGAACAATCTAAACTTTTTATTTTCGTACATTAATTAATTTTGATCTTCATCAAATCTGATCAAACGAAGTGGCCGTCTAGTGTTACGTACGTTGTGCTATCTAAACTAGATAAGCTTGATGAGGTAAGCGTTGCATCATGAGGTAAAAAAATGAAACTACTCAAATTAAAATCAACGAGCGTTGCGCAGCGGTGGCTCAGCCCGTTAATCTACTATTGTGGGAAAGAACCACCAATAAAACCCACTTTATTCATAAATAAGTGGTTGCACAAGTAGGTATATTAATAAATCAAATAACACAACAAAAAAACAATGAAAGGGTTAAATATATAACAAAACACCATTAAATCAGGTTAAAGTGCGTACAAAATTATAGAAATAAGAGAAAGTGATTAAAAAGCAGTTTAGTTACGCAGAAACACAATAATAAAATAACACATGTAGTCACACTCACAATTGGATCATAAATAATCAAAATAAAAATCGTAATACAAATCGTAACACCAAACATGTGGCCATTTTAAAAACCAATCATGCCGGTCTTTAAGTAAATAAGCACATAAAATAATAAAGCAAATTACTTTACATATAAAATACAACAGTAAAATTTTACAGGTGATAAGGTAAAGGCGAGGACAAAAGAAAACAGTCAAGGAATTTACAAGTACCCAATTCACATAAGTCACATTGTAATAAAGCACATACAAAGAGAAATTAGCTCGCAAGCTAATAATTCTACTTAAACGAACTGACAAAAAACTCATTAAAACAAAGCCTTACAAGGGTAAGTTATAAATAGATTATTAACATCATAACCGATATGTAAGTTTAAGTGCGTTAGAAAAATACCGTGCTCCCTTCTCCGGTTATACACTCATCTATACAACAATAAAAGTAAAATTCGAGGTGTTGAATGGTTATCTGATCCCGGGAGTGTGTACACGCTTGGTAATTGCCTTTTACAATTAGTAACAAAAGTCGTATCATATACCCGTTGATCAGCCCACCTCTACTCACATATATAAACAACCACCAACCGTTTTTGTTATGAACGAATAAGTTAGCGCTGTACTCTAGCAAAGTACAGGTCGTAGGTTCAAATCTTACTCGAGGTAAACTTTTTATTTATGTATTTAGTAAAATTAATAATAATTTTTAACCAACAATGCTAATTAGCACAAATACCAGAGTGAGAGGACCCTGTACTGCCTTTCATTTTAGCATATTTCAGATTAAAGAGTCCGCGTACGAATAAGATACCTTTGCAAGGCAATGTTTGATCCTTTTGATACGTTACATAGGCTGGTAAAATGGTTGACTGCGAGCTTGCATTTATATAAAAATACATACTTACACTAGAATAAATAATCCATTAATTGATCACAGACACAAATCGTTACCATACGAGGTTTGACCCCGAAAGAAAAGACAACTTAGTGTTGGCGAATTCAAAAGAAAAATGTACACGCAAGAATTATTTTAAAGCCAAACTCGATTGACACCCTAACTGTAACTGACCCCCTTCGATTTCAAAACTAACTATATCTACTCCCGAAGAACCACCCCCGTTTTTCAAAAGTAATAAAAAAAACAAGAAACATTAATTTCCGTTGGAACAGTTTCATATTGATTCTTGCACGACATCTTAATTTTAAAAATATGCATTCGTCCGTAACAACACTACATTTTTCTCTCGAAGTTTCAAGTAGCAAAGATATCTTTTAATCACAGTCTGTACGGCCGTAATTAATCATTAGATCAATGACATTTTTACATCAACAGCGCGCATAAGAAATTACAATGATTCGTTACGCAAATCATTTTTAAGCGTACATCTGCTACTCAACCCCCAACATGTGTTTTACAACCCCAAACAAGTATCAGTTACAAACAATCCTACATTCCTTAGATAAAAATAAATAAATGAAAATATTTTGAAAACATTAGCAAAATTACGACGTATTACCAAGATATTAAAAATCCACTAATTATCTTTTTTATCGTGGTAACAATGGCGATTTGACAAACGTTTATTAGAATCATATATATATATATATATATATATATATATATATATATATATATATATATATATATTGCCATATTTATGCTACCAACACTAATACATAATACTATTAAACACATAAACTAAATTATATCTCAGCTTCACTGTGAGACGCCAACTCAGTCCGGGCATAGACAATACTCTAACTGATGTAGGAGACGATATAAAGCTCAGTCGTATTTATTTAGTAGGCGCCAGGCCCTTTGGAGCCGTAAGATTATCTTTCCCTGGAAAGGGCCAATCTAGGAATCTAATTCCCACAACGAGTCGAAAGAAAAGAATCATAAATTAATTTAAAAACGTATAATGCCTGAATATTTCCAATATAATTAATAATGCAAAATAAAGAAAAATACATGAATAAAGTTGGAGCTATTCGCGTTATTGTAAATATTAATCAAGTATAATACGTAATCGCTACGTAACCTAACCGGAAGCCGTGTACTTAATTTAAGCCGATTACTTCTGGAACAAGCACTTCCGACGCACCCTGTGCCTACAATCTCGCAAAGCGATAGATCTTATCGATTGAACTAAACAGCAGTAGGCCCTGTAACAGAGTTAATTCCTATACAACAATAAATTCGTCACAGTGAATAAATGCGGTTAGGGTAAGTAAATTGATTATTTATATTAAATTATACTATTAACAAAAACCCAATAATAATTATAGATCACGAATATCTCTTTACAGTAATTTATGTAAAGTAAGTCATGTCAATTGTGAACAGCTAAACTCAAAGCTAATTGTTATCTAAAGATTAATATTATTTACAGATATGAAAGACTAATACTACTATTTACATTTGTAATTGACGTCTCTGATAGATAAATAAACTCCAAGAACATACCAGGTTAATATAAATAACATAGATCTCAAACCTTAGGTTGACGGTTTCTCAATCTAAGTCCCTATTAGGACCTGCACGATATCAACAAGGAGAGTGCAATGGATTGAACGATTTGAAGCCGTACTTAAATGACAGGTTCTACGATGTACTGATCTTCAGATTGTACGCACGATGTGTACTCCAAACTAATAGTTACGCCAATTACGATTACTTTATACAAATATATTGTCCAAACTAACATTAAAACGACGGACTGTTAAATGATGGAAACGGTGAAACTGCGCTAAGGGAAGTTATTAAATTATGTCTTTTTTTTAACAAATAAAACAATGTGATTGGTTTTAGATTGTGACAAGGGTTCGAAATTTTATATGTTCTCACTTAACATAATATTTTGGCTCATTAAGAAACAATATGTATGTATATATTGACTTAAATTGAAAGTACAAACATGTGTACAAATTTTTCATTCACGCGCTATAGTACGTATGTGCTGCCTCTTCTACAGTAAAAACGGTTGCTGTTTCCTATCCTTATCCAATAACTGCATATTTTCCAAAACCCCATAATCATATCATCACGAGTATATTTTAAGAAAATATTTTTACGTTTATGTTACTTAGGCAATTCCTAAATGTTATGAGAAAAAAAAAGGTTACTTACTTCACGTAGTGAGAATTGGTCATGTTTGCCTGTTTGGGCTATTTACAGGTAAACGAAAACAATTTGTTACAATTTCTTTTTAATAATAGGTTCAGAAAGAATCGAACTACCTCATTCTCGAATTTTATTGACTTGCATTGGAAAATAAAATATTGATGAAGGTTTAAAGTCGAGCGATACGCTATATAGTGCCTTTTTGTAAAATTCAACAGTTAGAATTTACATATTTTAACGATAATATATTAATTGTTAAAAATTTTAGGAAAATCGACCTCGCCATCTTTGTAAAATTTAATAGTAGGTTACTTTTATGCTGTAGACCTGTATATGGCAAAGAACGGTAAATCAACAAATAACTATTATAACCTTTAAAATAGTTTTAACAACAGTTCATTTATCATTCCATTTAAGAGTTTGAAGTTCGTCTCGTCCCTTCCAAGGCGTACCAACCTAAACAAAAATTAGCTTTCATGATCCCAGATAACTTATTTGCGGTTAAATCTCAATAAGTGGGAGAGCACGGTTGGTCTAGGGGTACATTAGTCGCCTGAGACGCGGTTGAGGCAGGTTCGCTTCCCGGCTGGTGCAATTTTTTTTATTCTGTTAGGTTACAGTAGTTTTGTTTATCTAATCTACTTTTGTTAGGTTATTGTAGTTTTGTGTATCTAATCTAATTCTATTAGTTACAGTACTTTTGTTTATGTTTCTTTACTGTAGATTTTAGATTTTGTATACCTAACTACGAAGTTGTCAAACAAAAAAACGCGTGATTGGTCCGCATTTATTGAGATTTAGCTGCAAGTGACAACTTCCCATATGTGCACATCTCCATCCAACACTGCACCCAACATCAGGATCACCATGTATAGCTATTAAACACATTCATAGTGTAAATTCATGATTGTAGTCGAAGGAGCAAGAGAAGGGAATCAAAGGCACAGATTGTCTTATCCACGTTAAAAAAATAAGTGTTACTAATTGCCAAAAAACAATTTGACACTGTCTCTACCAACGCCAGTTGCAAGACGACTCGTGAGTCAATACACTAGTTTTGAGTGCGGCATTCTATACCGGTACATCAATTACGCTTTTGTCAACGATGCGAATATTCTCTCAGTACAAAGCCTTCAAAACAGAGAGTATCGTAATGGCGTCATATGAATAGTATTGTACATAACAATAAGCGTTTGCGTTATACATAAAGTACATACCAGTGGAAAACCAATCAAGCACTTGAAACATTATTTATGTAAGTTAAACCAATACTTAAAGATTGTTGAATGCAACTGAAACTTTTTTCTATCAAAAATTTTAGATAAAAATGTATTATCGATATCTTAGCAGATTGAATTAATCGGTTATTATCAAAAACATTATGTAGTATGTTTTTTAAGTTTGTTTTCTTGCTGATTATTTATTAATAAATCATGACTTTACTCTAGTGTTTTCAATAATTCAAATACGCTGAGTGCTTCCTTTAGATAGTACCTAAAACGGCAATTCTAGCCATGCCACGTTTTAGAAAAGTTTGCTATAAAATTATTAAACGCGTTTTATGCAAACAATGTGATAAGTGCTTATTACAAGGAGAGGAGAGGGGCTACAAAAATGTAATTGTTATGGTACAGTGGTTGAAGTCCCAACAGATTTCTCTAGATGATTTAGAAAAGACGAGGTGAGATGCAACATCCTGTTATTTAATACCATTGATGTACTTAATAATAATATTAACAATAATAATAGTTTATTTGTAACAGCAACGACTAACCATTACAGGATGTTTTAAAAATTAAAGCAAAATAGAATTGATCTAACAAAAAAGAGGACTTGCTGCTCTTACAATTATTCTATGTGAAAGAAATTCAATTTCAAATTCAAACTGAAATTAATTTATAAACATGGGTAGAGGAGAAGCCCAGAATATGGGCTCTGCATGTAATACGGGCTCTCTCAAAAATTCAGTATAGAGTTCCTATATAGACAGAGAACCGCAATTGACGCCATTTTTACTCCTGAAAAGGGCGGGAAATTTGAATTGGTATCAGATGGCACCGTAATACTTAGCATTGCAAGGAAAGACAGCAGTTGCTGGTCTATGGCTTTTTCCATGATTTTAGACAAGATGGAAGTGACGTAATTACTCGGAAGTGGGAGGTTCGCGCTTATCGCTGTTTTTGGATAGGTTGAACATTTGCTAACTTCCGTGACCAGGGAATTTCCCCAAAAGACATAGAGATCGAATAGAGCTTAGATAGGAGTGATACTAGTTCAGGGGAACATTTATTTAAGACAATAGCTTGGATACCGTCTGGATTAGTCGCCTTGTTGAGATCTAGTCTACCTAATGATCGATTCTAGGAGCTTCTACCGAAAATGAATTGGTTTCATAGTGAATGAGGGAGAGGTGACTAGAGGAACATCTTTTCCAGAATCATTAAGACACGAGTTTTATGCAAATAGATCCACAAAAAATTGGCTTCTACAGAATCAACAACTACAGATCTGTTAAAGGGTGCCACGGGAGAAGTAGGGATGTATCAAGGTTTTAACTGATGGTTTTAGCTAAAGACCAAAATTTACGACTTACCAAAGAATATGTAGCTACTTCATTGCATTTTTGTTGTTGAAATAGCTTTTTAACTTTGTTGATAACACATTTGCAGGTCCTTCTAGACCCAACGTATTCTGTATGACTCTCAACCGTATTATTAGATTTCCATTTGGTATAAAATTTATTTTGCAAATATATCGCATCAGTACAAACCTTATTGGGCCAGGGTTGGGAACGAGAATGACCAATACGAATTTGTGTTTTGGGAATCTATAACTCCACACGTGGGTTTGATGTAAGAAAGAGGTCTAAAAGATGTGGAGTATGGCTAGGGTTATCAGAGATTACTGTGACTTCAGAAATAATTTGCGAGACACCACATGAAGTAGCAAATGTATCTACACTATGACCACCAGTAGTAGATGAATAATGGAGCCAATTAGAGCAATAAACATTGAAATCTTCCAAAATTGAGATCACAAGATAGAAACTAAGACAGAAGGAGTCAACTTTCAAAATAAGGTGCTCAAAGAAGCTTTGAAAGTTCCTGTCATTAAGAGACCCATAAATGCAACAGTAGAATTTCACAAATTTTGTAGCAGACTTTTTTATTTTCTGAAAAAGGAATCTTCTAGCAAGCGATGCTGTCCTTAAGATAGGCACTGATTCCTCATTTATATCAAAAATTACAGTGAAGATTGTATTGGGGAAATTGCAGATCGGACGAATTTGACTTTTCAAAGTAGACTGTTTCAAGTAGAAACAAAATACCAAGTTGTAATTGTTCAAGATGTTGGTAAACCGGTTAAGATTAGACCTGATGCCGCCAATGTTGCAATAATAGATCAGAAAGTGAGTACTTAAGAAGACCATAGTCGCTGGGGCCCTGCTCTGCCGGACATCCGAACGAGGCAGGATTTTACTTCCGGCATCTATTACCCCAGAAACCACAGCCATCTTTTTCAGTCCGATAGGGAAACAGTGAGGGTGAGAGAAAGAACAGGATGCGAATCGGTTAAGGATAAGGAAAAGTTAACCGGCAACCCTTACCGAGCTCAGAGAATCGCAGACCCAGTATTAAGGAGCCCGTGGTAATAGTGGCGGTACCTCCCCAGCTGGCAAACCACCGAGAAATCTCCACTTCTACTTCTGCTGGATGGGTATTACATCCATATGAGGCTTCATTCAGCTGGGAAGAGATAATCACATTTCCATCATTCCATTGCGTCTTCACGCTACGTACAAACTTCAGCCTCTGTATAAAAACTTTATTGATAGTTTTAAGGTTGATTGTAGTGAGGAAATCCGTAACTGACTTCGTACTAGTCAACGTGCGATTTTTGAGTTTGGTCTGGCTGAGCTTCTAGGGAATCGCAGACTGGTGAAATTGGTGTAAATGATTTTAGAGCTACTGGTATTTTTTCCTTCAACCCGCATATTTTCTCAGATGCTGAGAACAAAACTACAACACATCACTTGAAGTTAAAAAATAATACGAAAAATAGTTTCCCCTCAGAACATATTCGACGTGGGCGGACACAAATCAGTATGAAGCGCCATTTTCACTAGTACTTTGTTCATGCACTTCAAGGCAGGAACCTATTGTTGATGCTCAGTTAAATTCCTGTCATAAGTACCCATGCAAATCACTTCATCACCATACAAAAATGACTGACGACACATACTTTCTACCCCTAAAAAGGAACCATCAAAACGAAAAATGTTTCCATAACCACAATCCACAAGGGAGACGTCTAAGAAACAAGAGAAATGTGATGATGCTGATAGTGATCAAGGCTCCAACGCAGAAAACGAACCCTTTGTTCCGGTTGACGATGACATGAATATCGATAATATCGGCTAAATCGTTCCAGATACCTCTTTTGTGATGGTCGTTTTTATTTTGTTACCCTTTAGCTTTTTTTGTCTTTTGTGATAGGGGCTCATATTTCATACAGTCTGCTTTGTTATGTTAAACAGATATAGTTTCATATTATCTCTCAAATAACAGTAATGTTTGCCTGTTTGAAACACAATTATAAAAGAGTCTTCGGGCTAGCCGAATTTTAGATTTTTTTTCAAAAAATATAAAAACAGTTAATAAAAAACAAAATGGGATCCATCATTAACCTTCTTAAAAGGTACATATCTTGACGTACTTGATTTGTATGCAATACACATCTTATTTAATGGCGACTGCAAAGATGGTGGTGGCGCGCATTGTCGTAAACACATTTTGTTTAGGAACAAAAAAGTTTAATTTAGATACAAATCCAGCATCATCAATCATGGCTACCTTGTGTAATTATTCCAGAATTTGAAGTGGTTGTTTAGCATTGATACTAATATAATTAAACTTACCTAAAAGCGTGTAATAACTACTTATAGCCAATTTCAGGATAGAATCCATATTTACGAAAAAACAAGAATGGCAAGAAACGTTTATGCAAGTTTTCAATAAAAGAAAAACCAAACTTCTATGGTTGGTAATAAAACCAAGCATTTTATTACATTCTGGTTCTACTTTTTAAACATGAGAATTAAAAGTTAATTTTGTAGCAATTATTATTCCGAGGTCTTTGATTTCATTTTTCCTTAACAATGCGTTACCTTGTATTCTTGTTTTTATAAAATAAAGTCATTACATAACACTTTTTTGCGTTTAAGCGCAAGTCGTTTGATGTGCAATTCATATTTTTAGGTTATCGGCATACACACGTAACCAGAGTTAAAATATACGAGAAACTATAGCGGACCAAGGTTGAATTCTTGAGGTACTCCACTACTTGCCACGAACATACCTAATTGAACCCATGATACTCTCCACAACTTATTTTCGCTTGCATGGACACAAAAAATAGCATTTATAACGTTGCCCGTAATGCCCCAAGTCCGTTAACACTTTTATTAACTTGTCATGACATACTAAATCAAAAGCTTTAATTAAATCAGTGAAGACAACATCCAATTTGTTTAAATTCGTAGCCTCCGACGTAAACTGCCTAAAGTTGCACAAGTTTGATATTGCCAGTCATCTGGGTAACCGTGTTAACTGATCTACATGGCATTACGGACAACATTATGTATTTGTTTGTATAAATCTGTCTATAATTTGATATATTTGGCTTGTTACCAGATTTAAACACTGGAACAGTTCCTACAAGTTTCCATACAATAGAGAAGAATCCACTTTTCAGATAAGATTGTAACAGAACATTATGTTAAAGGTTTACTCATTATTACAGCAGTATCTTTTGAAAGAAATTGTGGAATTAAGTCCAAAACCAAGTTACGTTTGTTTTTTTAACATTCGAATAGCTTTAGACACAATCTTTTCTTACCTTAAAATCACCACGTGTAACGTGGTAAACATTATGAAAAGTTCTTTCAGATTTCCTTTCGCAAACAGCTGAAAATTGAAAGGCGTATGCATTTACTGTATGAAATACCGTAAGTGCAAGACCTTTGTAGACTCGAGGTTGAAGTTGAAGAATAACCTTTAGTCTGATTCGAATGAAGTTTGTCATTAGTTAATGTTATTGAAAATAACTTTGTATTTCCAAATAACAGTACCATTATTTATTATTAATTTATAAGTTACTATAATACGGTAATGTAGGTGGCGGACCGCGAGAATTTTATTGTTGTACTTAACCTTTTGTCAAATCGCTATTGTTACTGCGATAGAAAAGATAATTAGTGGATTTTTAATATCTTGATAATACGTCGTAATTTGCTAATGTTTTCAAAATATTTTATTTATACATTTTATGTAAGAAATGTGAGAATGTATGTAATTGATATTTGAAAAACACACTTTAGTGTCTGACTATCAGGTGTACGCTTAAAAGAATGCTTTATTGAAGGGCGTAACGAATCATTGGAATTTCTTATGCGCCGATACTTAATGTAAAAATATGACTAGCTTAATAAGTAATTGACAGACCGCGATCAAAAGATATCTTTGTTTGTTACTTGGAAACCCGAGAGAGAAATGTAGAGCTGTTATGGACGAATGCATATTTTTTAAATTAAGATGTCATGCAATAATTAATATGAAACTGTTCCAACGTAAATTAATGTTTCTTGTTTTTATATTACTTTTGAAAAATGTGCGGGAGTAAACATAGTTAGGTTTGAAATCGGGGGGGGGGAAGGTTAGTTACAATTAGAGTGTCAATCGAGCCACATCGATTTTTGGTTAATTAGAAACTTCCATTGTAAACTGTTTGTCTTTTCAATGTTTCGTACGTGTATATTTTCTTTTGAATTAGCCAACACTAATTTGTCTTTTCTTTCGAGTGTTAGTTGTAATGTGTTTTTCAAATATTAATCTACAAATAACAGTCACCCTTTTTGAAGTTAAACCGCGTAAGTTAACGATTTGTGTCTGTGATCAATTAAGGGAATAGATATTCAAGTGCAAGTAGGTATTTCTATATAAATGAAAGCTTGCAGCAAATCATTTACCAGCCTAGATAACATGTTAAATACCAAACATTGTCTTGCAAAGGTATCTTATTCGTACGCGGGCTCATTAATCTGAAAGCTGCTAAAATAAAAGACAGTACAGGGCCTTCTCACTCTGGTATTTTTGCGAATGAGCAATGTTGTTTATATTTATATTTGTGTAGAGTTTGGCTGGTGAATGGGTATATGATACCGCTGGTTATTAATTACAAAAGACAATTGCCAGTGGGTACGCACTCCTGGGGACAGACCATTAAACACCTCGAATTTTATTTTTATTGTTGTATAGGTGAATGTGTAACCTGAGAAAGGAGCACTGTATTTTTCTAACGCACTTAAACTTATATACACGATGTTAAGACCTATTTATAAGTTACCCTTGTAAGGCTTTGTTTTAATGAGTTTCTTTGTCAGGTAGAATTATTTGCTTGTGAGCTGATTTCTCTTTGTATGCGGTTTATTGCGATTTGACTTATGTATTTTGTGCTTTGGTGGTCACTAAAGAATTGGGTGCGTGTAAATTCCTTGTCTGTTTTCTTTTGTACTTGCCTTTACCTTATTATCGCCTGTGCAATTTTACTGTTATTGTATTTTGTATGTACCGTAATTTGCTTTATTGTTTTGTGCTGATTTACTTAAAGACTGGCATGATTGGTTTTAAAGGACCACATGTTTGGTATTACGATTTTTATTTTTATTATTTATGACCCAATTGTGCGTATGACTACAGGTGTTTTTTTTCATTATTGTGTTTCTGTGTAACTAAACTATTTTTATTCATTTTCTGTTAATGTTATAATTTTGTACGCACTTTAACCTGATTTAATGGTGTTTTGTTATATATTTAAGCCTTTCATTGTTTTTTTTTGTGTACTATTTGATTTAATAATGTACTTGTGGAATAACTTATTTATGAATAAAGTGGGTTTTATTGGTGGTTTTTTCCTACAATAGTATATTAACGGGCTGGACCACCACTGCGCAAAGCTCGTTGAATTTAATTTGAGTAGTCTCATTTTTTTACCTGTCCCTCATGATGTAACACTTACCTCATCCAGTCTATCTAATTCAGATAGCACAACATACCTACCACTAGACGGCCACTTCGATTGATCAGATTTGAGGTTTGGGTGTAATTAAATATCAGACTTGTAAATAACTTCTATTGTTTTAGTGCCAGGAAAGTCAAAGTGAGACAGGCAATTAATTTGAGTAATAGTAACATTATTATCAGTCAAGTCAAGATAAATCACTTAGCGATTGTTTTTTTCTTGTGTTTGCATTATTGCAAATAAGTTCAAATTACGCTTTTCGAGATAAGGTACCAGTGGAACGCTACAGTACTCATCTTGTCATCTGAATGTTATTATCAAAAAAATGTGTTAACCTTCCTGTTTAATTATGTGCGGTATCCGAAAATGTTGGTAACTGTGATTATAACTGCTTTGCAAAGAAAATCATCAATAAGTCAAGTACGGGCAAAACAACATTCTAATAATGTCAGCAGCGAGGAGCATGCTTCCCGCTAGTCAAAACGTGGCAGTAAAACTTCAATAAATAAAAAAATTCTTTTCAACGTTACTCTTATTGCTTTATTAATATCACAACGAAGATAATTGTCGAAGTCCGATACTCGTACAAACTTCCGATACAGTGTCTTACAAAAACGTCTCTAGCAATTTTAAAATAAAATTTTACAAGCTTCTTAAGAAAGGTCCAATCTGCAACATACTAAAATTGCGTGCGATTCTATCTACTGATTTTGCTTTGATTTGGCTTTAAAGTTAGCTGTGATCCGCAAACCGCGAAAAACGAGCACTTTGCATTGTTTGGGCTCAGTAATGGTTGTTACGCCTAAATAACGCAGAACTAAATAGGATTTAATTTGTTACCAATTTCATTCGAATCGGATCAAAGGCTATTTTTTTATCAAGCCTGCTTTTTGTGTCGACAGTAGATTGTTTACAACTTGGACATTATGAGTCACTACGCTTGGAATTTTGGTTGAATTTCTAAGCGAAATGATATAGTTCCGGAAGTGCGTTGAATCAAATTTACTTAAATCATCCGCGTTCCTTACAAACCGGGATACAGCTTGATTCAATTTATGTCTGAATTCAGTTTTAATATTTTTAACTCCAATTTGTATGCCTCAATTTGACCATGGCAGTAACGTGTTCTAAGGAGATTAATTATCTCCGGTGTGAACCAGCTAGGATACTTAGTTTTTCTAGTTTAGTTAATGGTACACATTGATTAAACAAGTTACATAAGAAAGAATAGAAAATATTATAAGCATTTTCTACATCTTGGATTGTATATATAAGGATCGGAATTAACGAATGCTTCGAGAGATAATGATGGATGATGTGGGTTCTCTTTAACCAGGTAATCAACTCACGCTGTACTGAGTAATTAAATGATTTGATTGTTACAACTAAATATAAAATGGGTTCTTAATATTATTGCGACTTATTAAGCTTGGCAGATTAAAGTCACCTAAGATAATGATGTGGAAACTGAAAGCTACATTACCATCAAGCTATTCAACATCCTGTTTTGTAGCATTTGAAGGAATATACAATACTACAATTAATAAAAGAACTAACTAAAAAAAAAACGTTAACCATTAGTGTATCTAGTGACCCTACTCAGTTTACAGTTTTGTGTTAGATTGTGTTCAGCTATAAAAACTCTTCCGCCGCGTCTTCCATTACTACTGCCTTTGAACCGAGCTGGCAGCGTAGTCGTGACACGACCTGCTTAGCATTCGGGAAGTAATGGGTTCGATTTCTTTTACCGTCTACTCTGTATGAGGTTTTTTCAGTGAGTTTTCCTCATACACATGTAGCGACATGATCACTACGTATATTCACACTATGTGCTGCTACTTAGGCGAATGCTGGGGTAGTATTTCCCCCTCAGAATCCTAACTCCATTCCTTCCGATCCAATCCTGACCACACCCATCCTTAATCCCACCATGCATATATATGTTCGGAAAGCTCGAGCAGACCGCCCTCCCCTCCCCCTTGAGGGAGGGAATGAAATACGTGGCCTTTTCCTTTCCTACTACTGCCATTACGGTAGACAATACAATTATCACGCAAACCATCTTTTAACCAAGTCGCCGAGCTAATTGAACATGTGTTAACACAATCTACTTAGCATTCGGGAGGTGATGGGTTCAATTCCCGTTACCGTCTATCTTGCATGAGGTTCTTTCAGGCGGCCTTCCACATGCACGTATCGCGCATCACCCCTGTGTATACGCACATAATGTGCCGCTATTTAGGCGAACGCTGGGGTAATATCTTCCCCCTCAGAAACCTAACTCCATTCCTTCCGAGCCTACCCTGACCTTATCCATCCCTAATTCCATACGTAATGTATGTATGTGTACTGGTAATTCATCGCTGTGATTGTAGGAGGAAATTAAACACGTTGCTTTGCTTTCCTTTTTTATATTCGGTTAATTGTTTTCCCGATTCACAATTCGACGATTTAACCTTACTTCGGAAAATTCCATATTTATTATTTATTATTTAATAGCACTAATGTTTTAATATAATTCCACAATTTCTTTCATATAATTATTTATTCTCATCGCACAACGTGTATCATTATCAAGAGAAAATATATAAGTGAAGTAATGATGACATACCATTATTATTTTATATCAAAAACTTGATGTAAATCATAATTCTATATTCAAAATATTTGTTAAAGAAGAGTCTATAAGAACAATATGTCTGTTTATTAAAGGTACTTTATATTTACGTTTATAAATTTCGAATGTTTCCAAAACATCTGATTAGTCCTTTTTATTACCAAAAATGTTAAAATTTAATGTTGTTTTCTGATTATTTACTGTTAAATGTTTGGCATAATTTGACTTGTGTGTTTATATTTGTAACATCTAATGTGTATACGCCGTATTTTGATAACATATGGAACGTATTTTGAATGTAAATTCAGACCACTGGATTTTTAATGAAGTATTAGACTCCATATGAATGAATATTTTTATGTTGGCAGCATTAAATTTGGTTGAGAAATAATGTTTTGAAAATTTTTTTACTGGGACGGCCCAGTAACAGACTACTGTATACTAAAATAATTTGGATTAAAGAAATGCTTGTAGAGGTATGAATGAGCGAGTTTATGATATATTGATATTGTATTAATGTGCAGTAAAGAATATGTATGCATATTTCTGTTTGTGGAAATTTAGTAATGTCGTGCAATGATGGAAGATTTAATTCGTGATCAGAAGTGAAGTTGTTATAATGTGAGATAGTTGCCTGAATTGTGTGGAAAGAGGATTCGTCCACATGTAAAATTTTATAGAAAGTTGAGTTATGGAGTTATGTAATTGCAATTAATGGTTTTTTTCGGAAAGTTGTGAGTGAAGATTCAAGATGGCTACGTTTATTTCGCATTATGTAACGAAACTATAATTTCCGTTACCGAACAACCATATAAATTGCTAAATACCGATATATTTGACCACCCGGTATATTTGTGTTTAATTTCAAAATTAATTGATTGAATAAATTCTTACACAATAGCCTAGATACAGTTTTATTAATATGTGAAAATAAGTGAAATAGATGTAATAATTTTACTTTAAATGCTTGTAATTACAATTACGTAAATTTAGATTTTGTAACATTAATATAATAATTTTCCATTTAGTAATAAAAGAGTCCACGGTCAAAGAAGAGTTAGTTTTATCAAATACGCCAAACGCGATATCTTTTGGAGTATTCAAAACTTGAATCAAATTATATTATTACGAGTTTTGTGAGTGCGTGTGCGTGCCTGATCTATTCGAGTAAGTCTATTGATTAAGTAAATTAATTTGATTTATCTACTACTGTTGATGTGTTGATAAATTCCCGTCCGCTATTCCGTTGTTTCTTAAAACAAGATACAAGTATTAAACCTTATATGTGTAGCTATTTATATTTCGACTAAAATAATTTTGTATTAACAGCAAGTAGCCGATTATTAGCCGAATATTTTTTTCTGATTTTCACAGCATTAATTTTAATTATACCGTTAGGCCGTCTCAAACAGATTATCAGGGTTAATTAGTTTACAGCTTGTTTAGACAAACGATATTTTTAGTTTATATTTTTTGAATGAACTTATGGTTTTTCGTCGCCGTTGGCAATTATATATATTTTTCCTTGGTTCTGTTAATTCTTTTAATCACTGGAGTTTTTAATTTTGTTGCAGTGATAGCTGACCGTGTATGGAACAATTATTAGTTTATTTCTTTACCATCTTGAATGCGTTTTTGGTTCTTTCTTTTTTTTCAGGAATTTAGGTTTTTGCCACCGTTGGCGAAAAATTGTTTTATTGATTGACATCGCCAAGCAGTATAGTGCGCTTTGTTTTTTCTTACAGCTGCCCTAATAAATTAGAGCCGCATTGACCCGCAATAACAATTTATTTTTCTCAAACTGAGACCGAGAGTTTGAGTTATATATTTTCTTTCGTTTGACGAATCGTTCTGTGGTCTAATTTCCAACATATAAAATTAACGTTTTTGTTATTTATTCGGCATAGAAAACCATTTGCTGCCGACCTCCGTATCTGGAGTTTTATGTTTTTTTTGTAACTGAATTATTTTTGAATTTATACCACCGAGACTGAGCATTTCCGATTCAACGGCGACACAAGTCTTAAATACCGGCACCGATCCAAATCTTCAGAAACCCTGGTAGACCGACGTCTTCACTGACACTACTTGGACCACTTTTACCCTTTTTAATTATCGCGAAGAGGAATTTAGGCCTCTACACCGTTCACCTAGATTGGCGCTCGAGTAACCCGATTATACCGCGATGGTCTAACCGCAGTTCACCGCCCCGCCCCTCTCAAATAAGTCTGATACCAACTGACCGTCCACCGAAAGTAAAAGCGTTATAATCGTTTGCGTCTTGTTCCATTTTTAGAACTTCTACTCGCGTGAGATCTCGTTTGTGATAGGTGAACTTTGATGTTGGCGCGAATATATTGCGGCATGTTGGTAATACGGCGGGCAGAGGGTATATAAACGAAAGCCCAATTGAACGGATAGTTAGTTCAGATAGTTCGGTCAGAGCTTAAGTAAGGGAGATCGCGCGCGGCGTCTGTGAAGGGACCTTAGAATGGTCAGTATGGGATCTTATTTGTGAAATTCAGTTCAGAAGCATGTATATAAAGCGACTGAAACAGCCCATAAGGAAATAAATCATATAGTCATTCACAAACAAATAGTTTAAGTGTGAATTGAAAGAAGATAATAGTGATTTCCTTTCAAGAAGTTTAAAAAGTGCGAAGGCAGATTTAACAATAAAACAGCAAAATATTCAGTTAAGTGCTCAGTAAACGCCTGATATAATAATAAAAAGAAAGCCTGAAGAAACCCTTTAATAACCGAATTAAAAGTTTGTGAATTTAGTTGGAGATTAGTGATCGTTGGTGACATTAATTGTTGTATGTGTCCAAGCGTTAGTAATACCAAATTGATTGTGCAAAGCAAATAAGAATTCTATTATACAAGTGAAAGTAAACATTCTTTATTGTTTTAAACGTTTACGTTGAAGGGTAAATCTTAAAGTAGAGCAAGCCCATGGGAAATACGCGAGTGAACGACAGACAACTGCGCTCGGAGTGTACAGAATAAATTAGCCAATATGGCCGTCTTTTGTGTTTTGTGTAAAGTGTGTTTGCAAATTTAAAAATGATTACTGAAAGCAGACTATATCGACTTCACTACATCACGGATAAAGGATTAATTAACGTAAATTGTAAAAACTAGTTTTAGATTTCGTTTCACAGATACAAGTACGATTACCTTTTAAGTTCATTTTTTTGTTTGTTAAGTGAATCATTTCTCATTATAAGAAAAAAGATAATCAAACTTTATGTATTTTAATATCTTTAGTATATAAGATTTTGAGGGAATTTTTAATATGTAAGAATTGATTAAATTGTATTTTAACTATTTTGAATTATTTTAGTCAGTAAAAGGCAGAACACTGATAACAGAATTTTTTTAAGTCTAAATTACAGATTTGAAGTATTAAAATTTAAACCTATTGATGAGTGTTTAAATACGATTTTTAAAGTGAAAGTATTCATAAAATATATAGAGGTTGTTTATGATCAAAGCACTGACCGTTCTATGTTAAATGTTTCAGCTACAAACGAATGTTTTGGCGATTTAAAAATTATTAAACCGATTTTTTTTAATTTCTTTTGATTCTTATCTAAATTGAATAATGTTTATATTACCACACCGAAACTGATTTTGATATCTCTAAGAGTTAAGGAACAATCCTCTGTCCACGCAGTAGACACCCACCCTTTGTATCCCCCATATGAAAATATTAAAAATTTTTTTAATTTTAGTAAGTAATTACAGTTTGAAGAATGGAGCAGGGGAACACTTTTCACACCGACATGGCCCGTCGTGGCGACTAATAATTTAGATAAAACTAAAGGCTTATGTGGACCAGAAATAGATACATAAGAAAATGAACGTACAAACTCAATTTCAAATTTTGTAGAAACGTGTAATAATTTTAGTATTTAATATCTTTAAAAAATATAACGATAAAAATTAAAAATTAAGCGCCAGTTAAAGTGTATTAAAAGAACAGTATGAATATCAAATACCTGGATTAAAGGTGATTACGAACTTGTTAAAATTATGATTCACCGTAGAGCACATGTCTCGCACTTTTCTCTACATTGTTAACCAACCATTTGTAATCACTAACCAGTACCCTTATGCCATTAACTGATTGTCTATTGAAAAGCTAATTCCGATGTGTATAATATTTTGCATTAAAATGATGGCCACAATAAAAAAATTCGCAATAAAAATTGTTTTTTTGCACAATTTTCAAATCAAAAAAATGGTAATTAATAATCATAACAATAGTTTTGTGTGCAAATTAGGTATATAGTACAGGATGTAATAAAACTTTTATTACCAGAGTAATAAAAATAATCGTAAAAGCCTGGGAGCTATAATTGGCAAAAAGGCGGTTATTTCTTTTTTATTTCTGGTAATGGTCCAATCGCACAATTAAAAAAATTGATAGGATAATGTGGGGCAAGTTAACCAACTCAGTTTTTACTAAAATCATAAGGAAAAATCTGTAATATACCGGCACCTTGTAGCTTAAAATCATAGGTGTCGCTAGTTTACATAGGCTCGAATGTACGCTTGCAAATTTGTTTACTGGTTAGTCGTTATAATATTGTTGTTCAGTGAATTAAGGTTTTGTGCAAAAAGTAAAAGTAAGACCTTTTCTGTTAAATATTTATTTACCATATAGATTAGCAATGTTCATACCACAAACCATTTTTATTTTTGATTTGCTTTATTTACAAGGCTTTTGTAATAAATGCTCCAAGAGGCAAGTTACGGGAGGATGTTGGCGGATTCGACATCTGGCCCCATGTAGTTGTAACAAAATTTTACAGATGGCGCGCAATTATAACAGAAAACTGATCGCTGGTCTTGTTCAGAAGACAGTTAATTGCCGATATGTATGCTATCGAAAATGAACAGTTACTAGAGCCAGCGTAATTTACAAAGTATCTGAATCAACACTGCGTCGATGTGTATGTTAAGAAGAGGAGGTAAAACGAGGTGTTACAAGACAACACGAAATGAAACTTACTAGCTGTATCAATGATTTTAATATTAGAGAGTTTGGTCTCACCCCTTTGCAGTGCTGAAAACTTGCCTTACGAATTTGCTGAAAGAAACAACGCATCAGTTCGACAAAACTCTTCATCAGGATGGTAACGACTGACTCATTTCTTTCAAGAAAAGACACAAAATTAGCTTAAGAACACATGAGTCGACATCAATAGGACGTCTAATTGGATTTAATCAAGTTGAGGTGATGAAATTTGTTTATTTGATCCGGGATCTTAAATTAAAACACAATTTTACGCCTGATCTAATATATAACGCCAACAAATCAGGTATGTCCACCGTTCCAACTAAACAGTCAAAAATATTATCTCCAACTGGACGCGAAAGAGTGAAAAAAGTGATGAGCGTGGCCGAAACATGACTGCAGTTTATGCCATGAACGAACAAGGTTGGTACGTTCAACACTTTTTATGCGTCCTGAGCTTTTGCATGGATGTCCCCCTAATTCCGAACGTATAGCTAGACAAAGTGGATGGTTGAACACAGATATCTTCGTCATTTTATTAAATACCTCCTTCCAAAAACACGCCTATATTATTAATTGTTGACAATCATTCTTCTCGTACTTCTTGAGACGCAAAGAACTTGTGCAGAGAGAGTGGAGTAATTATGATTGGTTTGCCTCCTCACATAACGCACCGATTATAGCCAGGCCTCCGGTAGTTATTAGGTAAATAATCCAGGTAAAACTGTCACAGATAAAGACGTTGGACAGCTGTTCGAAAAAGTTTATTTAAAAGCAGCAACTATAGGAACAGTAGTTAAAAGCTTCGCTAAATATGAAATTGAACCATTTGATCCAGACATATTTAGTGAGACATAGTTTGCACCAGCTTCGGTTAGGCACAATAGACATATTACCGCAGAAAGTGAAGTATCTAGTGATGACGAACCTCTCATTGACATAAAAAAGAATCAAGACAAGGGAAGAAAATCCAAAAGTCCACCAGACACAGGTAGTTCATCCGGCTTGTAAAAATTGCCTTGTAATGCTGGACTTTAACTAATAATCAAAAAAGACGAGAGAATAAACCGGAACATGGAATTCAAGAATGTTTGACTGTCGCAAATGTATCCGATGTGCAAAACTTATCCAAATTGAATCAATAAATTAAATTGATTGAGATTAGACCTTTACCTAAAATCAATTGACCCGTTCTGAAAACCAACAGAAAGAAACAAAAGTCGCAATATTGTTTACTGAGCTCAAAAAAATCTATTGAAAAGGCTTCAAAAAACCTAAGGAAGAAATACTATGGTCGATATGCGAAGAATGGTACATTGAACCTCCAGTTAAGTGTGGCTAGTGGTGAGCGTGGCTGAAACACGGCTGTGCGATAAACGCACAAGTTTCGTATGTTCTACCCTTTTTTATCTTTGATACGGTAAGAATGCGTCCTCAGCTTTTGCGTGGATATACCCCTAATTCCGAAGGTATAGTTCCACAAAGTGGAAGGATGAACACAGATGCCTGTGTTTAATATCTTAAACACTCCTCTCTTTCCAAAAATACGCCAATATTATTAATTGTTGATAATCATTCATCTCATACTTCTTAAGACGACGCAAACAACTTGTGGAGAGAGAGTGGAGTAATTGTGATTGGTTTGCCTTCTCACACAACGCACAGATTGTAGTTGTTGGACGTGGAATTGTTTGATCCCCATAAAAGATTTTTTAGCCAGGCCTGCGATAATTATTGCGTAAATAATCCAGGTTTATCACAGATAAAGACGTTGGATAGCTATTCGAAAAAGTTTATTTAAAAGCAGCAGCTACAGGAATCGTAATTAAAAGCTTCGCTTAATTTGAAATTGAGCCATTTGATCCAGACATATTTAGTAAGATAGATTTTGCTTCAGCTTCGGTTAGTTACGGTAGACATATTACCGAAGAAAGTGAAGTCTGTCTCTAGTGATGACGAACCTCTCATTAACATAAAAAAGAAACAAGACGGGAAGAAAATCTAAAATTCCACCAGATTGAGCTAGTTCATCCGGCTTGCAAAAATTGCCTTGCAATGCTGGACTTGTAACTCTGAAACAAAAAAGACGCCAGAACAAACCGGAACATGAAATTCAAGAAGGTTTGACTGTTGTAAGTGTATCCGATCTACCAAACTCATCCTAATTGAATCAATAAATTAAATTTGTTGAGAGTAGACCTTTGTCTAAAACCTATTGACCCGTTCTGAAAACCAACAGAAAGAATCAAAAAGTCTCAATATGGACCTCAACTTCCAGTAAAGAAGATATTGAAGAGAAAAGACGAGAAAAAAAATGGTAAAACTGAGGCCAAGAAAAGAAAAGGCACAGAAAACAAAAAAAAACTTATGCAACGAGCTCAAAAAATCTGTTGGAAAGGCTTCAAGAAACCTAAAGAAGAAATATTATGTCCAAGCCGCGAAGAACGATACATTGAACCTCCAGTTAAGTGTGATGTGTGCGAAAGTTGGTGGCATAAGGACTGCACGAGTTGTGAGAAACGAGGTGTTTTTAAATGAGACCTTTGTATGGAATCGTTGTATTTCCCCAATGTGTTCATCATCTCACCCTACTATTGGAGCAAAATGACGAAAATACAGTAACTGTTTATTTTCCACTTTTTTCTTCATGTGTTATTATTTCGTTTATGTACTGTGCATGAAAAATTAATCAATATTCCGTTATTTTATCATATTTGTTTTTATAAAAAATATATTTGTAGTATATTTTTTAAGTTGCAGTGGCAATAGACACACACACAGGCACCCACACACATTCGCACGCACCCACCCACTCACTGAAAACAGAGAGCACAATACTATAACAGAGACAAATGCTTCTGATAACACAACCATTGAATGTAATCGTAACGTTAACAGTTTTAAGATAAATGCTAGCGCGGTACGTTCGAGTGATGATAGAGAATCTACCGTCAGTAAGTTGTGATTAAAATTGTCAGATGTAAAACGTCATTATCGTAAGGTTGGACATGTGTAAATAACATAGCCTTAAAATATTAGTAATTTTGTATCAGTGTAATACTTTTTTGTGCGAAAATGTCGAGTTTTGAGCCGAATAAGAGTGTTCTCGGGAAACTTTAATTTACTTCTTAAATTTGAAGGAATATACAGCTAATGCTTATCGGTTGCTTGCCGAAGCATATGTTGAGGCTCCCTTAAGTCAGAGAAGTTGTCGTAAGTGGTGCCAAAATTTAAGAATTTCACATTTGAGACAGAAAACGTAACGCGGCCGAAAGTATACGAAGACGAAGCATTATTAGATCAAGATTCATGGCAAACGCAAAACAAATTTCACTTAGATTAGGAGTGACTCAATAAGCAATTCCACATTGGTTGAAATCATAGAAAATGACTCAAAAACAAGAAAATTGGGTTCCACATGACCAGTACATTGATAGAATATTGCTGCAAGGGACTAACATTGAAACCAATCCATGTCCACTAAACACTACTGTATATATATGCCTCATAAATTCTCCATCAACTGGGTAGACGGGGACAATGATCATGAGTGAACCCTCTAAATACAATTTGGTCAATCACCAAATGCTATGCGGAAGACACAAATAGCAACTTTTCAAGCCAAACCCAAAGGGCGACATATTTGAGTGCTTCCACAAATACATCCCACATAACCAGAAACGTCTATAAAACTCCTTGAAACATTAAGATAGAAGTGAAATCTTGTAGAGTAATTAGAAATTAAATTACAAATACACCTAAAACATGCAAGAAAGTGTGCCAAAACAACAAAAGCCCTGCAGAAAAAACAAACTAACCAACAAATACCCAATAACACCAAACTTGCACGGGAAAATCAGGAAAACATACCTAAGAAGCTAAAATAAGCAATAAAAGAGAACCCAAACGGCCAAACCAAAGAAAGTAAACAAACTACTTGATATGCCAACAAGTACACAAGCATCTAATTACATAAACGCACATATAAACACGTGTACAAGCACATGCACTAACACACCAACATGTAACCTTCAAAATAAAGAAACATGCATTCCAATCAGACACCCAATTTGGCTTTAGCATTTTTACTGATTAAATATTGATATTTCCTGGACATTCCCAATGACTTATACTTATGTAATCACTAAAAATGCTAAGATCAAATTATGTGCCTAATTTGAATGAAAGGTTAAAACTAGTTTCTTTTGATTCAGGGGCTCTATCCTTAGTCCAAAATACAGCGACTTTGTACCTGTATCTTTAATCGTAGTGACAACTCATGAACTATAAAATCAAAGTTAATTTGGAAGCTAGCTTCTAATTATATCACAACATTACTCCATTGCTAGTATTTTTAGTTTGCGTGCGCTTGTTTGTTTTTGCATGTTTCTATATTTCCTCGCACGACCTTGAGGGTTTTAAATCCGATGCAAACATTCCAACTTAACGTGAGTGCGAGTGTGCGTGCGTGCATGTGTGCGTGTGTGCGTGTGTGCGTGTGCGTCTGTGCGTGTGTGCGTGTGTGTGCGTGTGTGCGTGTGTGCGTGTGTGCGTGTGTGCGTGTGTACGTGCGTGCCTGTGTGCGTGTGTGCGCGTGTGCGTGTGTTCGTGTGTGCGTGTGCTCGTGTGTGCGTGTGTGCGTGTGCGTGTGTGCGTGTGTGCGTGTGTGCGTGTGTGCGTTTGAGTGTTTACTCCATTGCTAGTATTTTTATTTTGTGTCCGCTTGTTTGTTTTTGCACGTTTCTATATTTTCTTGCACGACTTTGAGTGTTCTAAATTCGATGCTAATCTTGCCAGCAATAAAACTTAGCGTGAGTGCATGAGTACGTGAGTACGTGAGTGCGTTAGTGCGTGAGTGCATGAGTGCATGAGTGCGTGAATGCGTGAGTGCGTGAGTGCGTGTGTGCGTGTGTGCGTGTGTGCGTGTGTGCGTGTGTGCGTGTGTGCGTGTGTGCGTGTGTGCGTGTGTGCGTGTGTGCGTGTGTGCGTGTGTTCGTGTGTGCGTGTGTGCGTGTGTGCGTGTGTGCATGTGCTCGTGTGTGTGCATGTGTGCGTGTGTGCGTGTGTGCTGTGTGCGTGTGCTGAGTGCGTGAGTGCGTGGTGTGTAGTGCGTGAGTGCGTGAGTGCGTTAGTGCGTTAGTGCGTGTGTGCATGTGTGCGTGTGTGCGTGTGTGTATGTGCGTGTGGGCGTGTGTGCGTGTGTGCATATGTGCGAATGTGCGTGTGTGTGCGTGTGTGTGCGTGTGTGCGTGTGTGCGTGTGTGCGTGTATGCGTGTGTGCGTGTGTGCGTGTGTGCGAGTGTGCGAGTGTGCGTGTGTGTGTCGTGTGTGCGTATGTGGGGGTGTGCGTGGGTTGTGGTGGTGTGTGCGTGTGTGCGTGTGTGCGTATGTGCGTGTGTGCGTGTGTGCGTATGTGCGTGTGTGCTCGTGTGCGGGTGTGCGTGTATGCGTGTGTGCCTGTGTGTGCGTATGTGCGTGTGTGCTTGTGTGCGTGTGTGCTATGTGGGGGTGTGCGTGTGTGCGAGTGTACGCTTGTGCGTGAGTGCGTGTGTGCGGGTATGCGTGTGTAGTTGTATGCGTATGTGCGTGTTTGCACTTGTGTGTGTATGCTTGTGTGCGTGTTTGCGTGTGTGCGTGTGTGCGCGTGTGTGCGCGTGTGTAGGCGTATGTGCGCTTGCGTGCTGCGTGTGTATGTATGCTAGTATCTACGCTCCAGAACGATCAAACGTATGTAATAGAAATTTCGTGTTTAAGCTTGGTTTCATTGATCATGGAGCGGGTTGGATTTTGGAAAAAATCCAGTGACAGAGGAGAGCATTGTCAACTTAAAGTAACTTGTTACTGAGACCACTTTTTGTTAATATCTTCTGTACAGTAACCTAGAACGATTGGGACTGACAGGTTTTAAGACCGAACAATTATCGAAAGTAGTTAGAGCACTAGAGCACTAGATGCGAGGCCATAAGATTTATTGTTTGCATTCCTCTAGTACACATTTTGGTAAGTATAAGACTCATTAGTAGTAATAGTAGATACTGTTAATTTTCTAAAGCACATTCGTAAAAATTCAAAAAGGGAGAGGGTAGCTAAAAGAAAAATTATTAATTAGCACGTTAGCATTCGTCAGTGGCATATAAAATGGACACAAAAAGTTTAAAAAATCCACTTGTACGATAGAAACACTTGATTTCCCAGATAAACTCATTGAAAAAGGAATATACAGTTTTCCTGCTACTTTCAATTTAGAAATAATTAAATAAAGGTTAATAACGACGAGTTAAATAGTTATTTATCCACACAAGAAAAACGCAAATTATTTAGAGAATACATAAAATGAATGGTATATGAATCAATTGCGTAACATAAGGGTTTTATTTAGGGTGAAATTATTATGTATATTTATGATATATACAAATTTTACTATGAAATTATAAATGTGGTCTAAAATTAGTTAGGTAAATCAAACTGCTCACGTCACAAGCTTTCTAATGTTCATTTAAGCTAAAACGACCCTTACAGAGAAAAAAATTATTGCATCCTTCTGAACTACCGCTTCACACTTTCCTGTCTAAATCAGCTAAATAAGCATGTACTACATATACACTAACCACCGTCTACTTGGAATACCGTTTTAGAATTCATTTGGCGTTAAATTCCTTTTTACAACAAAATTACTGCAACGCACTGACCTACCATTTAAATTTTCTTTCTGCGGGTATCCTCTAGTAGCATACACTACACGTAAACCAAGCGCCCTTTACTTAAAAAGACAGTCTTGACGGACAAAAATATTGCACTCGTCTAACATACCGTTTCACATTTTCTTCTCTAAAGTAATTTCCTAGTGGCATATATTACATGTACAACAAGGGTCGTAAAATATAAAAGCGTTCAGCAGTTCATTTAGGGTGAAATACCATATACGAAAAAAATCTACTGCGCCCTCCTGACCTACCGTTTTATATTATCTTTCCTAATGTTGTTTGCTAATAGCGTATATTACATCTACACCAAGTGCCGCTTTTCTTTTCTAAGGAAATTCCGTAATAGCGTATACTACATGTAGAATAGGCATCATCAACATGGAATGCAGTTCTGGGGTTCAGTTAGCGTTAAAACCCTTTATAGAGAAAAAATTACAGCTCCTTTCTGACACATTTTAAACATCTAGAATGCCTTTGTAGGATTAATTTTGTAGTAAAAAAACATTATTGCGTCCTTCAGAACTACCGTTTCACATTTCCTTTTATAACGTAATTCTATAATAGCTATAAATATTTGTACACCAAGCGACGTAAGCTTAAAATGATTTTATAATGTTCATTTTGGGTAAAAAACCCATTACGGAAAAAAATTACTGTGCTCTTCTGACTAATTATTTGGCATTTTCCTCTAGAATGCCTTTGTAGCGTTCATTATGAGGTTAAACCCTCTTGACCAAAAATTATTGTGCACTACAAACCAACCGTTTTACATTTTCTTTTAAAATGTAATCCTTTATAAGATATGAAATCGTCATTATTACACATCTAGAATACTTATTTTTTTGGATTTTGGATGGTGTGTTTTTGTATTTATGTAATACCAATTATGTTAAGGTAGCACAGTTAGCTTCGTAGTAACAATACTATCTTCCAAAATTGTCTAAGATGTTGAAACAATCTTGTGCAATTTGAAAAATTGAAAAGGCAAACATAAGCCTGTTTATGTTTGCGTTTTCTTTTCTAACTAGTTCCCGGTGTTGCGTTAACGCAACATGATTTTTTTAACCATTCGACGGTCACTTTTAAATTTTCGCGCCAATCCATCTTCGAGTCCGTGCACATTCGCCGGTCCGCCACGCCTGATCCGTTCGACTTTTTTTATTTTTCTCTTTTGATGACACATTTACAGATCAAGACCTTTTTTTAGGCACCTCAACCAAATTTTTACACCTAGCCTTTCTCTCAATTTAGTGGATACAGAAAAAACGCATTTCAAATTAGTGTGTAAATGCTCTGTGTATGTGAAGTTCTGTTAACGTAGAATGGCTGTACGATTCGTTTATAGTAAAACAATCTTGAGAAAGAAAATCATATTGCATGTTTCTGACCTACTGTTTCAGATTTTATTTGTTAAGCTACGTTCCTACCAGAATATACTATATGTACATGAAGAGCAATCAACTTAGAATGCCGTTCAATGCCGTTTAGTGAAAAAAAAATTATTGCCTCCTTGTGAGCTACTGTATTCACTTATTTTCTACGATAATCCTCTGAAATATATATGTGTAACCGCCGTTTACTTAAAATGCCTTTCTTTCATTTAATGTAGCACCTTCTACAGAAGAAGAAATCACTGCGCTCTTTTGACTTACCGTTCCGCATTATCCTTTCGAAGGTATTTATTGAATAGAGTTTTAAATTAACGCAACGTGGTGTGCATGTACTGTATTGTAGGTAGCGGACCGCCAAAATTTTACTATTGTAATAAACGTTTGTCAAATCGCCATTGTTACCGCGATAGAAAGATAATTAGTTGATTTTTAATATCTTGATAATACATCGTAATTTGCTAATGTTTTCAAAATATTTTATTTAAATATTTTTAGGTAAGAAATGTGAGAATGTATGTAACTGATATTTGGATAGGGCTGCAGGGGCGTAACGAATCATCGGAATTTCTTGTGTGCCAATTCTTAATGTAAAAATATCACTAGTTTAGCAAGTAATTGTGTTGGTACAGATCGCGATCAAAAGATATCTTTGTTTAGTACGTTGAAACCCGAGACGTAGGGTTTGTTACGGACGAATGCATATTTTTAAAATTAAGGTGTCGTGCAATAATTAATATGAAACTATGACGTAAATTAATGTTTCTTGTTTTTTATTACTTTTAAAAATGGAAGTTGGTTGCGGGAGTAAAGATAGTTAGGTTTGAAATCGGGGAAGAGTTAGTTACAGTTAGAGTGTCAATCGAGCCAGATCGATTTTGGAGTTAATTAAATACCTTCATTGTAAACCGTTTGCCTTCAAAAATATTTCGTGCGTGTACATTTTCTGTTGAATTAGCCAACACTAATTTGGCTTTTCTTTCGTGTGTTAGTTTTAATGTGTTTTTCAAACATTAATCTATAAATAATTGTCACTCGTTTTGAAGTTAAACCGCGTATGTTAACAAGTTGTGTCTGTGATCAAGTGTAGGTAGGGATTTTTATATAAATCAAGGCAGGCAGGAAATGATTCTAAAAGCCTATATAACCTATTAAAAAATTGAGCATTGCCTTGCAAAGGCATCTTATTCACACGCGGGCTCCTTAACCTGAAAGCTGTCAAAATGAAAGACAGTACAGGGCTCCCACACTCTGGTGTGTGAATTAGCATTGTTGGTTGTTGTTTATATTTATATTTGTGTAGAGGTGTGGCGTGAGCGAACGGGTACAGGATACCTCTCTGGTTACTAATTGTAATGTGCAATTTTCGAGTGTGTACATACTCCCGGGCTCACATGACCATTAAACACTTCGAATTTTATTATTGTTTTTATTGTTGTATAGATGCATGTGTAACCTGAGAAAGGAGCGCTGTATTTTTCTAACCCCCTCAAATTTATATATCGGTAACGATGTTGTGATCTGTTTATAACACTCTTGTAAGGCTTTGTTTTAATGAGTTTTTTTTGTGTCAGTTGTTAGGTAGAATTATTTACCTGCGAGTTGATTTCCCTTTGTATGTGATTTATTGTAATTTGACTTATGTATTTTGTGCTTTAGTGGTCACTAAACAATTGTGTCCTTGTCTATTTTCTTTTGTCCTTGCTTTTACCTTACTATCACCTGTGCAATTTTACTATTGTATTTTATATGTACCGTAATTCGCTTTATTCTTTTATGTGCTTATTTACTTAAAAATCGGCATGATTGGTTTAAAAGATTATTTATGATACAATCGTGGGTGTGACTACGTGGGGTTTCTTTTTTTTATTAGTGTGTTTATGTGTAACTAAACTGCTTTTTATTAATTTTCTCTTAATATTATAATTTTGCACGCACTTTAACTTGATTTAATGGTGTTTTGTTATATATTTAACCTTTCTTTGTTTTTTTGTGTTATTTCACTTATTAATGTAACTATGCAATTACTTATTTATGAATAAAGTGGGTTTTATTGGTTGTTCTTTCCCACAATAGTACATTAACTGGCTGAACCACCATTGCGCAAAGCTCGTTTATTTTAATTTGAGTAGTTTAATTGTTTTTTACCTGCCCCTCATGATGCAACACCTACCTCATCCAGCCTATCTGGTTCAGATAGCACAACGTCCTACCACTAGACGGCCACTTCGTTTGATCAGATTTGAGATTTGCGAGTAAATAAATACCAGACAGTAAATTTAATCTTTTAATTATTGTCAGGAAAATCAATTAGAGTAATAGTAACATTACTGTCAGTCAGGTCAAGATAAATCACTTAGCGATTGATTTGTTCTTGAATTTGCATTATTGCAAATAAGTTCAAATTACGCTTTTCAAGATAGGGTACCTGGGGGATGATACAGTATATACCTTAAAACTAAAGACGTTCTGTAATGGGCGTTCTACTCGGAATGAAAACTAGAAAGCTATTTTACGTTGCCGGCGGTTGGTGTACATGTAGTATACGCTATTAGATAATTACATTAGAAAAGAAAATGAGAAATGGTTCAAATTGATATGTAATATCTAAACCAGTCGACCTATTTTTTAATTTCTTAGAATTTCTTTGATTTATTAAATATAATGACCTCCTTTTGAATCATGGCGAAAGGGTAGCGTATCTGACCAACTATTTGATATCTTCTTTTCTAAAGTAATGCTCTAGTAGCATATACACGTACACAAAGCACCGTCAAGTTAGAATGCTGCCCTGAAGAATCCTTTCGCTGACACAACACACTACTAGTGCGACGAAATTTCTCAACAATTGCTAACATTAAGCTTTTACTGAGTTTAACACGAGCGTAATATTATGACAGTTAATGACGAACAAGCCAAACATAACAAACACCTATCGCCGAAGACATTCCATGCCCTTCATATTACGGTACTGTTTATTTTAGTGAATACCGCCGTGTAATCTAATGAATCACATTTTCTTTTATAATTTAAAGTAGATACTACATATATACCAAGCGCCGAAAATTTAAAATGCCTTTCTAGTGTTCCTTCTTGGTAGAACACCCTTTACGGAAAAAAAAACGTCCTGCGGCCTTCTGACTTAATGTTTCATCTTTTCCTTTTTAAGGTAATCCTATAAACACATATGCAACATGCACGCAAAGTACAATTACCCTAGCCCCACTTTGGGGGAATACATTCTTGACAGAAGAAAAACTATTGCACCCTTCTGGCCTACCGTTTCACATTTAGTCCCTAATAAAATATACTATATGTACACAAAGCGCAATCAACATAGAATGCCATTCTGGGGTCCATTTAGGAAAAACACTCTTTACATCCTCCGAAAAAAAATTATTATCTACTTCTGACTTGCTGTTACATAGTTTCCTTTTGACTGTAATCCTCTAATAGCATTTAATACATCCTTTATAGCATATATTTCGGGTACACCAAGCGCTATTAACTTAAAATATCTTTCTTTTATTTAATGTAAAGCTCCCTTTACAGAAAAAAAATCACTGGAACCTTTTGACTTACCGTACCGCGAAGGTATTTCTCGAATAGTGTTTTGGGTTAACGGCAGGTGATGTGTATGTAATAGACGTCGTTAGTGGATTACCACAAAAAGGACGATGTGAAATGGTATGTCAAAAGGCTGCACTAATATAAGTTCTGTAAAGGGAGTTTTACCCGGAATGAACCCTAGAACGATATTATAGGTTGACGGCGCTTGGTGCACATGCCGTATACGCTATTAGAGAATTACCTTAGAAAGGATTCAGAATGATATGTAAGAACCAAACCAGTTTAGCTCTACCATACGTAACTATTTTTTTATAGAATTTCCTCTTTTTGATCGATTGAGGGGCAGGTCCCTTTTTAACACATCATCTCGTATATTAATTATTTTAATAAATTACGTAAATGTTTCGTGTTTATAAAGAAGTTCCTTTTTTGTCCTGCTTCTGACGTTTAATTGTTTAGAAGGAATTAATTAAAGTCTATAAAGTATGAAAAATATAGCGCGACCTTCAGATAAGGCACATTAGGATTACATCACAAGTGCTTTACGAGACTTTTCTAGCATTTTTGTCTACTAAAGTAAATTGCACCCGATCCCTCTTATGAGTCAATATAAATTATCAAGTATAGCGCGACAAGAATTTACTTACAACGGTGTCTTGTACGTGTGAAAAATAAATATGTCGGTATCTATGGATTGCACTAGTAAGGTAATAAAAAGTTGCTTCCAACATGCATGTGCTAGAACCAAATCTGAAGGTATTGTGTGTAACATTTTACAAGCAGAGACATTAAGCTCCATACAAACGATTTTGGAACGAACAATTTTTAACAACCTATACCGATTGTTCAAATCACGGAAGCGTAAAAATTTGTCCCACACTCGTAAGATATTTTATGAATATAAAGTAAAACTTTTGGAAGTTCAGATATTATATCCGAATATATTACTGAAACGGTTGACAAAGACGAATCAACAACAGAAGTAATGGCAATGTGCGCTGACAACACAAATTAAAATAGTTGGGGTAAATTGTGCAGCTCATATCCTTCATAACTATATTCAAATATCACCAGACTGCTTGCCTATTGACACCAAAGCCATTGTAATGAAAATCTATGACCATTTTTACATATACACTGTTTGAGTTGAACAATTAAAAGAATTTTGTGAGGAAGCGTAAGCTGCAAAATATTTTTAATAGTTTCATAAAAGTTCCTAAAGAGTTTTTACCTAAAATAATTAGGGAAGCAGGAATTCGAGACTTCATGATTTCCCGTTGGATTTCCTATGGTGCGCCTGACATTCACCACCCGGTAGATGATTCGGAACTTTTTCATGAAATTGCAGCCAGTCAAAAAATAAAAGAATGCTATGAAGTTTCTGTTTTTATTGACAAACTTTTTAACCACTTCAAGAGTGAAGATATACCTCACAACAACATATTAAAAAATGTCAAAATGTTCATGTGTTTACTGGGATCCAACGTCGGTACGGAGAGGATTTTTTCGGACATGAATAAAATTTCAGTAAAGTGCAAGGTAAAATCGTTTTTAATACTACGTGCAATTAATAATACATTGTAAAAAAACTGTTTTAAATAATACTTGTGTTCGTATAAAATTTACTATTACTATTTTTGGAATTCGTTTGAATTTTACCGAGTAAGGTTATCATATACTCGAGGTGATAGTAGACGACCGCGGTGCTGTCCGGAGTCGTCAAACTATCGCATAAATATCATGTTCCCAATACAACAAGTATTAGCGGGTGCTAACCAGAGTAATGGTACTATCTTCGCACATACTCGACTATGAGAAATTATTAACCTAAAATTGCAAGTATGCACTTTACAGGCACAAAACCAGGAGCTACCGCATACAAATAGAATGACAGTGCCAACAAAAATGATCTTATAGCCCACTAAATTCCGATGAGGAAAAGAATCTCGTTTCTAGTGAGACTTGTTAAGTTTAATAAGTAATGAAAAAAGTTATGATGAATTTAAAATAAACTACAAATTAATAAATTTAATTGCAACGCTAATATGTTGGATAATAAACAAATCAAAGTGAATGTTAATACTGACAAGGAACACTGAGAATTAACATCATTAATAAATAAAATCAAACTAGAGTGGCATACATATGAGAATAAAGCAACTAGAACCATACGCCTTGATAGGCTAGCAGCCAGAAGCACTGGTTCCATCCCAAAGCAGAAATAAATTCATAGGCCAAAGAGCACTAAGAATTGTCATGTGGAATGCCAACGACGTTCTCAATAAAATACACTCTTTGGAAGTTTTCCTCAGCCTCTAGAATATATATGTATGTCTTATTTCAGAGGATACAAAACTTTCCACACAATCCACCCGGATAACCAAGCAAATGGGTGGAGTGCGATTATTATCAAAGAATCCATTAACTACATCAAAGAATACCACTTACAACGTGACATGCAACTTACTGTGGTAGGGATCAAATCCACCAAACAAAAACTCGCAGTTGAAGCAATCTACTGTCCTCCCAGGTACAATCTTAAACAACAAGATTATAAAATTCCCTTCCAACAGCCAGACGAAAGGTTCATCTTAGGTGGTGATTTAAACGACAAACATGTTGACTGGGGTTCACGATTAACCACCACCAAGGGCAAAGAATTAAGACAAGCTGTTCAAGAAGTAGGATGTAATTATCAAACTACAGGTAAGCCCACATATAGGTCACCTGACATCTACAATATCCTACATGTTGGATCTCTTCATATCACGAAAAGTTCCACCAAATGTTATGGAGCTGGAGGAAAACTTTGACCTGAAATCTGATCTTTCAGCAGTCATTGTGGCGCTTAGTGAGAAGATAATAAAATATGAAACACGACCAGCATTAGTAAATAAAACCACAGACTGGAAAAGCTTTAAAATAGACCTACAGAAATATATCAACCTACGTGTTAGCCTAACAACAAAAGAGGAGTTAGAAGTCGAAGCTGAAAACTTTATTAAGGCCATACAAGCACCAGTATATAACAATACGAGGGAAATTACGCATAAAACCAAAGGAGTTAATTACCCAATATAAATCAGACAGATAGTCAAGGAAAAGAAGAAAGCCAGAAGAAGATGGCAACAGTCGCGAAATTCATCAGACAAGACTGTTCTAAATAATAAAACACAATGACTTAAAAAAAAATACAAAAGCTTACAGAAGAATCTCTCAACCATATGTTTGACAAGACAAACGGCAAACGAAGAAACTCACTACTCGCTTTGGAGAGCTACCAAGAGAATCAAAGACCTATATCGTCAATACCACCAGTTAGAAATGGAAATGGTCCATAGGCCAAAAACAATAAACAAAAAGCTGATTTGTTTGCTGAACATCTAGCATACATGTCCACTCCTAACGAAACGCAAGTGAATAATACCTTGAATAACAGTACTAACAGAAGAACAGGAAACATCACCTCAGTCGCCCCAAAGGAAGTAGCTACGGAAATAAAAACAAATATAACCCAAATAAAGCGCCAGGATACCTACGGCTTAATTACTGGCAAAATTCTGGGAGGGTGGGTGGGTGGGTGCGTGCGTGGGTCGGTGGGTGCGTGCGTGGGTGGGTGGGTACGTGCGTGGGTGGGTGGGTGCGTGCGTGTGTGCGTGTGTGCGCGCGTGCGTGCGTGCGTGCGTGTGTGTGCGCGTGTACGCGTGTGTGCGTGTGTGCGTGAGTGCGCGTGTGCGCGTGTGCGTGTATGCGTGTGCGTGTGTGTGCGTGTGTGCGTGTGCGTGTGTGCATGTGTGCGTGCGTCCGTGCGTGCGTGTGCGTGCGTACGTGCGTGTGCGTGCGCGTACGCGTGCGGGTGCGCGTGCGCGCGTGCGTGTGCGTACGTGTGCGTGCGTGTGCGTGCGTGTGCGTGCCTGTGCGTACGTGTGCGCGCGTGCGTGCGTATGTGTGTGCGTGCGTGCGCGTGTGCGCGCGTTCGCGCGTGCGGCCGTGAGTGCGTGCGAGCGAGCGTGCGTGTTTGTGTGTGTTTGTGTGTTTGTGAGTGTTTGTGTGTTTGTGTGTGTTTGTGTGTGTTGTGTGTGTTTGTGTGTGTTTGTGTGTGTTTGTGTGTGTTTGTGTGTGTTTGTGTGTGTTTGTGTGTGTTTGTGTGTGTTCGTGTGTGTTTGTGTGTGTTTGTGTGTGTTTGTGTGTGTTTGTGTGTGTTTGTGTGTTTGTGTGTGTTTGTGTGTGTTTGTGTGTGTTTGTGTGTTTGTGTGTGTTTGTGTGTGTTTGTGTGTGTTTGTGTGTGTTGTGTGTGTTGTGTGTGTTTGTGTGTGTTTGCGTGTGTTTGCGTGTGTTTGTGTGTGTTTGTGTGTGTTTGTGTGTGTTTGTGTGTGTTTGTGTTTGTGTGTGTGTTTTTTTTTTTGTTTTTTATGATTGTGGACCTGAACAGGCTAAATAAGGCCTATCGTGCTAAAGCACTCAGGAACACTTAGGAGGATGGATAGAGGGATAATGAATTGCCAATAGATGCCTATGAACAGCTACCTTAAATTTTCTTATACTATAAGTGAGAGGAAAACAGGAACTAGGGAGATCATTCCAGAGTTTAGAAGCCGTGTAGAAAAATGTGGATTGCGCCCGTTTGGTACGACAAGTGGAGATTTGTACTGCATACTGATGATGTGATTGAGCGAACCGAGTGTTTCTCGCAAAGATAGCCGGAGATGGTATCAAAGAATGTAATTCACCAGCACAATAGCCGTTGTAATAACGATAATACAAAGAAAGAACTGAAACCATCCTTCTATGCTCAAGGGACTGTATGTGAGAAGTTAAAGACGGGTCATTTATAAAAATAATCGCTCTCTTTTGAATACGATCAACGATATCGAGAGCGTATTGGGGAGCACTAACACAAAGGTGAGAATTATATTCCAGATGAGGCCGAATTTGGGCCTTATACAGCAAAAGGAGTTGTCGAGAGGTAAAGTACTGGTTAGATCTGTACAAAAAGCCTATTTTACGAGCAGCTGTTTTGGTAGCTGACAGAAGATGGTCAACCCATGAGAGATTTGAAGATACAGTCATACCCAACAGAGTAATAGAGTCTGAAAACTTAAGAACTGAGCCATTCATACTTACAACAGGAAATGATCGATCTTTTTTGGCGGACATAAGGCAACACTGAGTTTTGTTAGCATTAAATTTAACTAGATTATTGCTTCCCCATTCGAGAATACGTTGAATGTCTTTGTTGATTGAATTTGCCATTTCAGCTTTAATTTCTTGATTTGACATAGAAGGTGGATTATCACTATGAGTAGACTGAGATGAACTACAGTGAAGAGTGCTATCGTCAGCAAAGCAATGGATGGGGTTAGTTGTTGAAGAAATAAGGTCGTTGATGTACAGCAGAAAAAGTGTAGGCGCTATAACGGATCCCTGTGGTACGCCCGCGTTAATGCTAACTTCTTTTGAAAAAAAGCCATCAACTACGACACGTATTCGTCTTTCATCAAGGAAACTAGAAACCCAGTTGATGAGCGCATCATTTAACCCAAACGAGGTGAGTTTAGCAAGTAAACACTTATGCCAAACTTGGTCAAATGCCTTTGAGAAATCTAAAGCGACTACAACTGTTTCACCGGACTGCTCTACTGTATTGTTCCAAACTTGGGTCACATATGAAAGAAGATCGCCTGTTGAACGACTTTGCCTAAACCCATATTGATGGTCACTAAGGAGTTTGTTAGTTTCAAGAAACGTGAGCAGTTGCTGATTGATGGCTTTTTCCATGATTTTAGACAAAATGGAAGTGATGGCAATTGGTCTGTAATTTGAGGGATCGGTCTTATCACCTTTTTGGGAATAGGTTGAACATTTGCTAACTTCCATGTTGAAGGAATTCCCAGAAGATATAGAGATCGTATAGAGCTTAGATAGGACTGGTACTAGTTCGGGGGAACATTTCTTTAAGACAATAGCTGGGATACCGTCTGGGCCAGTCGCCTTATTGAGATCAAGCCTACTGATGATCGATTTCAAGAGCTTGTACCGAAAATGAATTGGTTTCATAACGTATGAAGAAGAGTTGACTAGGGGCACATCTTTTCCAGAATCATTGAGACACGAGTTTGATGCAAACAAATCCACAAAAACGTTGGCTTTGTCTACAGAATCAGCAACTACCGATCCGTCAATAGATGTGAGGGGGAAATGAAGATGTTCCAAAGTTTTTACTAGTGGCTTTAGCTAAAGACCAAAATTTACGACTGCCTAAAGGAGATGTAGTTCATTCCATTGTCGTTGTTCGAACAACTTTTTAGTTTTAGTGATGACACGTTTGCAGATATTTCTAGTACCAACGTACTCTACATGACTGTCAACCGATTTATTAGATTTCCATTTAATGTAACATTTATTTTTTAAAGATATTGCATCAGAACAAGCCTTGTTGAACCAGGGTTGGGAACGTGAATGACCTACACGGTACTGTTTTTTCGGAATGTATAACTCCATTCCCATGAGGATGACTTCAGATACTGAAAGAGCGATGTCCGAAGAAGAGGACGACTTAAAACAATATTCACGCCATGGAAAGGTTGCAAAGAAATCCCGTAAATCACTCCATCGAGCTGACTTAAAACACCACAAGGTTCTATCGGTTTTGCGAACAACAGTGGAATTAGGTACAGTAGAAATGATTTTTATTAGACAATGGTCGGAAAGACCTAAAGGCGAAAGAACGGAAGTTTTATAAACAAGAGGGTTTGATGTAAGAAAGAGATCTAGAAGATGTGGAGTATGGTTAGGGTTATCAGGGATTCTTGTGGGTTCAGAAATAATTTGTGTGAGATCACATGAAATAGCAAATGTTTCTGCACTATGACCAGCGGGATTTGTAGTAGATGAAAATTGAAGCCAATTAGAGTTATGAACATCGAAATCGCCTACAAATGAGATATCGCAAGATGGAAACTGAGACAGGAGATAGTCAACTTTCGTACTAAGGTAATCGAAGAAGTCTTGAAAGTTGCTGTCATTAGGAGACCTATAAATGCAACAGTAGAATTTCACAAAATTAGGACCAGAATGTTTAAACCAAATCACGTCAAAATTTTTATTTTCTAAGAAAGAAACCCTCTTGCAAGCAATTCTGTCCTTGATGTAGGCACATACGCCTCCTTTATATCGAAAGTTAGAGTGAAGATGGTATTGAGGAAATTGCAAGTCGGGTGACTCGGAGCTTTCCGAGGAGACTTGTGTTTCAGACAGAAACAATATATCAGGTTGTAATTGTTCAAGATGTTGGTGAATAGCATTAATATTAGACCTGATACCGAGGATGTTGCAGTAGTGAATCAGAAAGTTGATACTTTCGATGACCGAGGTCGCTTGGGCCCTGCCCTCCCGGACATCCGAATGGGGCAGGATTTTACGTCCGGAATTTATAACCCTAGAAACCACAGCCATCTTATTTTTTAATTTGGGACTTTTAATCCGATAGGAAGAAAGTGAGGGCGAGAAGGAAGAATAAGGATGAGAATAGATTGAGGATGATGGAAAAGGTAACCGGCAGCCCTTACCGAGCTCAGAAAATCGGAGACCCAATATTAAGGAGCCCATGGTAAGGGTGGTTTGTGTTTGTGTTTGTGTTTGTGTTTGTGTTTGTGTTTGTGCTTGTGCTTGTGCTTGTGCTTGTGCTTGTGCTTGTGCTTGTGCTTGTGCTTGTGCTTGTGCTTGTGCTTGTGCTTGTGCTTGTGCTTGTGCTTGTGCTTGCGCTTGCGCTTGCGCTTGCGCTTGCGCTTGCGCTTGCGCTTGCGCTTGCGCTTGCGCTTGCGCTTGCGCTTGCGCTTGCGCTTGCGCTTGCGCTTGCGCTTGCGCTTGCGCTTGCGCTTGCGCTTGCGCTTGCGCTTGCTTGCGCTTGCGCTTGCTTGCGCTTGCGCTTGCGCTTGCGCTTGCGCTTGCGTTTGCGTTTGCGTTTGCGTTTGCGTTTGCGTTTGCGTTTGCGTTTGCGTTTGCGTTTGCGTTTGCGTTTGCGTTTGCGTTTGCGTTTGCGTTTGCGTTTGCGTTTGCGTTTGCGTTTGCGTTTGGTTTGTGTTTGTGTTTGTGTTTGTGTTTGTGTTTGTGTTGTGTTGGTGTTGGTGTTGGTGTTGGTGTTGGTGTTGGTGTTGGTGTTGGTGATTGTGTTTGTGTTTGTGTTTGTGTTTGTGTGCGTGCGTGCGTGCGTGCGTGCGTGCGTGCGTGCGTGCGTGCGTGCGTGCGTGCGTGCGTGCGTGCGTGCGTGCGTGCGTGCGTGCGTGCGTGTGTGTGTATTTGTGTGTGTGCGTGCGTTCGTACGTGAGTGCGTGTGTGCCTTCGTGCGTGCGTGTATGTGTGTGTGTGTGTGTGGGTGGGTGGGTGCGTGCGTGCGTGCGTTCGCGCTTGCGCGCGTCCATGCGTGCGTGTGTGTCTATGTTAACTCCGCTTAATTGGCGCTAATTTCCACGTTGGCGCACACTAGGCATGATCACACCCTCAAAGCAAACAATCACAAGCGAAAACAATAAAGAACTGAAAAACAATCTCGCACAATATACACCTGACGAAATTGTTCGAAAAACTGAACGAACTGTCAGATAAGCCATTACGACTTGATCCATATGAATGAACTTTCAATCAATTGCTACCTTTTAGTAGTTAAACGTTGCAACAAATTCCTACCCTTTCTTAGTGTTTCCATGTCACTGAGTATATGTGTGTGTGTGGATCTATGATAGTATCCACGATAACTCCAGAACGAAAATACTTACGTACTTAAAATTTTGTGTTTAAGCTTGTTTTCATTTGGTTTAGAGCTGATTAGATTTTCGGATAAATCTAGCGGTGGAGAGGGGGGGGGGTTATTAGGGGCAGTTTTTGGTTTTTATTAAATAATTCGAAAACAGCTGCATATTTCAAATATATAGAAATACCAAGATATAGTCCTTAAACATAGCGATTAATTATGTTTTATGGAATTTTTTAATATGACGCGTAATTTAGCGGCAAAAAAATTCCTAAGGTATAATTTAATGATCTGAATTACGATTAATTTTATAAGTAAAAGTGTAGATGTATTTTTTAAAGAAAATTTAATTTTACATAGATTTTCTTTATATAGTTTTTTAATGTAAAGCGAAATAAATGTAAAAAATAAATAAATATGATTGAAAGTGCTGAAGCTGTATTATAGATATTTTTATGATACAGATATTATTCTAACTAGATTGTTGTTTTTGATTTTACAATGTTGCCTGTTTTCGTTATGAACGTATAAAAAAGGGTTGGATAGTTATCCTAAAAAAATTAAAATTAAAATTATTTCGTTTCTTTTAATTTAAGTTAGAATCTAGATGTCTATTAGTCTCTGTCTGTCATAAAGTTTTAAACGTCTGTTTGACATCGATTATTGTTTTTGCGTTTACAATGTTGTCTATTTTCGTAATGAACTTCTTATAAAAGGGGTCACAAAATTATTCTATTTTTGCGCGACTAAATTCATTAAAAAGATTTAAATATATTCTGAATAAATAACGATATGTACATATGTATATTAGTCTCCTTATATCAAGTTGTCTTAATGTAAAAATTTGTATTTCGTTGATATAACAATTTGTAAATAACTGGAGTCATTACAGTTTTTTGGGAAAATAACATTGAAAACTAGAATGAATAATTTAAGTGAATCTGAAAAATTTCTTGCACACATTGTAGAAGATTACATATTAAAGTAAAGATACATTAGTAAATTATTATATTTTTTATAGGTAGGTATAATATTAGGAATAGCTGGTGCATGTAGACGAGAAGAGTTATATAATATAAAAATAGAAGACTTTGAGGAACGTGATTGTAAAAATACCTCAAACGGAGACAAACATTCAGCGATCATTTGTTGTTATTAACATTGCACATAGTAAAGTTAACTATTTGGACATATATTACAAATATAAAAATGTCAGTCCAAAAAATGCAAAATCATTTCATTTCTTTTTAAATTATCGAAATGGGAAATGCACTAATATTGGAAAGGGTACATTAGTTAACGACAAGGAAACTCATCCACAAGAGTCGTACGAGGTTCCAGTAGATACTAAATTATATCAAATTAAATATAAATTAATTTACATAAAAAATTAATAAATTAAATAATAAATTGGTACTGACATTTTTTCATCGGCATCTGTTTTCCAACATAAGCTTCCGGTGGCAATTGGAAATTGTAATAAATGTACTTTCAATATTTATGTTAATAGGTAAATTATAAAAATTGTTATTATTTAAAATTGAATAAATTTACTTACGGTTATAGAACGCTAAAATACTTACCGTCGTACTTATTCTTAGCAACTAGTAAACAAAACTTACTATCGTGGAAACAGACGAGGTAAACAACCAGATAGAGCATAGTCGCGCAAAAATGTTTTTAAAATTATTTCATTTTTCTTATTTTCATTTTGTATGTTGGAAGGTCGTGTGGTGGTCCACACCAGATATTTTAGGATAATTATGCAACCTCTTTTATAAGAAGTTCATTACGAAAATAGACAACATTGTAAACGCAAAATCAATAATCTGTGTCAATCAGATGTTTACAACTTCGTGACAGACAAAGGTTAATAGACGTTTAAAACTTCATGTCAGATAGAGATTAATAGACATAAATACATAACGTAAACAAAAATTCCAAAGTCGCCCGCTTCTATAAAAATATCGGTAATACATCTTCAGCATTTTCAATCATTTTATTTAATTTTTACATTTTTGTAATGAAAATTTATGTAAAATAAAATTTTCTTTAAAAAATACGTCTAGACTTTTTCTTATAAAATTAATTGTTATTCAGATAATGAAAAATTTGAACACTTAAATTTCACATTAGAAATTTTTTTGTCGCTAAATTACACGTCGTATCAAAAAATTGCATAGAACATAATCGATACGCCTAAGGTCTATATCTAGGTTTTTTTATATCTTTAAAATATTCAGCTGTTTTAGAGATATTTGATAAAAACCAAAAACTGCCCCTAATAAACCCCCCTCCCTTCCGCTGGATTTATCCCAAAATCTAATCAGCTCTAAATCAAATAAAAACAAGCTTAAATACAACATTTTTAGTACGTGGGTATTTTCCTTCTGGAGTTATCGTGGATACTAACATACATCCACACAGACACACACTCATACACACATTTTGGCGAAACTTGACTAAAAGTTGTAAAAAAAATAAGTCGATTTAGCAAGAGTGACTAAAAGTCGATTGCATAACCTTCTGTACCTACATATAGGGTGGCGTATTAGTGTGACAAAGTCCCATATCTCCTTTATTTAAAGAGATACAAAAAAAAAAATTATATACAAAATATTTTTAATTATACAGGGTAGATCATAAAAGCTTAGAAGTAATTTAAATTTTTTTTAAAATAGAAAACCCTATATAGTATTACATATTTAGATTCTACATACAATTTTAGACACATTTTATGTATAATATCCAACCGTTTTTGACAAATTTCAAATTTTTTGTCAAAAATGACGTTTGCAGACCAAAACATAGGTGGAAATCTTTTCTAAACGAAGCCTTTATCAATTAGTTATGGTTGGTTTCCTTGGAAATGGGGACCTACTCTAATGGGCTGTATTGATATTTTTGTAATACATTCATACAGGGTGATCAAAAATGGACAATAAAATTAATTAAAATTAAAATTATTTAGCATTAAAAATATGGGTGACTTTGTATAAGAGTGTATATTCCAAAAAATTGTAGTTTTTGAAATAATGACAATTAAACATTTTTTTATTGTAAAAAGGCTATACGGCTTTCAAGTTTTGTTGTTAGTTGGCCGTGACGGCGAGGCGTGGCATATAAAAATAATAGAGATCATCAGAAATGTCATTATTTATTGTCAGTTGATAATTTGTGTGATGTATTAGTGTATTTTATAGCAAATTGATTTAAAACTTGAATTAAAATTGTAAATAATGAATTTATCGCAAGCCAAGATGGTTGATATGATTTTTTTTTGGGGGAACTAGTGATAAGAATACGCTCTTAGCAAGAAGACTGTATCAACAACGGTTTCCAGAGAAACGGCAACCTGAAAGAAGGGCATTTGAAGAGCTTTTGGAACGTTTTGAAAGAACTGGCAATGTGTTATATGAAAAAAAATACTAGGGAAAAACGTACACAGAGTGAGGAAAATCAATTAAATGTACTATTAACAGTTACCGAAAATCCATATATTGGATAACGACCCATTTCTCAGCAGGTTGGTGTTGAACGACGTACGGTACAGCGGATATTGAAGTCTCAAAAAATGCACCCCTATCACATTCAACTACTTCAAGAGTTGGTTCCTGAAGATTATCAAAGACGACTGGAATTTTGTCCATGGGCTCAAAACAAAATAAACCAACAAAGAAATTTTGTTCATTTGATTTTATTTACAGATGAGGCCACATTTTACAGAAACGGAAGTGTAAACAGGCACAATTTTCATTACTATTCTACCGAAAATCCACATTTTGTAAGATATACTTCTCAAACTAGATGTTCTTTAAATGTTTGGGGAGGTGTGGTCGGTAATCATGTAATTGGACCATATTTTTTTGATCAACGAGTAATAGGGGAAGTATACTTAGACTTTCTGCAAACCCATCTACCTAATTTGTTGCGTCAAGTGCCACAGGATACGCAACAAGAAATGTGGTTTCTTCATGATGGGACCCCAGTACATCATACAGGTCCGATAATAACTTTTTTAAATGCTAGATATCCAGAATGTTGGATTGGGAGGGGAGGGCCTGTTGCTTGGCCTGCTAGATCCCCAGATCTTACTAAAATGGACTTTAGCATATGGGGGTACGTCAAAGAGCAGGTTTATAAAATACCGCCTACAACAAAGGAAGACATAAAGATTAAGATTAGAAACTGTTTTCAAAGCATTAGTGTTGAAATGTGTAGAAATTCAAGCAGCGAATTTGAGAGACGTATTGCATTGTGTGTTCAAGAAAGGGGCTGACATTTCGAACAACTTATTAGGTAGTACGCATTTGACGTGTTTCTAGTACTTTTATCTGTATAATTAATTACAGGTTTAGTTACATTAGAGGTGTTAAGTTTATGATTAGGATTAGGACATAATTTGTTGAATCAAAAAAATATTGTCTTTACTTTAAGTTCGTTTAATAAAATAATTATTTATATGGGGTTCAATAAATTGTAATATTTCGATCTGAAGTACTCGATTTTTTTTTGTTTCGCCGCGCCCCGCCGTCACGGCCAACTAACAACAAAACTTGAAAGGCGCATAGCCTTTTTACAATAAAAAAATGTTAAATTGTCATTATTTCAAAAACTACAATTTTTTGGAATATTCACTCTTATACAAAGTCACCCTTATTTTTAATGCTAAATAAGATAGAATTAAAAAAATAGGGGGTTTCCATAAAAAAAAATGACTTTACAAGTTTTTTTGAATCTACTTTTTATTGTCCATTTTTTATCACCCTGTATGAATGTATTACAAAAATATCAATACAGTCCATTAGAGTAGGTCCCCATTTCCAAGGAAACCAACCATAACTAATTGATAAAGGCTTCGCTTAGAAAAGATTTCCACCTATGTTTTGGCCTGCAAACGTCATTTTTGACAAAAAATTTGTCAAAAACGGTTAGACTTAGGTATAGGACATTATACATAAAATGTGTCTAAATTTGTATGTAGAATCTAAATATGTAATAATATAGAGGATTTTCTATTTAAAAAAAAATTTAAAATTACTTCTAAGCTTTTATGATCTACCCTGTATAATTAAAAATATTTTTGGAATATGCACCAAAACATATCTTACAACTTTTATATTTAATTTTTTTTTTGTATCTCTTTAAATAAAGGGGATATGGGACTTTGTCACACTAAGACGCCACCCTGTATGTTGGTTGGAAGGTAAAAATGAATAAAATTTGAACCAGCGAAAAACCTAACCTGGCTGTAAGAACTTTAAAATGACTTTTAATGACAAAACATACTTTTGAAATGAATTGCCTTGAATTTTTTTAAGTATCCCAAGATCGCCCAGATATTTTACGAATGATGCATTCAATGGAAAAAGATACAAATGAGTAATGTTTCGCTCACCATACACACTTTTAAAAACCGAAATAAAATACAGAATTAGATTTATTTATTTTTTTGTATGCCATAATTGCATTATGAAACGGGATGCTTAAAAACTTACAACATTTGTCATTTAGACTAGAGCTTAAGAACTGTTGTATGTAATTTAAAATAAATTTCTCCCTCTCCTTCCCGTTCCTGAGGAGTATTTCTAATGCGTTCATGTCCCGTATTTCCTATTTACATAAACGGTCACCTTAAATTGCAGTGTTCCTAATCTATGAATTTCGATAAAAAGGTAGCGGCGTACTATTTACATAACATTGTAACTAAAGGAGCGAGAACTACATCAACAACTTTATGCAAGGTTCTAAGTAGTACTCCAAATTAAACACCCTGTGCATTTATAATAATAATTATAATCCTTGTCCCACTAATAATAAAAAAAAAAAACAAATTAGTAGTAATAGCTGAATAACCAAAACAGTAACAAAACATTAATCTAAACGAGGAGACACATGCCTATCAATAAGTAATTGATATCGAGTCACTCCAGATATGAACAAAAATACTAATTTTATAATAATACACCAATAAAATATTTCCCAAAAATAAACGGGTACACTTATTCTGAAATTTGAAAAATATTGACATACCATTGTTGTGCGAATTGGTGTATAATATAGTCGGCTGCATTGATGTTGATCCTGCAGTACCATTAATTACCATTAACACTTGATTTTCCATGTACCACAATTTTCTAAAACATTTTCACTATAATTTCCATGTATAAAACTAACTAAAGAGGTTTTGAGTATTCATAATAATCAAAATGATTGTTCGAAAGTTATTATAGAAATGAGGAATGAGAATATTATTTATAAAATAGTGCATGTTGTTTACATAAGTTAAAAGAATTGACCTCAAAATTATGTCTGTGATTGTTCCACATCACTTATTAATGCGCACGCAATATCTTATTATCACTAAGTCAATTTTACATACTTGTGGGTTTTTGTATTTAGTTATCGTTCAATAAATTTCTTATAAAAGTTTTGGCACGTGGATTGTTATATTAATTAATACTTGATTATTCTTTACCTCGTTGCTGTTTAGTAGTGATTAAGTTAGAAGCAACAAATCTGTTCGGGAATTGAATGATTACCAATCCATTTAGGCTAGTGAAATTAGGGTTAAAAAATGGACTAAGTCGAAGGGTATCAAACTTGACATACTTAAGGGAAAGTTCCTGATTATTATACTACAACTCCATATAAATTACTGGTGAGCTCGCTACGGTAGGTAGATAATTGCCGCACAAAAATTAGTTGTTTGTAAATAGCTGTTTGGCATCCTTACATCAGTAGCAGAATTAAAAAGAGCACAAAAAAGGTTTGATACATTATTTAAAACAAGATAAAAAGTTTGAATGTAGGAAACTTTTGTTAGAATATGGTGTTTGCGATTATTGCGATATGCTCTATGATGATCTTGCAACCAATTTATTACAGATTGCAATTTATTGGCAGATTCACTACTGTGGGTATCTGCACACCTTAAAAAAGATTGGGTGAAAGGAACTAGATAGGAAAAATGTGATGTTGCCATCACATGACTTTCTTATGCTTGTGTACTGGATGATTCAAATTCGAGCTTAAGCATCGGGATTTCGCTTATTATACGAGATAGAACATATGTTTTTGGCACTGAAAAAAAACGAGCTTTATTATTAAAAATTTTAAAAGTGTAATGAAACATTCTTAAGACAGTTTTTCATATCTAATAACCATGTGTTTTCAAAAATACCATCAGACGTTTCGGTTTCGCGGTACCGTCATCAAGTTCATTCTTTCTTATGATCTTTGATATTTACATCCATTGATAGGATATTTTAAGCCATTTTTAATGATATAGCATGTTCCATAACTAACTTGATTTACAAGAAAAATAGTAAAAATACGTAACAAGTATAAACTAGATGAATGCCAGTGCATTACAGGACTTTGTTACTAAAAAATGTATGGGGTATTTTTATGTCTTTGAAATATTTAATGAAAACCAAACATGACCCTATTAATCCCCCCCTCACCAAGACATCCTCACATCATGACTGATCTTGACAAAACTTGGCCAAAAGTTGTAAAATGAGCTAATAAGTCGATTTCGCGATAATGAAGAAAAAGTCGCTTGCATAACCTTCTATACCTACATATGTATACAGGGTCCGCCTTTGGGAGCTGATCCTATGAGTATCTGCTAAACCAAACTTACTACAATTTTGAAAATTTGGTGACAGGGTAATGATGTTAGGGCTAACTCATCTAAAATATTTTCACGTTCGTACCACTTCCGGTTATACAGGAAGTCGGTACTTAGTCGCTTATTTTAAATGCAACACCCCGAATATTAATACATTTTTGGATTCTATGTCGAATTTTAAGATAAGTTTGTTAAATAAACTAGATACGAAATTTCAGTCGTTTTCAAAAAAACATTTTTCTGAAAAAATTGACTGATGCGGTCTTAGTAATAACTCGTTAATTGTTCTGTTCCTGTGAAACAATTTGAATAAAACTTTGAGGTGTTGTAGGCAAAGGTTTATTGCAACCGTCTGCAAAAAATGACATTTGTATTTTTCATAAAAATAAAATTATGAATGTCTAAACTTGACTATCAAAAAATGCAAGTTACTCAAAAAAATCAAATGGAAACCCCTATTTTTTATTACTCAGATCGATTTAACGTCAAAAATTAAGGTAAGTTTGTTTAAAACTTTATTTGCCTAAACGTAACAGTTTCATACTTATTATCAAAAAAGTCCCAATTTTAAAATTTGTGATAAAAATGAGCTACATACTTAAATCTAGTATTCCTTGTTCGTGGTCACCATGGAAACCAAATAATTGAGAATTGAAATAAAGAAAAATATTTGAAAAAGTTACTGCAAAAAATTATAAAAATTGATAATTTTGTGATTCAAAAGTCATTTTTGCCAAATAGAAATTTTCTAAGTCATTTTTTTCAAATTCGATATACAACATAAGTGTAAAAATTTAACACTTTATGAGTAAATCGAAGAACTACTTTTTACTGCGAAGGTAGTAATTACATACTTATCAGTGCATTCTTACACGTAAAGTCGCTTATTTAGTATTTCTTGCTCGTGATCAAATGTAAATTAATTTACAATAAATGTTCAAAATGTTGCCCGTTAAACGCAAGACATTGTTGAACCCGTCTTATAACGGCCTCATTTGTAGCCCTTTGAATTTCTTGTGGAGAAAGAGAATTGAAGGCATTTTGCACTCTTGCAATGCAATCTTCTTTAGTCGTTAGTGGTGTAGCATAAACAATATTTCTAATTCGACCCCAAAGATAAAAATCCATTGGCGTAAGATCAGGTGACCTAGGTGGCCATGGAAAGGGACCATTATTGGCAAACCAACGATCTTCAAAAATTTCATAAAGTTTCATGGAAACAGCGTTGGTGTTGTGAGGGGGCGCACCGTCTTGTTGGTACCATAAATTTTTCTTTTCTAGATTTAATCGGGGTTGAATTCGAGTGTTTATCTCAAGATAATTTTCTCCTAGAAATTAAATTTGTAATCATAAATCGCAACAATCAATTATTTTAAACCTCTCAAATTTTCGTTGTAAAAATACACGTCAAAAATTTCGTTATTCCGAATAGCACAAAATACGTTAAAATTCCAAATTTCCTGAAAATGACATTCGCGAATTGGATTGCTATTTTCGTTATTCCAGTAATGCGAGTTTCGGCGATTAAATATGCCATTTTTCGTAAATTTAGATTCGTCCGTCCATATGATATTAGTCAAAAAATTAGGAATTTCTTGTATTTTGTGTAAAATTGTTTCACAAAATTCGATACGTTTCAAGAAATCCGCTTCTTTCAAATGTTGAACTAATTGTACACAGTATGGTCTAAACTTATGTTTCTTAAGAATTCTTCTGATAGTTGTTGGTGTTAAGCCAATATCTGTTTTCGCGTCGTTTATGGAACTACAAGGATAGGCACGGAAATATCCTAAACTTCATTCTGTTCGTTATCAATAGCAGTTTTTTTGCGAGGCGCAGAGTGTTTAAATGTGCCAAACTGTTGCAAATTTTGAACCACTCGTTTTATTGTATGTGCTGATGGTCGGGGCCGCTCAGGATAGCTTTCGATAAATGTTCTTACTGTTCGTTTTACAACTCTATGACATTCTCCGTGAATTAAAATTAAATTCAAATAATCTGTATTAGAATATTCAAGTCGAGCCATTTCATCAAGAAAAACACAAACTGTCAACAATTTTATTAAATTATTGACTACGAAAGAAAAACAAAATAAATAAGCACCTTTATCGTTTAATGATGCGCTGATAAATATGTATTACCTTCGCAGTAAAAAGCAGTTTTTTTCGATTTACTCATAAAGTATTAAATTTTTAGACATGTTGTATATCGAATTTGAAAAAAATGACTTAGAAAATTTCTATTTGGCAAAAATGACTTTTGAATCACAAAATTATCAATTTTTATAATTTTTTGCAGTAACTTTTTCAAATATTTTTCTTTATTTAAATTCTCAATTATTTGGTTTCCATGGTGACCACGAACCAGGAATACTAGATTTAAGTATGTAGCTCATTTTTATCACAAATTTTAAAATTGGGACTTTTTTGATTATAAGTATGAAACTGTTACGTTTAGGCAAATAAATTTTTAAACAAACCTACCTTAATTTTTGACGTTAAATCGATCTGAGTAATAAAAAATAGGGGTTTCCATTTGATTTTTTTGAGTAACTTGCATTTTTTGAAAGTCAAGTTTAGACATTTATAATTTTATTTTTATGAAAAATACAAATGTCATTTTTTGCAGACTGTTGCAATAAACCTTTGCCTACAACACCTCAAAGTTCTATTCAAATTGTTTGACAGGAACAGAACAATTAACGAGTTATTACTAAGACCCCATCTGTCAATTTTTTCAGAAAAATGTTTTTTTTTAAAACGACTGAAATTTAGTATCTAGTTTATTTAACAAACTTACCTTAAAATTCGACATAGAATCCAAAAATGTATTAATATACGGGGTGTTGCATTTAAAATAAGCGACTAAGTACCGACTTCCGGTATAACCGGAAGTGGTACGAACGTGAAAATATTTTAGATGAGTTAGCCCTAACATCATTACCCTGTCACCAAATTTTCAAAATTATAGTAAGTTTGGTTTAGCAGATACTCATAGGATCAGCTCCCAAAGGCGGACCCTGTATGTAGGTTGAAAGCTAAAAATATCTCGCTTATTTTTCAAAATAACTATCGACTGTTTCATATCATCTTAAAGCAAATTTCGCTACCTTTCAAATAAAGTAAGAATATGCGTATGTTACACCAGCAATACGAGGAATGTTTTCAATTTCCGGAAAAACCGGAAGTACTGTTTTCATCTGGACAATATCATTTCATTAGAGCAAATGAACAAAGTTTATTTCCAAAATCCAAGTTGGTAACCAAAATAGTTAGAAAGTTATAACAATATCAATATTAATTATTTGAAAATTCCTATCTCCTAGCTTTAGAAGAAGCAAGTTAGTTGCATTCATAAGAGTGACTGGTTGCCTACAAATATAAAAAAACCAAAAAATTGCTTGGAGAGATTTTTGAATAAATCAATTTCGAATAATTCCTTAAGTTTGACCCCTTAAATATAGGCAAATTTATATCATAATTTATTACGTAAAGAAATCCCTTTAATGAACCTTTATTTAATTACGCATATCTATTTCCAATTCTTTAAAATCTTGAATGGTATCGGAAATATAAATTTCTAAAGAAAAAACGTATATGTGACTGTAACTACGGCCATATTCAATTTTGAAAGTTTTAAAAAATTGCATTTCATGCGAGTTATTGACCTGAATTTCAATGTTTTATGTTAAAATTTGAAAATTTGCTCCCAGAATAACACCCTTATCTTCACCCCCTGTACCTATTGCGTTTAAAAGCTTGTTTTGTCGACATAATTGTCTCGTTCAAATTTCATCAAAATCGTCCGTATAGTGACCACAGACACACAGGCACACAGATACACGCACGCACGCACGCAGCCACGCAACCACGCACACACACACACACACACACACACACACACACACCCACACACCCTCACACCCACACACCCACACGTGTATCTGCGTGTATGTGTGTCACAGATAGACATTTTGAAAAATTATCTAAAATTTACTTTTTCGGGTTCAGGTAGTCGTAGAACATCAAAATAACGCAACTTATTTTTTCGATTTTTTTCGACCGTAATACTTTCTTGTTTAGCAGCAAAAGTAAAAATCAAGTACGCTAAAACAAGGAAATAAAGGAAATAGAACGCAAAGATGGTAGAACCTTGATAGAAGTGAGTGAAGTGCTTGTAAGGTGGAAAGAATACATAGGCTAGTGAGAAACCTAAAGATTTAGTTTTAGAAAAAGAGGAGGAGGTTGACAAAGGGCATAGGATACTAGAAAGTGAAATAAAATTAGCTTGCATGCAGAATGATAAGGCTACGGGAGAGGACGGAATACCAGTCGAACTGATTAAACGTTGAAGTGAAGAAAAAGGTTAGAAGGAATTAAAGGATTTCTGTAATAAGATCTATGAGAATGGGCAATGGCCAGAAGATTTTATTAAGACTGTTAAGGTAACGATGAGGGTAGGAGACAGCATGACAGAATGGTTTGATCGGGATGGGATAAGACACAGTTGTTGTATATCTCTAACCTTGTTTAATATGTACTTGGAAGAGATAGTGGAAGAATGTTTGAAATGTGGAATTACTATTGGAGGACGACAAATACAATGTATTAGGTTTGCTGATGATATGATAATATTTCCTGAAAACACGCGGGAACTAAACAATACGTTAAAACACCTGGATAATATGGAGGAAATGCATGGTCTGAGAATTTATTCACTCTTAACATAAAAACAGATGAAATAATAATTAATACTAACACTAAAGTTATTATATGGGTAATTAGAACCCAAAAATATGTATTGTTTTAGCTCTATTATATTTGGTATTGTTTTAAAACTTAAACAAAATTAACCTTTAATTTAAACAAACAACTGAAGTAAGTGCTCAAACAACAAACCGTTTTTATTAATACAGAATTGTCTTCTCTTTCGCCAATTACCAATTGATCTTTGTATTGTCCTTCCTGGAATGAAATGAAATATCTGCTGCAATAACTCTATACACTCTTCTCTATAACTTCCTTTTATGTTACCCCAAATGAAATAATCGAACGGACTTAAGTTAGGGCTTCTTGCAGGCCATCGCACAGTGCTCTGGTTTTCTATCCATTCGTTTGGAAAAGCTGTATTGAAATATTCTATTAGAGGTCCGCGCTTATGATGAGGCGCCCCATCCTGCTGCCACCACAATTCTTCTAATATATTGACTGAAACGTTTTCTACATAAGCCCATAGCTGACTATTTAAAAACTCGATATATTTCTGAACATTTAACTTTCCTTGAATAATAGGTCCCAGAAGTCTGTCATACCACATGCCACAGAAAATCTTCCTTGAATTTTGCGCTTTTTTACAATATGTGGGTGTTCTATAGTCCAGTAATATTCATTATTCTTATTGAACACGTCATTACTTGAATAACTGCACTTGTTCTTCCAGATCACTTTATTTAAGAAGCTAGGGTCTTCGTTCACTTTTCGTTGAAGCCAGTTACAAAATTCTCCTCAAGTGGTCTCCTTGGCGCAACTACCGATTTACGTGTATTTTATAAGGTTTGAATTTTTCATTTTTTAGAGTTTTCCAGACTTTTGTTTGTGGCAAACCTAAATTATTCGAATCTTCGCGAGTGGATGTAGATGTTATTATTGACCTACGATAACATTAATGTAAGTATACATACAGACATGTACATTTATAGCAACAGGCGATCATAAGCTACATCTTACGAAAAATTTCACAGCGTACTGGCAATGAGAAGTTAAAGTTTCCTTAAAGCTTACCATATCTAGAATATTTTCTTCTCCATCTTCATTCATTCTGGATCCATATTTATTTCGAGGAACCATAGTGCCAGATTCTTGTCTAATTATACAAAGTTGATGTCGTACTGGGACTTACTGCATGCTTCTGCGGCATTTCTATGAGGTTTATAATACATTTGCAACATATAACGTTTTTCATAATTTCCCAGTGCTATTTTACAAAAACCCATATTAATTGTATAATTCTGTGTCAATTTTGTGTTATTAACTTTGATTCAACTGTTTGTTTACTAGACCCTTTCATTTTTATACTTATTACATATTCTTATTAATTACTTTACTCTTCAGAATTACTGGGTTAGGACTTTTAGCGAAAAAAAAACGATTTTCAAGCTACGTTTCGTTTAATTAATTAAACTTCCAGGCTGGAAGAAACATTAGGAGTGTTAAGATTATTACTTAATTGTGTAATTCATACCTCTTAAACCAGTTATCTTTAATACTAAATTTATACTAGTAGTCATATTAATTAATATGACTACTACTATAAATTTAGTATTAAAAATAACTACAAACGTCGTTTTTGTAGGCAAGAGGCAGACTAACTGCCTCTCCCAAGAAAACAAAATGTAATAGACTAAGCAACACAAGCGAAGGAAACCAAAGGAGTATTAATGTACAACTACAATACTTAAATAGAATCTTAAATTAAACAGAAACCGTCTTACTTTAGAGGAAACTAGGTTAATCCAAAGTACAGCTGGTAATAAATATTTGCGTAATTGTACCTGACACCCTCTTCGAATATTAGGTAATTGACCTTATTATTTGTAAATTTTTGCTTGAATACTACTGGTGTCATAATTATGAGTGATAATCGTAAAAGTTTGCATTTTCATGTAACTGGTCCTTTTCTCTCATTTAAATAATTCACATTCTAAGCGAGATAATTCTTTTATATAACTAAAGTTCTATTCATTCTTTTACATGTAAGCTTTACATTATATTACCGTACTCATGTTATACGAGAAACTTACATGACTAAAGCACACTCATTTCCCTTATTCGTCAACCTTACAGGAGGCATATTAATTAGAACGTTTACACTTAATTTCAATTGCGAACAACTTATTTTACTTAGATGTGCAAAGACATCTTAGTGTTTTATCAGTTCATAATGATTAATTATTCGAAGTTCAAACTTTAAATAAATTGGATTACGTCATGTCGGAAATTTCACTATTGACCGAATGAACCAAGGTAAACTCAAATAACGTGCTTAACGTTAGCTTGCAGATTCTCTTCTTTCCCTACCTCAATTATCTTATATTGCTCTCCATCACGTGGTAAGGCATAAGAGTAATTTTTCAATACCAAATTTGAATTCATGGAATGAAATTATTTAATTATTCCGAGGCTTAACTCGCGCCCTATTTTAACGACAATCGATAATTTTCCATTTTAACTAATTTTTAAGCAAAATAATCTAGTTACCATATGAAGGGTGGCTTGAGTAGAAAATCTGTTAGATGCATCCTCTTGTATGTAATTCAAATAATTGGTCCATAATTAAATCTAATGCAATGTGATTGATTATTTCTTTAAAACCACAATTTGATACCTGAGCAAGACGTAGATTGTCCTTAATTTATTTTCAACTCAGGGGTTTACTGTTTTTTTGCAAATTATAAGTTTAAATTCTATAAAGCAATGAAGGGTTTAGCTTTATAAAAGAATGTTATTGCCACTACAATCTGGTTACTCTATTTTATATTCAAATTGTATTCTTTATTATTTTTAATACCATCCAGTGGCAAATTATTCATTTTGAGTATTCACTCGCGAAACTTTAAAGATGCTCAAAAGCCTAAACGTTATCTCATTTGTTCTATATTGACGTAAACCCGTAATATATTAAAATAGCCTTACATTTGGCATCTAGTTTGGAGGGCAATACAAACTTAGTACATTTGACAAATTTGAATTTGATAAGTATAACTTAGATTTTGATGAGAGCTCATTTAATTGCAAGTAAAGTATCGATAGCAACATTATAAAATTTCATTGATATAAATAAAATGCATTCTTACTGTTCAATCTTTTTGAAATAAAGTAAAGATGATAAAAAAAATGCTTTCCAATAAACTGCTTTTCAAACATTAAATGCTGTTTAAATCTTAAAAGTGAAATTATTTTGGTGCGAAATTTTAGAATTGGTTTTGAAGTAAGTCTACAGGGTGAGTCGCAATAAAGATGAATGAATTAGAAGCGCGAATAGTGGATTTTTATTTGGAGTAACAATTACGCATGAGTGTTTGTTATGTATGACTTTGACAGGAATTTTACTACTCGAAGGCAGTGTTTACGAAATAACGAAGCGTTGTTTGACCATTTGATCGCAATCTGGATCAAATTTTCAGCTAAAACTAAGCGGGATAAAAGCAATCACTGTTAACAGTAATGTAATTTTTAACAGGCACATTTAACTAATTTATGAATGAATGAATTAAGATAAAGTAATACTCAAATCTTGCGCAATGTTGTTGCTATAACAGTAATTTTAATCGGTACCGTTAAGAGTGATGTTACTAATCACACAAAATACTCCTTTCAGATGATAACACTAATCTTTTAATAATGCTTGAAATGATCATGTTTTCTGATATACCTACTGATAAGGAAGGAAATTTATTGTGTACTCACTTATCTAAGAAACAAGATAATAAGGTAATAGACATAAATGTAAGAGATTTTCTACAAGAAATAAGACTAGATTTTATCTCAAGTATTCGTATTATTAGGTACCTATTTCAGATAACTTTGTTACTTACTGTATCGTGCATAATTGCGTCCTGGAGACATTTTAACTGGTAATGTTGGTGCCTTTTGGGTCTATTTGACCTCTGCATATCTGTATGAACTCATTTTTACCAGCTTTCAAAATAACCGTAAAAATTGTGATCAATTGTATCTATTCCTCTGTAAATTAAAAGAACATTTGGTTTTTGTTAACATAATTAAGTACTACATTAAATATAAATTGAACCAAACGAGATAAAGTAACAGAAGAAGGCGTTACTTCTCCCAGCACTACCATTTGCTTAATTTCCTTCAACAACTTTTTGGAATTCCCCGATCTCAAGGTCAAGTATGACATGAGGAACGTTTTCTTCACAGGACCGAGCAAGTAGGTCAGTGGTAACACGATCTGCTTAGCATTCGGGAGGTAATGGTTCGATTACCATTTCCTTTTACCTATTAGGCAAATGCCGTGATATTAACTTCCCCCTCAGAACTCTAACTCTGTTCCTTCCGACCTTATCTTAACCTCACCTATCTCTAATCCCACCATGCATACATAGTTTATGTATGTATCTTGGGAATCCATGATTGTGGTAGAGCTTGGAAATCTCAAGCAGCCCGCCCTCTCTCTTGGGGAGGTAATAAAACTAGAAACTTTAAAATAGAGTAGTGACAATGTAACGCTTCACATAACTTATATTCATTTTTAAACAACGACAAGACTTTTGTTACTAACGTGATTCTAGGCGACATTCTGTGTTGCAAATATGAATGCACCATGTCGCTTTGCGAGCTCCGAATGGACTACATTTACTTTTACCACACTTTACGGCGACTATAGCTCGAAATCGAAGGTTCAGAGTGGGAACTTTCAAATAGGATTAATTGATTGCTGACAAGGTTTCACACTGACGAATAAACAAAAAGGGGTTTTATACATATATTGGCCTATAACTTAACAATTCTAAATATATTTACTCTAAACTGATATAATAACCAAAAAAATAATATCAACTTCAAACTACACACAAAAACACAATTAATGTAGTACAAAATAAAATAACGCTTTTTGGCACGGGAACTCCGGGCGGCTTCATCCCAACTCACTCGGAAAAATCAGAAAATACTCCTGAATACTTCTCTAATCTATAGTAGCTCGAATAACAGGACTGAATATTTTCTGTTAAAAATATACGACATCAATTTATTGCTCGTTCAAATATCTACAAAGAGATAAGGGCATGTGGGTGGACCGATATTTTTGTTTTAATGACTGCTTGCGTTTTAGCAGTTTTACATCTAAATTATTGAAATTTTAACATATTGTGATTTCTGGCATGACTGGAACACTTTGTACAAGAACAACTTATTTTTACAGGGAATGGTCGTTATTTGGGATTGTCTTAGTGGTAGCTAGAAAATTTTGGTATCAAAGAATGCTTGACACAGGAATATTTTAATTTAGTTTTAACATATCGCGTGGTGTGATGCAGGAAGGGCTTGAACACAGAACTTCGAAAAAGAAGTAGGTTACCAGAAGTGAGATAATTTTTATATTCACTTTTATTTATGTACTTTCTAAAGGCTAGAACAGACCAGAAATAATTAGCCGATCCTGGTCTAGTTGATCGCTTTTTATTCGACTAGGCGTATAAGTGTGTTTTGTGTGTAATTTTGTAGGTAGCATCCGCCAGTAGACCTGGGTAATCAACTCCGTTACGCTACCTGGTGGACACTGTGGAGCCGGCAGAATTTAGGCAAACAACCTTTCTGGTAAGTAGGGAATTTGGCTACCGCCGTTACATTCTATACTGTTGTTTATGTGGGTGTAGTAAAAAACTCCCCTACAGGAGAAAGTGCAATTGAGCAACATCCGGCCATAGTGTACACGAGAATTCAAAAAAGATTCCGCACTTGGTAGAAATAGAAAAGGCAACGTCTTTCATTTCTTCCCCAAGAGGGAGGACGGGCTGCTCGAGTTTTATAAGCTACTTCAGCCGCAATCATGGATTTCCATTAAGTATGTGTTCATGATGGGATTAAGGATAGGTAAGGTCAGGATTGGATCGGGAGAGACCCGGTTACGGTTCTTAGGGAGACGATACTACTATAGACTCGGATACTAAGCAGGTTGTATTATCACAGGTCCACTAACTGAATGCACCCGGTATCGCGCCTTTGGTTATGTGGAAAGTCACTGAAGCTGGGTATAGCTTCTGTTAATGGCGTTAGATCAGAGATTAGCTACTGTTCAGGTAGAGGGACAGGATTCTGGCGTAGAAAATTCTTAACGTTTTTGTATCGACGATAGCGATGATAAATTGATTATTTGATTATTTTACAATTTTGGAGAACAATGGTTAATTAGAGAATAATTAATTAGAAAAAAATGGGAAGAGTTCCGGCTCTTTACAAAAAGCATGTCTGTTCTTATCGTTCTTGTAGGTCATAACACGAAACTAACTAAAAATTCATTAATTTTGTACTTTCGGTGAGGTTAACGTTGTGCCATTATCTAATTTAACAAATCTGGCATCTTTAACGAGTCATTTAATTTAAAATCCAAACCAAAGTTAGGTATTTTTTAGAATTTTCAAAACAAAACATGAACGAACAAATAATCTTTCATCAAACAGAGCCGTATATAATTGGTTTGCTAGGTTTAGCGTGGACGAATGCCCATGATTTTCCTAACAATTTTCCCAAGTCCCCTAATTCCTATGTTGTTCGCAACACTGATAGAACCTTGTGGCGTCTCAAGTCAGCTAAATGGAAAATGGAACGACGTGAATATTGTTTTAAATTGTCTTCATCTTCGGGCATTGCATTTTCAGTATCTGAAGTCAGCCTCGTGGGCATGGTGTTATACGTTCCCAAAAAATAAAATCGTATGATATTTGAAAAATAAATAAATTTCATACCAAGTGGAAACCTAATAAAATGGTGGAGAGTCCTGATTGGTGCTAGAAGTACCTGCAAAAGGGTTATCACTAAAGCTAAAAAGTTGTTTGAACAACAAAATACAATGAACTAGCTGCATCTCCTTTGGACAGTCGTAAATTTTGGTCTTTAGCTAAAACCATCAGTAAGAACTTTGGTACATCTTCAGTTCCTCCCATGGCATCGGCCAATCTTTGTGTGTATTATTTACATCAAACTCCTCGTGTCTTAATAGTTCTGCAATAGATATGCCCCTAGTAATCTCTTCCTCATACACTATGATACCATCTCGGGTACCGAAGAATACTCGGTTCGCTAATTCACATCATCAGTGTGCAGTACAAATCTCTACTTGTCGTACCAAACGAGCGCAATTTACATTCTTCCGAACTCTGGAATAATTTCCCTAGTTCCTGTTTTCCTCTCACTTATGATATGAAAAAATGTAAGGCATCTTTTGTCAATTCAGTACCTTACTGTCACCCTCCTAAGTGTTCCTGGGTGCTGTAGCACGGTGTACCAGACTTAGCCTGTTCAGGACCACAATTATTAAAAAAATATGAAATTCAAGCTCTTACTTGGATAGATCGTTGTCCCCCAAAATGTATTTTAGAAACTTTTGCAGTTAAACTAATAAATATAACTATGAATTAGTATGAAGTTTGTATTACGAAAGTTGATGGTTTGACAGTGGTGCTAAAAAGGGGGGGAAATATAACAGTTACCATTCACAGCCATCTAACTATAATGTCTAATACACCTGCCGTGTTGAGTGGGTAGACTTTGAAAGAAGAACGTGTTGTTGCATAATAAACTAACAGAGAGGTGGCGTAATATATAAGAATAGACAATGGAGTATCAACATGGAAAAATTAATATGCCATCTCTACAGTCAAGGGAATTCACCATAACTGACCGTCTATACTTTTTATCATCGAGTTTGCATGCAACTCCTGTGCGATGAATATTTTATAGTGTTACATCCATAGCAGGAAGAAGGACGTGGAAAAATCTGCCGATATCTACGCAATGGCATATCCAGGGTTCCGCTGTTCATCACGTCGAGAACCTTTCGCTAAATTAAAGTTTACAATGTGCTGTGCAAGGATTACATGCAAAATTAATATAAATAAGTTTGAGGTAATATTGCCATATTTTCATAAATTTCCCCTTATGATCCATTATTGACTTTTGCAGATGCGCACTTGTTCCATCATAGTAACTTCTGTTCCATCCGTTTGGAACGGATTAATGTCCCTCCAATATAAAGAGTATTATGTTTCTTATATATTAGTTCAACATGAATACGTAAGTGAATTTTTGCAGGGCAATGACGGAAAACGCCTGTTCTTAGAAAACAACCACCAGTGCTTTTAAGCTGTTTCAAGCTGTTTTGAGAAGCAGGTGCCAGTGTTTGCGAAACTGATACTACTTTTTAGGAATCAGGTACTTCACCTTGGAGGGTTCTATCGACAATAACCATAAAAGCTAAATATCCAGATCCTGGTGGAGAAGATGCTTCATCGAAAGGACAATAGTAGTATTATCTAAAAGATATAGTATTTATTCGAAATAAAACACACATATTGTAAACGTAATGTTTGTATCACAATTTATAATACAGAATAAGAATTATACATATATATATATATATATATATATATATATATATATATATATATATATATATATATATTTGAGATGATTCAAATTACGTGCAAGTAGCTATGTAAGTTGCATAGTGAAGTATTTCTTTAGTTAGTACGAAATGGTACATTTCATTAAATAATTATAGATGAGAAGGGTTAATAAACATTGAGATATTTGTAAAATTTAAATATTTCTTAATATAATTTTAATAATGGTAAAATGAGTAATCGACAGCACAGTACATTGAAGTATAGGGTATGTTTGTTATCATTATGAGTTAATTCAAGTTTTCAGTTAGTTTTGTAAGTTTATATTAAACAATATTTCCCGACGACATGTGATACAAGTTGTGGTTGACAGAAATAATGTTAAAACTAGGTTTAGGCTGGTATCAATGTCGCAATTCACATGTACGCAGCCAAGATTCTTGAAAACATTCGTATTAGTGCATTAAACACATATTAGTGCAAAAATTATGAAAAACAGATTAAGCACATTAGTGAGTAACTATAAAACATAAATCATGCAGCAGCTCTGGGATTATTGTGTTTAATCAACAGTTTATGACCTTAAACTAGTGAGTGACAACATTCCGACACTAGTCGTAGAAGAACTTATGAACCTACGAAAGTGGTAAAATAAATTAATTGGTGACTTGAACATTAAGTTTAAACACTTACATTAACAGTTATTGTGTTTAAAAGTGTGAAATTTAATATTAAAATTATATAAACAATATGAGGTTATGTTGTATCCTCGTATAAAAATTTTTGTAAAAAGTATTTTAAATTGAGACAATTTATATAAAATAAATTAGTAGAGGCAAAAATAGTGAGGTAGCCTCAATTTCAAGTTATAATTTCTTATATTTATGTCCATTTTGTTAATTTTAGTTTTTTGAGAGTATTGGTAGGATTTAAATAATTTTCCTCTCAAATTGGCCGTAGGCATGTTTAAGATAAATATTTGGGTGTAGTAGCATCCCCTATTCATGTAGAGGTCATTTCCAGGCCTGTAAAATTCATAGAATTAGTGTAAATTCAATAAATAAGTGTAAAAATTAACGTAGTTATTAAGTGTAGGAATTAGTTCGTGTTTGGTTTCAAATTATAGAGAAAATTATGTAGATTATGGAAATGTTTTTAGTTATAAGAAATGCTAAAGGGGGCAAAAGTTATAGGCTTTTAAAGAAATATCGTAATGTAAAAATTACAGTAGCCAATCAGAATTCAGGAAATATTCTTCGTAACTATAGAAAACATTCGAAGATTTGGTCGTCAACCAAAATCATATAAATACAAGTGCTTTAGGTTCACAAACTCTCTTAATTTTCACCTTTTTCAACAACTTGCCAAAGTAAGCTGTTGCCAAATTTTTTGAAAATGATTTTTAAACAAAATAACGTCACTTCGTTATTTTGTTTAAAAATCATTTAACAAAGTGCGATTTAGTATCGGAAGTGTTTACGAAACAAGTGATAGTCTTTTGTCGGGAAATAATTAAATTAAGGTTAGTTTACCTTTTTAAATTTCAAATCGGAGGTTTTCGATAAGTTATAAAAATATTTCCGCAGTTTCGACATTGTTTGTTTTTTTAAATTTATATTGTTTATGTTGGTATGGATATTTAATTGTGTTGTCTTCGTGTTCTTATCATTATACACCTTGTTATCGAAAGTGTGTTTAATTTACAACAACTTTCAACGATCCATGCTTTTCAAAATTTATTTGAACTTAATTTAAAATTAAGTGATGAGCCTAAAAATAAAGATTCGTCAATATTCTAATAACAATAGTGAAACTTACCTAAGTGAATAAGCTGGTCATATAAAAGAAAATTTGGATTTTCGAGGAGCAGAATTGCAGTTCGCAGGAGCTGTTGTCTTCAATCAACTTCAGCAGCAGTAACCCACAAAAGGAGGACATTTTATGTGAGTACTTTATTGTTGACATTGATACTTTATTGTTATGTTCATAATTTCAATCCTTTGTAATAATCATGATGTGCAACAACAGGTATGCATGTCCAAAGGGAATATTATTTGTTCTAAAAATTTAAATGGTTTATATTAATATTGTTTTTTTTTTTTATTCAAACGTAGTTATACTTGCTTGTATGTCGAATTTCACTTTTTGTTGTAGTCGAATCACATGTTTGCGTATTCACAGCGCATGCCCACGTATACTTTTAGAAGGATTTTGTTATGTACAGGGTGTAACACAGGTATTAATGCGAATTAAAAATTATAATTCAATTTACTTGATCAATTTAGATACGATAAAAATAATTGGACATTAACTCAATGTGCTTTAGTCATATTAACTATGATTATTGTATTAAAAAAAATCAATATAATTCAAATTTATAATCATTTATTTCATAATTTTAAAAGTAAAGTTTCTTCTAAATTTTGATCCCTATCCCCTTGTGATGAGTCTCATGTTCTACCAATCATGTTCTACCAATAATGTTCTACCGAAATATATTTTTAAATATTTAGAGTTTTAGTCTATATTTAATAATAACAATAATTAAAAATAATTATATGATAATAATTTAATAAAAAAGCCATCGTACAATTCTTAGAAATCTAAAAAATATAATCAGTTCGGGGAAGCAAGAAGAGTGACAGGTTGTTGTCTATGCTAAAAAGTAGATCAAGCTTAAATCATTCCCGTATTCACTAAATTGAGTCAAGGTGAGTATGGTATATTACAATTCTAAAAATCTAAAAAAATAGAATCACTTCAAGGAAACAAAAAGAATGACAGGTTGTTGTCTTTGCTGAAAAGTAGGTCAAGGTTAAATGGTTCTTATATTGGCTAAATTGTGTCAAAGCCAAATGGTTGTGTAAAAGTAGGCCAAGGTTAGTATGGTAGATTACAATTCTTAGAAATCAAAAAAATAGAATCAGTTCATAAAAAGTACGTCAAGGTTAAATGGTTCTTGTATTGGCTAAATTGATTGAAGGTCAAATAGTTGTGTAAAAACAGGTGAAGTGAGTATTTGGCAAGTTGAAACTTGTTCTGGTAGGTAGGTACTCAAAGTCAGTAACTTGTAATTATTGTTAAACATGAAATTAGCAAGGTTAAACCAAAGCACCTATGGCAAACCCTTTAAAAATGTGCGTAACCTCGAAATATCTAAAAAATATAAAGTGATGGATGTGACTGTAATTTATACTAAGCATGGTGAATGTATAGTGATGGAAATTATTTTAAATGTGTATTACCTCAGTGCTTTCAAAGAAGAAGAAACCCACATTGAAGAATTTAAAACGTTGCTAAACATAAAGGATGCGTTCCTTAGTAGTCTAGGGGCAGCTTGAAAAACAACAACATAACATTTTGTTGTTAATAGTAGAGCTGACACAACCCCACCATATGAAAATAAGGATATAATAAGCTATCGATTGGAATTTCATGAATCCTACAGTCTCGCGTCTTTCAATGAAAAATTAATACGTTTTCGTGAGAAAGAATGCTAAGATAGTGATGACGATGACATTTATATTCAAGCTACCGTAACTGCTAAGTATAATATTAATTCACATAACACTGTATGTTTAATGGAAATTTTGTATTATCGTCCTGCTTATCTAATGCATAGCATTTAATAAATATTATCTTAAAAAAAAATATTAATAACTACAATTTGTTTTCTTTTTTTGTCTCGATTTAAGTGTAAACCCCCTGCTTAAATGTTTTAAATTATGATTCAATTGAGTTCACCATTAAATTACCCGATTTAAAAGAATTTGAAAAAATTGAATGATCTCTCAATAAATTTATATTGCGTAAAAGATAAAAAAGTGGTACTCCCTGTGTTGACTAAAGCGACAGAGAACCCATAAATCTCTTGATGCCTCTTAACGATGATGAAACTTATAATCATCACTTGGCGTGGATGTCATTTACGTATCTGAAAGAATTTGGAAAAAACATTTCGATTTTTCTTTTTTAACAGATATTTCCATCACCTAAGTTAAAAGTTCGGAAAATATTTTAAATTCTATAAATTGGGTAATTCAGGTTCAATTGGGCTGGTTGTGATATGCAGAAACAAGCTTTGAGTATTATTGCGTAGGGTTATCGTTGTTTTTTTTTCTGCTTTGCTTCGGACTGAAAATGTTTTTCATGTTGTGCATTTCTGTTAGGTAAAATATTACTCAGAGTGATTTTACAGTAAAATTTTATTCAGAAATTGTTTCATACTACTTAATTCATGGACTTGTATCGAATTTCAGATATGTAACACAACTACATCACCCAAAAGCTAAATATCCAGATCCTGGCGGCCAAGGTGCTTCATCGATAATACTTTATATCCTGCTTTACGTAATTCAGATCTGACTCCATTTCAATAACGTTTTAGATTATGATTCAATTTAATTCCTCATTAAAATAACTGATTTGAAAAATTTGAAAAAATTAAATAATCTCAATAAATTTGCCTAAAAGATAAAAAATTGTATTGTATTGTATTGACCAAATCAGCAAAGCGACATAAAACCCATCAATCTTTTAGTGCTTTTTAACGATGACGAAACATCATCACTTTGTGTGGGTTAAAAACATGTCAGCTTTATTTTCAAAACAGCTATCAAAATAATTTGAGGACTCAATTAAATGTTTGAATGAAAATTTTATTAAACTGATGGACTTAAACGTAGAAGTATTTTTTATCATTTTCTTGTTTTATTTTCAAGATGAACTGTTACTTAAAAAACTGATAAATTAATTTTCAAAATCTTACTCTTGACTTTGAATTAAAATGTGTATTTCTTCGGAAAGTCAAGATTTGAAGTTCCATACGAAAGATAAGTGTGAATGTCTGATTTAATTTCGATTTTTATTTTATAAAAGATATCATCTAAGTTAAAAGTTCAGAAATCTTTTAAATTCTTTAACTTGCCTAATTCGGCTGGTTGAGGTGTTGAAATACTTGCTGTGGTATGCAGAAACAAAATTTGAGCATTACCGAATGGGGTTATCGTTGTTTCTTTTGCTTTGCTTCGGACTGACTTTTTTCATATTTTGTATTTCTCTTAGGTAAAATATAATTCTGAGCGATTTCACAGTAAAATTTTATTTAGAAGTTGTGTTATACTACTTAATTCATGGACTCAAAAGTACTTTAGAATTTACATCAGTTCTACATACATAAAGACAACATTTACATCGGTTGGGGCTTATATCTCCCGATAGCTCAGTTGGTTAGAGCACTACTCTAGCAAAGTACATATCGTAGGTTCAAATCCTGCTCGAGGTAAACTTTTTATTTATGTATTTAATAAAATTAATAATAATTTTTTAGTTTCAAATTTTCTGTCTAAGGTCAAGTAAAATTCAGAGTGATTTTACAGTAAAATTTCATTTAGAAATTGTGTTATACTACTTAATTCATGGTCCTGTTGCGAATTTCAAACATGGAATAACACTACATCACCCATAAGCTAAATATCCAGATCCTGGCGGACAAGGTACTTCATCGATAATGCAATAGTTCAGCTTCATATATCCTGCTTCACAGAATTCAAATCGTACCTCTAGCTATTCTCATTTCAGTAACGTTTTAAATTATAATTCAATTGGGTTCTCGATAAAAATAACTGATTTGAACAAATTTGAAAAAATTAAATAATAAATTTCTATTGCGTAAAAGATAAAAGAGTGGTACCCTTTGTTTTGACTAAGAAAAGCGACAGAGAACCAAAGAATCTTTCAATGCTTTTTAACGATGACGAAACTTATCATCATTTTGCGTAGATTAAAAACATTTATTTTCAAAAGAGCTGTCAAAATAATTTAAAGACCCAATTATATGTTTGAATGAAAAAAGAAACCCTAATTACAAGTAACATACAAATAACCCTTACACAAGCACACACACACGCACGCACGCACAACCGGATTTTCATATAAAACCCGCAAAATTGCGATAATAAAACTATAACTCATTAAACATCTCGATAAACTTCAACCCAAAATTATTGGCTCAAATAAGCAAAAATAACTGGCCAATACGGTAATTAATTATTCAATTTAAAATGAAAATACGTCACAACAAAATAAACAAACACGATCAAATATCAATAAAGTCCTAAAATTTCATAAATGTCAATAACGGGGTCATAATTCGCAAAAAGTACACAGCTACGTACGCAAACAAATAAAACAAACTTGCTTACCTTTGTCGCATACCAGGTAAAACGGTGACTACTATGGGTAAGTTGATTTCTAAAAGTAACTTCAAAAAATATTGGGAGTACAATACAGGCGTGCATATAAAAAGAACAGTTGATCGCTTAACGATGTACCTTATAGTTACGTTATGTTATTTATTAAACTTATCTTCAAATGACATTATGTCAAGCAATTCAAAATAACTAAAATTATGATCAACAAATTCTCTCTAAAATTATTACGTTACTGTTATAATAAAATATTCGCACGTCGTCACTATAAAATTGTGTGATTTACTAATTTCCGCAAATAAATAAAATCATTCGGTTACTTGAATGTCAACAAAATATCTCATCCTTTTAAACGTTGTGCTAATATAATTAGTACCGCAGTAAAAGAAATGAGTTTACAATTAGGTTACACACTGTAAACAAAATAATAACCATGTCATTAATAACTTCATATATTAAAATCAACCAGACAAAATCAAACAGTATCTCTTAATTGTATACACTACCAAAATAAATCTTGTTAATGTCGATCACAACAACAAAATCGAATCAATTCGACAATACACACATTTGTATGTCGATTCGGATTGAAATAGTAACAGTTGACAATATCATACCAATACATCGTGTATGAATAAACGCACTTTATAAAACTAAGTTGAACGTCTGACGGTTATTAAGTAAAATTTACACATAGACAAAAACCGTATTCATCCGTTTGACAAATACAAAGTAAAAAAACAACACTTTATTGAAATTGTCAGCATCACCAAAAAAGAATGCGGAAGTACTTCCCATGATTTTTTAATTTTGAACACACGTCAATTTCTACTTTCTATATACTGCATACGGTAGGTCTCTGAAAATGGTCCTTCAGCTTACGGAACGGTAATTGTCCTCCTGCGGCCTCTCCAATATCGCAATTACTGTCGAAAGCTATTCAATGGGTATACCGTCATCATAACGAAAGTTATTTAAATCAAAATGAACTGTTTGATTTCGGTACTACTTGGTTGATATAATTGCATAGAAACTTATTTACACTACGGTCGTTATAATTACACGAAACTGAATTAAGCAATTTATATACCAGATAGATGGTTCATATTAGCACTAATACAACATAGTGGGGAATAACAGAATTAGAAAATAGTGTAATGTGTAGTGAGTATTGTGTAAAAAACGTGGATGGCATACGCTCAAGAACATTAGACCAAAGCAGCCGACCTGAGAACGGCTGTGGAACGCGTTGCCGATGAACGTTTAATTGATTGTAGCTTATATGATTTAAAAAGTACGTTGAAGTTGGATACAGTCTTGCGCCAGCTATACGAATCGAATTTACAGACGGGGTCCTCGTTATAAAAAGAGAAGATTGGGAAACGCTACTCAAGTGTCAAACACATCTGGAAATGAAGTTTCTTGTTCCCAAGAGACTGAAAACCACATTTATTGGTCAAATATCAACGAGGAGACGGGCATTGAATACGAGTAGCTTGGTAACAAGTTTACCATTTTATAATTGGGAAGTAGTGAAATGTGCATCGTCAGCAAGACTGTTGAAAAGCGCAACATTTCGGCAAAACCACGGCTATTAATGTACGTTGTACAAGAACGACACTGAAGAGTTTTCAACCTAAAGAATATAATTAACTATCTATCGGTATAAATATAGAAATTCCTGCGTCCATGTAAACAATGTTAGTTGGGAAGCGAGGAAGTGCACGTGGCGGTGATCTGCTTAATACTCTCATTAATAAGCTACCGATTGTGCTCCATATCTCCGGGTATCAGTATTTTGGTCCGGGGACTAAATTAGGTAAAAGGCTTTAACGAGGTGATCCCGGTATCAACCTCCTAGGCGCTCATTTCAAAGTTCACGAAATTAGTTATAGGGATAGTAAAGACTTGACTAGTAAACATCGAGCGCATCATATTTTGGAAAGAAAAGCTTGAGACCCTGTTAAGGCATCCGACTCAAAGTTAGGTGAACGAACCGTCGCTTTAGCTGTAGTGGGTATAATGAGGGCAAAATGAAAGTTAGGAATGAGCGTTAACAGAACAAACGACCACGTAGGTGTCTATTGAAATTACGTAGAATAATTGCCAAGAAAATGAAAAACAGTCCTAGTAAAGTTTAGGTGGGAAGGGAAAAGTAAGCGTTCCCCGAGTAATTCCCTTTCCTAAAGAGATTGAATTTTTACCATTTCTTTTACCATTATTTGCAGGATTGTCCGCCGTTGGCGCTTTATCCGGAGGGGCGGGTATTGCAAAAGCGATTAAGGCATCGAGTAGTGCAACGAAAATTTTCAAATGAAACTTCACACCATAATCGTACAATGGAGGCCATCGCTGTAGGAAAGAAAAACGGCGAGGCAATATTTTTGAAACCCTATCGGTCAGGAAGAGGTATGGCTTTGCACTTGAAATCGATAAAAAAACTTAAAAAATTACCGAAAAGGCCGTTGACTGATGTAGAGCTAAAAAACCACACAAGGGATATACCATACTTTAGGGATGTGTTTATGAGAGATCATATGGCTAAATTACCATGAAATAACGAGGCCGGTATTATTAACTTAAATTACCAAAAGGGGCGTGGCACTTTTACGGTTTGTTTCAAAAAACGTGATGGGAGCGTATGGTAGTATGATAGTTTCGGAAATATTCCACCACCGAGAGAAGTTCTGGACTACTTTCGAGATTGCAAAATATACTATAATTACTCTCAAGAGCAACAATTCAGTACAACAAATTGTGGACATCTCTGTTTAAAGTTTCTATATAAATATCGTACACAGTAGTTGGGGATGTATAGTCACCATGTCAATCACCTTAAGTGTAGAGGGTGATGGTAACATAGCGAGTAATAACTTTTATCCTCCGATCGAACTTATATTCAAAAACATCTGTTTGAATTCTGTGCAGTTTTTAAAAAACTTTTATAGAACTTCTAAATGTTGAGGTCCCGATATATAACCTACAGGCTTTAAATGACGTCATATCAGAAAAGCACATTGCTTCAAATCAAGACATTCAGCAAAGTACTCAGTAAGTCAACTCAGTTACATTGAAAATGTAACTGACGAAGTAGTTCTCAATTGTTACGCAATGTACCAATCACTTGCTTTCCTAAACTGCTTACCCACACATTAAACTTCAAAGGTATCAGGAGTACCTCCTGATACTCCTTCTTAAAAATTGTATGTCAATATTATAAAATACGGCCTCTCTTGTTATCATGTTACGCACGTTCCCGATTTCTTTTAGTGGAAAAGAATGTTAGCTCATCTCACAGCAGATAGAAATAAAAACTTGGTTAATCTTCAAGTGAAACATTTTGATTGGTCACATTTTTTTTGTTTTTGTTAATCTGAATTCAGCATTGTTTTATTAGTATTGGGTTTATATGAGACAAGTTTCTGTTTATTTGTTGGCTATTTAGGAACACCCTTAGAATTTTCCTACGGCAGAAGCCAACTGCTTGCCGTAAGAACCGACTAATCAAATTGGGGTGGAAGGAGCAGTAAGGAACGATATCCCGCACTGCTGGCAAGACTGCAGTAGGGGAATACAGTCCCTTGTGCCCGAGCTGGGATTTGATGATTTCAAGATATTCTTGGAGTGATGCGAGTGTGTGGCGACCGTTTTTTTTTTATGATTGTGGACCTGAACAGGCTAAATTTGGCCTGTCGTGCTAAACCACTCAGGAACACTTGTGGAGATTTGTACTGCATACTAATGTAAAGAACCAGTGTCCTTTACGTATGCTTTTTAGAATAAATTATTTGCGGACCATCCTATATCTAAAATTTCAAAAGTTTACGCGATATTGCACAACAAATAATTTATTAATCACCGCTGACGTGTATTTCTAAAAACCAGTAAGTTTTTGCACGTCAGAACGATCTCAACCAATCAAATAACGGCATCCCCCGCACGGTAGCCGCGAAGCCGCCCACAGATGCACCTTTATAAACCCGCGACGCGCGTGAAGGAGGATGAATCGAAGTAGATTCAAGTCAAGCCGATATCCAGTAGCCGTCCGCACCGATTGCTTCGTGTAAGCACCGACCTGTTAATCGCCGCCGAAGAGTCCATCGCGATCGTGTGATAACGCGCACCACCTCGTACCGGGCAACCTAAAGTTTAATCCTGTACTGCCATTGATAGACACGTAAGTTGTAAAGTTATAAAATCTAACAATTTACAATCAAACACTACAGAACGTAAATAACGCCGGGCTGAGTCTCCAGGAGTTATAACCTTACACTAACGCCAAGAGTGCCACGCAGGGTAGATCCCGACGTCACTCGCAAACACACAGTACACTAACACCCAGAGTGCCACGCAGGGGTAACCCCCACGTCACTCGCAAACACTTGAGGGTGAAGGTTTGTTACAGGGCTGTAAAGACCTACGACCTTTCTCTTAGTTTATCCGGTTAAGACAGGCCATAGCCTACGTCTTCTGACTATTACTGAGACCCGCTCGAAACAAATACTATACATACAGACAAACACAATAACCATACACGGTGTCTTTAATCGCAGGAGAGTATACACGAAACCTGTTGCATAAATTTGTATTCAGAATAAACCAGCGCGAAACACCTAGTGTAAAAGCATTTGTACATAAGTTAGGAAAATCCGTCGGAGAGTAAAACATTAGATAATACGTAAATTATCCCATGTTTACCGGTATTAAATAATATAACTACGACCTGGTGTATATTACGATTTACCTTAGTAAATTCATTTAGTGTAACATTTTAATATCCAGTATTTCGTTCTCCTAATAAATTGTATCTAATTAGATTTAGTATAGAAGTCCGTAATTAATCCAGTTAGATAAATAAATAACAAAATCAAACCGGTTATAATTAAATAAAGACAGTCCAGAGATCTTGCATTTGAATACGCGGATCTCGCGCGTGTATTACTTCCTGGGAGCGCGACATACCAGCTTCAACGCTCCAGAGTTACTGAAGAATATATAATTATGCCATGCGCATAAGCCAAGAACGATATTGATTTTCTCCGCCCGAGTTCGTTGCACTGGCGCCGTTGAACAAAACTGTATATAGCAACCGTACCAGCTTCTGTAAATACAGGACCGTAATATAAATATTACATATTAAGTAAGGAGTAAGTTAAGATAATCCATATATTTATATTTCCAGAAACGATTACGTACCTAGAAAGCAACCCCCCAGGAGAGCGAGTAAGTAGCCGGAAAGAATAAATACATTTGTTAATTCATTATTTATTTATTGTAAAATTAGTTAATATACGTTTTAAAACGCTATAAGAGATTTATTTAAGGTGACAGTGTTAAGCCTATCAAGTAATTAATACGAACCACACCCCGTTTATATTAAATTATAAACACGACTGAGCAAGGCCGAGGCAGAATAAAACCGCGTTGGGTTACACACCCAGAGAGAGCGCAAATAGAGGTTAATACACTAATGACGTGAATGAGCGAACCGAGTGTTTCTCGCAAAGATAGCCCGAGTTGGTATCAAAGAATATAATTCAGCAGCACAATAGCCGTTGTAATAACTATAATACAAAGAAAGAACTGAAACCAGCCTTCTATGCTCAAGGGACTGCATGTGAGAAGTTAAGGTCGGGTCATTTATAAGCCTAATCGCTCTCTTCTGAATACGATCAACGATATCGGGAGCGTATTGGGGAGCACTGACCAAGAGGTGAGAATTATATTCCAGATGAGGCCAAATTTGGGCCTTATACAGCAGAAGGAGTTGTCGAGAGGTAAACTACTGCTTAGATCTGTAGAAAAAGCCTATTTTACGAGCAGCTGTTTTGGTAGCTGACAGAAGATGGTCAACCCATGAGAGATTTGAAGATACAGTCATACTTCATACTTACAACAGGAAATGATCGATCTTTTTTGGCGGACACAAGGCAACACTGAGTTTTGTTAGCATTAAATTTAACTAGATTATTGCTTCCCCATTCGAGAATGCGTTGAATGTCTTTGTTGATTGAATTTGCCATTTCAGTTTTAATTTCTTGATTTGACATAGAAGGTGGATTATCACTATGAGTAGACTGAGATGAACTACAGTGAAGAGTGCTATCGTCAGCAAAGCAATGGATAGGGTTAGTTGTTGAGGAAATAAGGTCATTTATGTACAGCAGAAAAAGTGTAGGCGCTATAACGGATCCTTGTGGTACGCTCGCGTTAATGCTGACTTCTTTTGAAAAAAAGCCGTCAACTACGACACGTATTCGTCTTTTATCAAGGAAACTAGAAACCCAGCTGATGAGCGTATCATTTAACCCTAACGAGGTGAGTTTGGCAAGTAAACACTTATGCCAAACTTGGCCAAATGCCTTTGAGATATCTAAATCAAACACAACTTTTTCATCGGACTGCTCTACTGTATTGTTCCAGACTTGGGTCACATATGAGAGAAGATCACCTATTGAACAGCTTTGCCTAAACCCATATTAGTGGTCACTAATATGGGTTAATTTTAGGCAAAATGGAAGTTACGGCAATAGGTCGGTAGTTTGAGGGATCGGTCTTATCGCCTTTTTTGGGAATAAGCCTACTGATGATCGATTCCAAGAGCTTGTACCGAAAATGAATTGGTTCCATAGCGTATGAAGAAGAGTTGACTAGGGGCACATCTTTTCCAGAATCATTGAGACACGAGTTTGATGCAAACAAATCCACAAAGACATTCGCTTTGTCTACAGAATCAGCAACTACTGATCCGTCAATAGATGTGAGGGGGAAATGAAGATGTTCCAAAGTTTTTACTAATGGCTTTAGCTAAAGACCAAAATTTACGACTGCCTAAAGGAGATGTAGATGGTTCATTCCATTGTCGTTGTCCGAACAACTTTTTAGTTATAGTGATTTCACTTTTGCAGATATTTCTGGCACCAACGTATTCTACATGACTGTCCACCGATTTATTAGATTTCCATGTAGTGTAATATTTATTTTTTAAAGATATTGCATCAGCACAAGCCTTATTGAACCAGGGTTGGAAACGTGAATGACCTATACGGTACTGTTTTTTGGAAATGTGTAACTCCATTCCCATGAGGATGACTTCAGATACTGAAAGGGCGATGTCCGAAGAAGAGACCACTTAAAACAATATTCACGCCATGGAAAGGTAGCAAAGAAATCCTGTAAATCACTCCATCGAGCTGACTTAAAACATCACAAGGTTCTATCGGTTTTGCGAACAACAGTAGAATTAGGTACAGTAGAAATTTCTATTAGACAATGGTCGGAAGGTCTAAAGGCGAAAGAACGGAAGTTTTATAAACAAGATGGTTTGATGTAAGAAAGAGATCTAGAATATGTGGAGTATGGTTAGGGTTATCAGGGATTCTTGTTGAGAGAGAAATCATTTGTGTGAGATCACATGAAATAGCATATGTTTCTGCACTATGACCAGCGGGATTTGTAGTAGATGAAAACTGAAGCCAATTAGAGTTATGGACATTGAAATCGCCGACAATTGAGATATCGCAAGATGGAAACTGAGACAGGAGATAGTCAACTTTCATACTAAGGTAATCGAAGAAGTCTTGAAAGTTACTGTCATTAGGAGACCTATAAATGCAACAGTAGAATTTCATAAAATTAGGACCAGAATGTTTAAACCAAATCACGTCAAAATTTTTATTTTCTAAGGAAGAAAAACTATTGCAAGCAATTCTGTCCTTGATGTAGGCACATACGCCTCCTTTATATCGAAAGTTAGAGTGAAGGCGTAATTGAGGAAATTGCAAGTCGGGTGACTCGGAGCTTTCAGATAGAAACAAAATATCAGGTTGTAATTGTTCAAGATGTTGGTGAATAGCATTAAGATTAGACCTGATACCGAGGATGTTGCAGTAGTGAATCAGAAAGTTGATACTTTCGATGACCGAGGTCGCTCGGGCCCTGCCCTCCCGGACATCCGAATGGGGCAGGATTTTACGTCCGGCATTTATTACCCTAGAAACCACAACCATCTTATTTTTTAAGTTGGGACTTTTAATCCGATAGGAAGACAGTGAGGGCGAGAAGGAAGAATAAGGATGAGAATAGATTAAGGATGATAGAAAAGGTAACCGCAGCCCATACTGAGCTCAGAAAATCGGAGACCCAATATTAAGGAGCCCATGGTAAGGGTGGTGGTACCTCCCCGGCTAGCATGGAGTATATATGCCTACCACCTTCTGTTTTTGATTGGTTTATTTTGTGGTTGTTGTTAATTGTTCTTGGCTATGCGCGCCTACAAAGAGAGAAATTGCAGCATTTGAAAACATTCGTGACCTCGGGGGGAGTGTGGCATATTCAAAACCTTCCCGTGAAAGATCAGTCCTGAGTGAGCAGAATAACGAAATAATAAGGACAGTCTTCGTTGAAGACCCAAGAAGAAGTGCTAAGCCAATTGGGGAAATTTCAGAAGTTAGCACGACATCAATATAGCGTACTATGAAAAGCGTCGATTTTCATCCATACCGGTTTCAAAGGTACCTTTTGGGGATGACCGTTTAAGCCGTTTGGGTTTGTCGTTGGGCCAATGGTAAAGGTTACTCCGATTTTTTGAGGCATGATTTGCCGATTGTACTTGAAGACACCCCTTTGATGATGCGTCAACGCATGTGGTTCCAGCATGACGGCACCCCTGCCCACGAAGGAATTGGTGTTAGAAACTTCTTAAACGATGAATATCATCAAAGATGTATTGGAAGAGATTGAAATTAGCCACCCCGATCACCTGACAACCAAACCCGACTTTTTTCTATGGGGATATGTAAAAGAACGTATATACCAAGAACCGCCTAGAACTTCAGACGATATGAAAAACAGGATACGTGAAGCTTTCAGGTCAATTACGCCTGAAATCTTGGAAGATGTTAACACAAGTTTTTTAAATCGTGTAAGGCATAGTTTACAAAACAATGGTAGGTTGTTTGAAGTTATTTAAAATTAAGGTTTACTATTTTGTATTTTGTAACGTTCGTTGTTAGGTAAGTTGATTTAGTTTAGTAATGAACATTATACACCAGCAAATAATAATAAGTAAATATTTGACGCAAATAGTGTTATTGTTTGTTGCTTCCTTTAATTTTATTTCAGGATTGGGCGGAAAACAAAATAATTCAAACTCAGGTCATTATTCCGGAAACTATTCAATTTAGATATGATATATTTAACAAAAGTCAAAATCAACTTAAAACGCAGTTCATTCATAAAAATATACAGGGTGTTCCATTTTAAATAGTCGATTTTTGCCGTTAGAAAAGAATTAGTACGACTCTTTTGCAACAAATTTCGTTTAAAATCAACATATCGATAAATAAAAGGCTCTTTTGTTTATGATAATCTCCAATTTCGTTGCTCTGCTGCTAACTACTGAATAGTTATGAATTTTTTACTAAATGATAATTTCGGAAATAATTTTTTTAAAACATTTATTTTCAAAAATACTAAAATTTGTAGGGTGTTCCATTTAAAATAATTGAGTGCGGTCCTGTACAAACGAAACCGGAAGCCGTGCAGGGCTCAAAATATTTTTAGGTTGTATAGATTTAACATTTGAATAAAAAATGTCTTGTGACCTTTTCTTCCAAAAATTAATATTAAAGGTACTATCAAAGAATGTAGGGGAGTGGGCAACCCTGTATATATACAGGGTATTACTTAATAATAGGTTGTAATTCGAAGGGTGCATTCCTGAACCAAATTCAAGTAGAAAAGTTCATATAAACATGTGTCCTAAAAAGTTTGGTTTTCGATATAAAGTTTGTTGTTTATTGCGATAAGACACTAAGTTACCACTAACTAGATGATAATTATAAGTTCCAGTGGCTCTACCAAGAAAGGTAACCTGAACGAGTCCTTCCAGGAAGAGAAATATTGATAAACATTCATAGTCATCTGACTGAATCTGGCGGTTTCAAAAGTAATACCTCCAGAGGAAGACCTCGTACAATTCAACCTCCAACAGTTGAGAAGGATGTCCTACATGCAGTCGAAGAAAATGCATATACGAGAAAAAGTGGTAGGGAAATAAATATTTCCTACAAAATGGTAGGAGAGATTCTTTATTGTGTCTTTCCAACGTATAAAGAGTTCTGCCACTTGAACTGAATTGCGTGCGCAATTGTGTAGATAGTATCTTCAAAGAGTTACAGAAAATCCTCACTTTGATTCCATAGCAATGTTTACGGACGAAGCGCATTTTTCTTGAAATGTAATAATTAATTGCTTATTATATAAATTTAAATTTGCAACTTGTCATAAAACATACATTGGTCAGATATTGCAAATCTTAAAGCTTAGAATAAATCAACATAAAAGTGATTGCAGACTTAAAACCAACGCTTGCGGTATTTCTCAACAGGTACAGACTACAGGACATATAATAGACTATACAAATATAGAAGTGTTAGCAAATGAAAAGAATAAGAAGAAAAGAGTAATACTGGAATTGGTACATATTTTCAAAAACAAGGAAAATAGTTTGAACAATAGTAATATATATTCTTGGTTAATTTTAGAGAATCATATTATATAGAGAATAATATTATATAAAAAAACCTTCTATCCGTTTCCCAAAGCGAATATAGTAATTAATTTGAATATAATTATTAGGATCACTTTAAACAACGATATGTGTATTTTTATATTATGTAACCCATTATCATTATGTTTAATTGACAGTTTCTGTCGAAATATGTTTGAATACAACGTTAGTGTTGTGATTACTTATTCCTGTGCCCCTTTTGCCTAAAAAATCCTACATAGTATATATATATATATATATATATATATATATATATATATATATATATATATATATATATATATATATATATATATATATATATTGGATTTAAGTTAGTCGGATTAGTTGTTCTTTTGAGGATAAATTAAATTAGATTAAGAAGTCTGATTATGATACTGATTGAGAATGATTATCTTTGACTCTTTAAGCAAAGGTTTGAATATATAATCGATTGTGACTGATTACCGGATTTGATGTTATTTGTTTTGTTTTTGGATCGAATGAATCTTTCATTTTTATTTTTCTATAAACGAGGTCGAAACCCAGGCGAGCGCTCGGTTGGAAGGGGTCACGTGAGGATACTGGACCTCCCAGCTTCATTCGCATTGTCCTACGCGTGTGTGTGCGCGCGTGTGTGTATGTGAGTGGCGTACGTGGTAATTGGTGTGGGTGATACCTCATCTCTTACAGAGCAGGAGCTAGGAATTTTATAACTGTTTACCGCTATGTGGTCCGTAGATTTATGAGCGACTGCCGTCATGGACCTAGACCGCTTCACAGACAGGTAATGTCAGAGTAGGTTGCTGCTCACCCTATTTTAGGTTCGAGGCCTTATAGCTCTCGGCTGTGCCGTATTGGCGGTTATGCGGCACAGTTGCGTGTGCAATTATCGTTGTCTTTGGGATGGAGAGTGGAGCTTATCCATTCTCCACCACACACCGTTAGTGTACGTTGCATGATCAGAACGAGAGCTATGCTTTGATTGAAATGTTTCAAATAAATTCAGTATTATTGCCGTTGACTCCAAAAGTATCAGATTAGTAATGATATAGGACCGATTCTGATCCACATTATACGAATTTTGAATTGTATAATGTTGAAGGTTACAATTTCGATGTCGTTATTCAGATATTGAAAAAAATTCATCTAGCGCTTAAATGCAGTCTTAAAAATGGAATAGAACATAATCGTTCAAGGACTAGGTTTTTATATCCTTGATAAAAATCAAAACAACCCTAATAAATATTAATAATAATAAACACAGATTAAATAACATATTTTTATTATGAAAACACTTGTCATCTTTACATGTCTTATCTATTAATTCTTTCCCAGTATTAGAACATAACTTTTATGACAGGGGCGAAGCCCGCGAACGGATTCCCGTCTTACAAGACTCCTTATTAGAATACAGCCCCAATGTATACATAAATTATATCACGGTCTGTAGTTGGGCATTAAAAGAAATGTAATAATAATCTTAATAATAATTATGCAATCTCCTTTGATAAAAACGGGCCCTAATAAATATTAATAACAGATTAAATAAAATCTTTTTATTCTCAGGTGAAAAAATACGATCCCCACGTGGGCATATATTAATAAAAATGGCGACCAAAGGTGTCCCAGGGGTGACGTCACAAAAAAAAAATGCGGATGGTGTCTCTGTTCTACTAGTGTTAATGAAAAAAACACCTGACCTGTTATTTAGTATTTTTTAAGGTAAAAGCAGAAGTGCATGATCCTCTCTCATTGTTACTTTGTTGGCATAGCTCATAAAGTTTAGTTATTACATTGAACGTTTGCCACTCTTGCCAAAGCCCCTTCCGCAAAAAAAGTAAAGTAAAGTAAAACTAATAATTAGACCGCAGCACCCCTACCTTCTTACCCCATAAACTTCTCTAAAGTGGACTAAAATAGTTAAGCTACAAAATGGTGCAATACGTATAAGGTAACAATATTTTGCTAGAATGTAAAAACGGAACCACTTTTTAGCGTCCCTACCCGCCCTATAGTACCTTCCGAAGGAGGTATACTGTGTAAGAAAAAATAATAATTAAGCTACAAAGCCAAGTTCAGTGTCAAGAAAAATGTGCAAGATATGAACCTCTGAATAGAACCTCTCTATAGTCTCTCTATAAATGAATCAAAAGGAAGAAGTTTTAATAAAGGATCTTCATTTGCAATAGATTTTCGATATATCGTTTTCGATGCGAACAGTTTGAAACCTCTATTGGTGGAGTTTGCTACAGTTATATATTGCTCTATTGCTGTGTGTAGATGTGCTTGTAGGCTGATCGATCTGCCATGGGAAAATAAATTCGCATACGATCTACATATAAAGAAAATGTGTTTTGAGGGATTTCTTCATTAAACTATTTATTGCAATAATGAATAGGGATACACTTGTAGTGGACCCCTGCAGTATGCAATTTTGCTGCCTAGCTTGGGCAAATGTTTCATTTCCCACTTTCACCTGAAAGGAACTCTGGTTTAGAAAATATGAAATATTTTTTTGTGAATGTCCTCTTAATCCCTATTAATAAAATTGCTATAATGATCCTATAACTCCAACAATATGTTTTTTGGATGCAGAGTTGTCGAGTAAATACTGAAACCTGATTGTCTAACGTAGATCTACATTTCCGAATCCCACTGTTTCAAATTTTTTAACCCCCGAAGTAAACGGCGGGTTATTATAAGTTTAACGTGTGTATCTGTCCGTGGCATCGTAGTTCCCAAACGGATAAACCGTTTTTGATTTGGTGTTTTTTGTTTCAAAGGTGACTTGAGAGAGAGTGGTCTTAGCTATAATGATATTACAAGAACATGGTAACCTTGAAGAGATGCTCCAGGAATCTTCAGGATACTCAAATCCTCATAAACTTACAGTGGAGGTATCAGGTTTGGGCTTATTGAAACGGTCTTAATAAAAAAGGTTATAGAGAGATGATTATCAGGGTGTGATCATGGAGCAGGAAGGAGAAATGAGGATAAATTGGTGGGGGATTCTCAGCTACTTTTATTCGTTCAAGCCATATGAAACTTTGGTATATACTGTAGCACAATTTGTGGCGAATTAGCGTATCAATGTGGAAAGTGAATGAAAGAATGAATTAATGGGATTGAGGGAACGAATAAACACGGTTTGATATGCTACGATGTTGAATATAATAAGGCATAGTGGGTTACGATACGGACTACGAGAATGAATGATTATAATTTGATGATACAGTAGGGTGCTGAATACAGCATGGTATAGATGGTGTAGTACGGTACAGAGTACAAAAACAAAACAGTGGTAAAATACGATCGTAGTGTTTGATGCATTTTGATTAATAAAATAGTGGCTTCAAGTGGCAATTGCAAAGTATTCTAAATGTAAAATTATTATTAAATAGTAAGGTAACAAACTTAGTACAAAGTTCAAGTACTGCTTCCCACTCTTTGCAATACTGCTAAAGCCGATCTATCAAGAGCTTTCTTTGATTGAGCCCACAAATTACGTAAGGCCAAGCAAGCTCGTCTTTTTGAAAAGTACTTTTGCCTAAATAAATAACAGCTTTTCCTACTGTGGGGACTTGCAACCTATGGATAATAGCAGCCTAACTTAAAAATTATGGGAAACATTCTTTCGACGTTGCCATACCCTCTAAGACCCTGAAATGTAAAAAATTCTGTGAATGCCTTTTGCGGGAGTTCCCCAACTGATCTCTGCGAAATCCAATTCATTCTATTTTTTTAACAATGCTCATGATATAATTGACCAACTCTTCCGAAACCTTCAAAATCATTAGCAATATGACTAGCACAGATTCCAATTTTTATTGAATTTAGCACTACCATTTTGTCATTACAGTCATTAACTACTTTCACTGTGGGAAAAATGCGTACAGCTTCACCATCGATAAAATCATCAGCCAAAGGCAAAATCTCATACTGCTCTATACTCAACTCAACTGCTTGAAAATTATTAAGAAGGTGTATCGTTCTGTTGTCGGATGTTGGTTTGTAACTCACAAAGGACGAAAGTAATGCCACAAATACGGCAACTGCATAATATTTTCCAAAACTAAGATATTTACCCCACAAAAAACGCCTCGACAGTTTTTTTTTTCTTATCAACGGAGAAGAGTAGACCGTAAAACTTCACAAGAAACCATTGATATTAATATTAATTAATTAATATTACTGGAAACCCCACTAACGCTATGTTGACGTCTAAAGTCGGCTCCACACCGATTCAGCGTGAACACCCCAGCCAGAGACACATCGACGAGGAATTCAAGACCCAGAAGAAAAAGCTGGAGAAGACACCGAATGTTGACACGCTTACGCCGTCGGCCACTGACAACGTGCTTTAGGCCCTAGAAAAGTTTACGGACAGCCCTGCAACCACGGAGCAGATAACGACCTGAGAAGATACCAAGGAGAAAGTGCCACCGGTAACCCTTCAACAGAAGAACTGAGTTGCTTTCTTCTGAAAACTTGACCGACAGCGGATCGCCTCCACGAGGGCCAAAGCAATCAACGAGGAAATTCGGATACAGCCCGCCTCACTCCAGGACCTAAACAGGCTGATGAGGTATATGGATAGGTGTGGTTCTCCGTACGACACATCGGATACCCGAAGTCTCCTCGACCTCTACAGCGGATGAAGACAGTAGCTCCACAGCGACAGAAGAGGACACCGGAGACTGCGGCGCCTTCTTCAACTCAGGCCGCGTCAGTTAGCTCGAGCGAGGGCAGGCAACGCTGAGAAGGCGGAAGTACCGAAAGCACCTCCCGCCGCTGTCGTTATCCCGCCTGCAAAGCATACTATTAATTTACGGCGTATTTACTACATCATCTCCAAGAAAAGTAGAAAAAAAGCAGATAACACGAAAATCATTCATTTTTGGTATAGGAACATGATATATCAGCAGATATGTAATTAAATTCTGCATCGAATGAGAATATAAAAAACCCAGTTGCAATTTAAAAAATGACTCTTTGACATTTTTAATTTTTTTAACTACCGTTACTCCCTGAGCTCCCCAAGAAATAAATTTCAAAAATGTCTAATCCTGAAAACATAGTCCAATATCATGTCTAACCGTTGTACTAGTTTCGCTTATCTGTTTTTATGTTTCATGAAATATTAATTTTTCAGTAGATTCAAATTTTCGTTGCTAACGCCTGAAATTATTTTATTTCTTAATAATGGTAAGAGATATGTACGCCAAACCTGGTAGTAGAAGACGTAAAATTTTATGAGGAAACCGAAAATAAAATAAAAATTGGGGAATTGTATTTAAAATAACAAAGTTGGTATCGACTTCCGGTATAACCGGAAGTGACGCAGCCATGAAAATATTTTCAGTAAGTAGACCATGTTCATTTATATAAAGTTACAAGTTTTCGACTGAATCGGTTTTTCCGTTCCCATTATTCGTCTAACATACTATCGTCGAGACACACCCTATATATATATATATATATATATATATATCCTGTGGTATAAAAAAATGCAACACCAAGATGGCGTTGGAATTTTTGGACCAAACTTGGCAGAAATGTTTAACTAGTGAAATCGATTAAAATTACCTTGTTTTCTACGATCATTCAGGATTTTCAACATTTTTGAGACATCGATATTAATAATTTTCAAAGAATATTTAAGATATTTTACATCTTACTATATCCCACGACCTTCTTTTGCTACTCGCTTATTATAATAATCAAGTTCTCCAAGCATCAGGTATCTGGTCTGAAACGGGTTGTGTAATATAGCTCGAGGAAATATTCTTAATGCATCTTTTTTCACGTGGCCGTGATTTTATCAAATATGTACCGTTAATTCTGAAATTAGAAATTATTTATTAGTGCCGGACTTCTGAAGTGTAGTATGAGTTCATGCAGATAACGCGTAAATTTTTGAGAAGCTATTCGATTGTAACGCTTTTATTTTGTAAAACATAATAAAGTTTTTTGGTTTATCAAGTTTAAATGAAAGTTTGCACTACAATTACAATTTATGTTCGCACGTGAATCTTCTTATTTTAGTGAAAGATGTAGACTAGTTTTTATGAAAGTAATGTTCTCGTTATTTTAAATTTTGGTGAATTTTGTTAAATGGATTTGAAATGACATCATGTAAAATTATATTAAGTATAAAATTATTACGTTGTATGGTACATCTTTTGCGAATTTAAGTTGTAGTAGTCAGACTGTCGCCTTTTTTTCGATAAGAATTTTCGGCTTAAATAAAGAGTTTAGTTTTTAGATACTAGGCGTTACGATCGAGCGTTGTGATGAAAACTTCAATTTACAGAATATCGGTTACATTGATAACACTCGTCGCTTAGGAAATGTCTTTTGGGTTATGCAGTTTTCCCGACGGCTATGAGTTTGATTCGTTTTGGCGCTTCTTAGAAAAATTTAAGTAATGTTTTTACTATTTGGCTAATTAAGTAGAGATGTAAGCGTTCAATGTGACAACGAACGGATTTTTAGCGAAGGGACTCGTGTAGACACAGATGTTCACACGTTAACGTTACGCGGCCTGTGAATTTTCGCAGAACGGCGTTATCCCAAATCCGTGTTGAAAGGACTTCCGTTAGTAGTGACAGCATCCCCGAAGAACCCTTGTTGGGATATTATTGTGCGTTCAACCAACACAAGGTTGATTTATCGTTAACTGCAGTTTGTTCAAAGGGACAAACAAAGAAATTAAACAAAAGATAAAGGCATTTTTTATTAATAATGTGCTGGACCACCCCTATTAGTTTCACACTCCGGCACCCTTCTTGGCATGGATTCCAACAGGTGGTTGATTTTTCCTGAGGTATTGCATTCCAACAATCTGTAGTTAGTGCCGGAGAGCTTCTAGTGTGTGTGGAGGATTGGCTAATTGCTTGAGTCTTCTACTCATCATGTTCCACACATGTTCGATAGGCGAAAGGTTGGGAGATCTGAATTGCCACGGCCTTGTGGGGACGGGCATTATCCTGTTGGAAAATCAGGACCTCCAGATCCTGGAGGAATAGAAGGATATGGGGTTCTACAACTTCATCAACATATCGGTGGACATTCATATTACCTCGAATGAATACCAACTCAGGTTACTCTATTTTATTCCACGTACCAATCCAATCGCAAGGTACACCACTCTAAGCGTTGCTGTCCATGACGAGCCGTCAGCGAAAGCACAAGATGTGTTCGATAGGACTGCAAGCCAAAAGCTCTAATTCGGCGGTAAACTGTACGAAAGGTTACAGGACCTCCTTCGTTTCCAAACCATTCATCGGCTATTGATCTTGTATACGAGAATCGGTCTCTTAATGCAATTAATCGGAGATGGCGGTCCTGGACCACATTTGTCTGTATTGCTCGTTCACTTCCTCTTCTACGACGTTCTTGACCTTCTCTAGACTATGCCTGATAACACCGCACTATGAAGGATTGAATACGGTTAAGACGATTATCAATTTATTCGAATGAAAAACCACCTTCAGGTAAGCCAATAATGCGACCTCTGTTGAATTCACTCATTCAGTCATTTTAAAATACACAAAAGTCGCCTAAAAAATCAGTGGCGGCTACCGCAATTGGGATAATTTTTTCGAAAAAACCAAAGGAGATAGACTCATACAATTTGGTATCAAATGAAAGCGTATTTTATGGGCTTTCCAAAAATGTAATAATGTATAGGGTGTTTTATTTAAAAATATATAAATTTAGTTTGCTCCAATAACATGAAACACCCTGTATGATCAAAAATATTTTTAAAATGTAGTACCTATTGATACTGGACCCGTGGCACAGAAATCATTTCTCTGACTTATTTCGTCTTTGTACAACCTTCCACCCCCTCCTCGTTTGGCCACCCTGTATATCAACAATCCCCCCTACATTCTTGTTTTCTGGAATTACTTACTACTCATTCGCGTCACTAAATGGTGCGTAGGTTCGTCTAGTGCTCGTACTTGGCCAATAACTTTCTGCGTAAAATGGGCGTAATCGATCTCGTTGTACCATAATAGCTATCAACCATAATGCAAGGCTTTTTTGAGGGCGAGTTCAATAAAGCTTATGGAAGAGTTGAATACAAAGCTTTATTTTTGACCCCCAAATTTGGCTTATTAACGGAAAAAAATTAATTCAATGACATTTTTGACATGTTTATGACTATATACTACTAAAATAATATAATTTTATTTCACTAGTGCAATAAAGAGGTACTTTATAGCTGCAAAACTATGTCATAAACAGTCCTTTTAACGTAATCGGACATAAAATCTTTTTTACACGTTTCATAGCCCGGTAGCAAAACGCTTTCATCTCTAAAAGGCACATGGGCAGCAATATAGCTACAAAAGTAACCTTCTCTTCCTCTCATTTGTGTGTGATAGTGAGCCCACAGAATCGCAGGCTTTCTTAATACTGTCATTTAGAAGTCTGGTGTTCGTTTGTCCGGTTTCAACGCCCTCGTGCAATTTTTCATGCGCCAGGGTCTTCTTCATTGCGAACAGGTCGAGTTGCTCATAATTTATGGCAAACTCTACCAAGCTAAGGTGCTCTTGATTAGTTGGCCTTGGAATATACCTCTCAAATATGTTTTGATACGTTTGAACATGTTCATCGTCATACCGTAGAATTCTTCACCCTTTATAAAGTCGGCATGTGTTGACGAAAACTACCTTTCGTGAACTATCTTTTAATTCAGGTAACGTATCTGTGTGCATATTCACACGCTGATGCTTAACGATTGTTTAAAATTGCCATAGAAACGGCATACAATTGCCTATCGATATCCCCGCATCAGACTTGCGCTCTACTAACGATATCTTTCATCGCTTGACCTACATCCTGAGGCTCGTGCTTGGATGTATATTTAGGGATATAATAAGATACAGCTGCCACATTTCCATAGAACCGGATGTCCATATTCGCTTTCCAGAGTTTCAGTATGTGCAGATTGTAATTATTTACATACTGTTTTTCAGGATTTCTTTTCAATATACAAAATCGTCCCGTTTCGTCAGGTCCTGACCAAACTGTTTGGTTGCTTACTGGTTCGAAAACCGGTTAGTATTTTTTACATCAATATCGTTTTCTGATTTATTCAGACTCTGATTTACTATATATACAACAGGGATAATTTTCGTAATATTGTATTGGTCATAATCGAATCAATTTGCTGTGATTTCGGTATGTTTGATCTTAAAACTATCCATTCACGTGGGGTCTCTAAACTAGCGAGGACTGGGATGGCAATCCTACGCTCCCTTGTTTTAAGTTTATTTTTTCATCTAGTCTTGAGGGGCTTCCTTTACTAACTCCTTCCTATTCGAGCACTCTCGCTGCAACCTTAGATCTCTTCAGCCTCCCAGCGAAAGCTGAGAGACTACCTCCTTTTCTCTCCACTCGCTTGTGACGAAACGGGCGCCTCTTCATAGTGTCATGTCCTGTTGTAGTATGCCTGATCTGCTTCAGATTGACATCATTTCCCAGTTATTGTCTTGAAATAATCTTCTCCCGAACTGGTACCAGCCTTACCTAAGCTCTATTCGATCTCTTCTAGAGAATTCCCTTCATCACGGAAGTTAGCAATTGTTCAGGTGATTTTCTTTCATATGTGGCCCAAGTTTGGAACAATACAGTAGAACAACACGGTGAAACAGTTGCAGTCTCTTTAGAAATCTTAAAACCCTTTAACCAAGTTTGGCATAAGTGTTTACTTGCGAAACTCACTCGTTCGGGTTAAATGATACACTCATAAACTGGGGACGAATGCGTGTCACAGTTGATGGTTTCTTTTTTAAACAAGTTTGCATTAACGCGAGCGTGCCACAGGGATCAGTTATAACGCCTACACTTTTTCTGCTCTACGTAAATGATCTTATTTCTTCCACGACTAACCCGGTCCATTGCTTTGCTGACGAAATCACTTTTGTAGTTCATCTCAGCCTACTTATAATGGTAATTCCCCTTCCATCTCAAATCTACACCGTAAATTTGAAATGGAAATTTCACTCAACAAAGACATTCAACGTATCTTTGAATGGGGAAGTAATAATCTAGTTAATACTTTACCTCCCAACAGCAGAATATAATTCTCACTTCTGGGTTGGTGAACCCTAATACGCTCGTGATATCGTTGATCGTATTCGAAAACGAGCGATTAGGCTTATAAATGGCACATCCATACAGCCCCCTGAGGACAGAATAATCGTTTCAGTTCTTTCTTAGTATTATCATTATTACAATGGCTATTGCAGTGCTGAATTACATTCTTTGATACCATCTCGGGTCACCTTTGCTAGGAATACCCGGTTCCCTAATTCACATCAACAATATGCAGAACAAACGGGCGCAATTCACATTCTTCACAGCACGGTTTCCGAACGCTGGAATGATCTCCATAGTTCCTATTTTCCTCTCACTTCTGATATGAAAAAAATTTAAGGTAGCCGTTCATAGGCATCTTTTGGCAATTCAATATCTCACTATCATCCTCCTAAGTGTTCCTGAGTACTTTAGGACGGTATGCCAAACTTAGCCTGTTTAGGACCACAATTATTTAAAAAAAAATCCTGAACTACACGACCTTTTGATCAAACACGTAATATAAATTATCAGTTTGCCAGATTACCACTCATATGCCATTACATGTAACAATAACTCCATGACCAACACCAGATTCTGCAAAGAACTTCACTAAGCCATTCATTAGATTGAAAATCCAACAACTTGATTATTTATGCTCAGATAGCCGCAAATCAACGAATATTCATGGTTAACTGTATTAAACATGAAAAATTTAATAACTCTTACTTTGATGAAATGAGCCTGTTATTATTACTTGGAAACAATTGATAGTGTGGTCTGTGTTTTCGTGCTGCATTATGTCGTTTTGTAGAACGCCAAATTGCTTTGACATTATAATTATCACTGTTAAAGTTTATTGAAACATTTCTGTACAAAGGATTATCAACGACAAGCCAATTTAATGCAGCTCTCAGCGTTTGTATATTTGCAGAAAAATTATGCAATATTTGAACTGACTCCACAAACAAACACTAGACCAGCACTACTCATATGTATCGAAAGCTGCTCTGCTATTTCTTTGACATCCTGGCCAAAAAGTACAGCTTGACCATGGAAGCTATGTTCTCCAAGGCTACTCACCACTGACTTTAACAATTTTTACAAATGGAATAATCCTACTTAATAAACGTATTTCCACATCGGATGTCTCTATTTCTGGGAGAATTTCATCTAATGGCTTGCCATTCCAGTAAGGTTGCGTAGGTCTTCTGACACATTGGTGACAGGTAGAAATAACACCGTATTGAGTCCTTAGCTCATTTGATAATATATTTCCTGACTGTACTAGTTTACGATAGCAGTTTTTCAAATGTGTGTATAGAATTATCAAAATTTACCTTGAGTTTGGCTCGGTACTGAGCCGTGAATTTAGCTTTCTGGCAGGCTTTGTCGAACATTGTTTTATTCAACTTAGTCCGAGCTGTAGGCCTCTGCATCTCTGGCATGCTTAAAAGAACGTTGCTCTGGAGTCTCGTTTAAACGAAACTCACCAATAGACTGCACATTTTTGGGCTCACAGAAATTTTCTCTGGAGTATCATTTAATATATAACCCGTGCCGTAGCTTCTGCATTCCCCGAACGTTGGTCTGGACCTGCATTGGATAGTGAAATACTGGCATTTTTTTAATTGACGTAAACTACTTATTTTGATCGCTGCATCTCTCCCTAAACGACTGTGAGCGTTCTTATTTTTCGCCCCGGACCCATTATAATACTATGGAGTGATTAAAATTAACACCTAAAAATAACTACCAGTAACTTACGAAAATTTGTCAAATTCAGTTAAACCACTTTATATTATTAATCCTCGAAGGAAACAAAGTGATGTTATAAGTTTATTAACCCCCGAAGCAAACGAATGAAAAGATTTTGATTTATTCTTTTTATTTGAACGATGACTCGATCGAGAGCCGTCTTACCTATGATTAAAAAGTTTTTTTTTTCATTTTAAAGGGCTGAGAAAAACAGGAATTTATGTGAAAATGGATCATCTGCCCTTGTCGTTAAATATCATTTATTTTAGCGTTTGCGATATGTTTTGAAACTACGGTTATGTACCCAAATTTAGCATAAATGTATTGAATGAGAAACGATGTGGAGTGGGATACATTTAAGATACAATTTAATGCACAAAATATGTACAACCAATTAAACTGTTCAAAAAAGTACAAAAAACTTTCGATATGAGTTTGGAAACTACTAAGAAAGTAACAATATAACAGAAGTCAGGGAAGAATACAAATTGGCAGAAACAGTATTTGATGGAACAAACAAAAAACAAGTAAACAAATACAAAATCAGTTCTTTAAAAAATATTTGGCTCTAGCCAAATTCAATAGTATCATGAAATCTTTTATTTAACGACGCTTGGCGCTGATTACATTCATATTTACCGCCATATTTGTAAACCGTAAATCGAGCTAGTGGGCCTGTGGTAACACAGCCTGCTTAGCATTCGGAAGATAATTGGTTCGGTTCTTACCGTCTACCCTATATGAGGTTTTCTCACAGTGTTTTTCTCATACCCATACAGCGGCATGATCACTGTGTATACGCACATCAGGCGAGTAATGGGGTAGTATCTTCCCCCTCAGAACCCTAACTCAGTTCCTTTCGACCGCACATATCCTTAATCCCACCATGCGTACATACTTAATGTATGTATGTTGGAAATCCATGACTGTGACTGAAGGAGCTTGGAAAGGTCAAGCCCTCGTTCTTGGGGAGGGAATGAAACACTGTGAATTTTCCTTTTTCCTCTTAACCGTGACATAATTTAAAACATAATGGGAATGAAAACGTCCAATAAGGAAAGAAAATGGTATTAACTTAGTACTCTACTATCTTACACATTTATTGCCAGTATAATTCCTCCACACGTGCAACTTGTAGATAGTCGAGTTTAGCCGAGCAATAAAATTCAACTGCAAGGTTAAATCTAATCAGTGATCTTTGTTTGAAAAGTACTCCATTTACTCCGAACCATTTAATTTCATCGCCTTGGTTATTGATAACGTAGTATTTTTAGTGCATTTCCTAAAGGAGCAAATGCGCTATTTTGAGCTTTTGTCTGTCTGTCTGTCCGTCTGTCCTGCTGGGTGTACCTCCATCAGATTTTTCTAACAGTCGTTATCTCTGTCACTTACGCAGTGCAATTACGTTTGGGCCAAATTCATTTCAGGGGAAATTAAAAATTTTTGTTTTCTCCTTGAACAAATAATCAATATATCTTTTTTTAATAAAAATTTAGAAGTTTTGGACATAATCCCCTAGATTGAATTCCTTTGTTAATTTTCTTTGAGAAAGAGAACAATCGCATTCTGGTTTTTGGACAATACGGTAATAAAACCCTTGCTGAATCAATTGGTGAGTATATGGATACATTGATTGAATTCCTGAATTAAAGCTGGGAGTTCTTAGGAAAAAATATCCATTATGTTAGATTGCAATAAAACTAATTGATTAAAATTATTAATTTATTAATTATTAAAGATGGTTTTAAATCCACTATATTAAAATTTCTTTGAGAATTCGTAATCACCATGATTTGCATAGCTACTTTACGATTTTAGATTTTGCACATAACTTCTAATTATTACGGGGAAGGTATTGAGGCAGGAAATCATTTTTTAAACATTTATTGCTAATTGGTATTTCGATTTCTAATATTGGAATAAATAAAATTGTTTACTACTAGTGAATTATGATTACATTTTTGTCAGTCTATTTAATAATACAATAAATACGTGACAATCAATACTACAGCGCGCCTAAGAGATGCAACCCACATAGCAATGGTGACACAGAAGATCAAATTGCTCTAAATACTAAATAAATATGCGTGAAGTAAATATTATGTTGGGGTTAGAAGCTGGTTTAAAGCATCTGAGTAAGTCACAGGGCACAAAGGTTAATCAAAAGCAAAAATGAACAAAACAGTGCTACATCTACTTCGCCTGAGAAATAGGGAACGTCTAAATAAAATTAAAGACGTCAATTGCATGGTACAGGCAAATTTTACAAAATTTAAAAAACACACACGCACATATGCACACACACACACGACACAGTACGCACAGCCACACACGGCACACAGCACACACACACACACACACACACACACACACACACACACACACATCACACACACACACGCACACACGCACACACGCAACACACACATCACACACACACGCACACACCACACACACCACACACCGACACACACACCACACACACACACACCACACACCACACACACACGACACACACACACACACAGCACACACACACACACACGACACACGCACACACACACACACGCACACAGCACACCACACACCACACACACACGACACACGACACACACGCACACACGACACACGCACACACACACACACACACAGCACACAAACGCACACACGCACACACGCACACACGTACACACACACACACACGCACACACGCACACGCACACACACACACACACACACACACACACACACACACACACACACACACACACGCACACACACACACACACACACGCACACGCGCAGACGCACACACGCACACACACACGCGCGCACACACACACACACACACACACACACACACACACACACAATCTTAAAACAACCCTCTTTTTTGGTCCTTTGTTGAAAAAATTTTCTTGAATCATAGCTAAGAATACTCTCGATTAAGTCATCTTTCAAATCAAAAAAAAAACAAACCAAAACCGGTTCATCGGTTTGGGAGCTACGATACCACAGACAGATTCTTGGATATATAGAGACACACGTTAAACTTATAACAGCCTCCTTTTTTAGAGTTTGTCAGGGCAAACTCATTATTATGTTCGTTTACAACGCGAAGCTATTGAGGTATATGAACATCCAAATAACTTCACCAGGCAAGAAAAAAACCACCCATTAAATGTTTTGGCATCTTATAATTAACAAAATGCAGAATCTACGTCTTAATTTTAGCTTTTGGTTTGTCTAAGTTTTTTACTGCGTTTTTCCTAGACCTTGAAGTTAATGCTTTGCTACATCACTATAATAATTTAACATATGTAGTTAAAATTAAAAACCATATTAAACGTACTACATTGTGTTTTCACTGTACACTGCTGTTTCTTTGTTATATTTGAGTAAATTTTTAATTGATATCTCAAGTTTCTATTTGTGAATATTTTTATCAATTTCAAACGAAAGTTTTTTACAATTTTACATACCTACATCATAATTTGATTAAATTTTGTTAAATTTGCTCTTTGACTATGACATTTTTCACTGTTAGCCTTCCACCTTTAGAAGGTGTTCTGATTTGTCATCTTCAAGGTAGTTTAACAATATTTAATTTATTAAGGATCTAGTTATACTTTACTAAAATTGTATTCCATAGTTGGCTTTATACGTTTATCAAACTGTTACATTAATAGCAGCCTTATGTTTGCGTTTTCATTTTTCATATTTTATAAAGTTACTTCAGCATCTTAAACAATTCTACGACATTTTACTACTATTGAGGACAATAACCGTAAGGGTATCGAAACGTATAGAATTTTGTAAAATATAAATGCAAAAATACATCATGAAAAACAGTTAAATATTTTAATTATGTGTAATAATGGTGAAAGTTTACATTTTCGTACTTGTTATATTACGTATATATTTTCTCTCGATAATGATACGTGTTGTATTGTATCAAAGCATATCACAATAACCAAAACTGAAAATGTTAAGATATCTGCTGCACCAAGAAAAAATGGGTTTTTGTGAGGAGTATTTACTTTTGGTAACCGATGTTGATATGCTAGAACATGTTAAAAAATAACAAATGACGATAACCCAGAATGTGTTAAGATAGGAACAAAACGTAAAATTTCGTACTTCGGGGTGTGTACTGACATAAAAAGGTTTTCTTGGAATCAGACAATTGGCCCTTAACACGTTAGGGTAGGCCGCTATATTTTTAGATTCGAAAGACATAACAAATCAAAGGAATAGGTCTAGAATAGGAACTCTTGCACGCACTTCCGAACTCAATGTACTTCATATTAATATCCAGTGTTTGAAAGATAAGCTGCAAGAATTGGGAGCGTATTTAGAAGCCCAAGAGCTAAATTTTGTTTGCGTTAGTGAACACTGGCTAAAAATCGAATCGACAAAGTGTGGACAATGGACGGTAGCACCCGATTACAGAAAGTCTACTTCCATGCAAGGAAGTAGTAGAATAATACAGGGTCCGCCAGTGAAACAAGAAATGTTGAAGTACCCAATTTTTTCAGAAAATGTTCATTATCAAAACTTTTTTACAGGTTTGAGTAGAGGAAAGTGTGCCATTTTATGTCTTAAAAATAATTCCGCTCAAGTGAGAGCCATTTTTGTGTTAACACTCTTCTAATCTGGATTGAAAATTTTCCATTACTCGGCGGAGCAGGACAGGTGGAATTCGCTCAATTTCTTGTGAAAAGTTTATTGTTAATTTCGGTAAGGTTTGTTTTATGGTCTATCACTGCATACACTGCTCTTCAGACATCCTCAAAGGAGAAAATCACATGCTGAAAGATCAGGGGATCTTGCGGGTTACGAAATGTCACCATGTTTGGAAATGAGTCGTCCCAGAAAAAGTTCCCTTAAAGCAGTCTTAGATACGCGAGCAGTATGACTGTAGCCCCGTCCTGCTGAAAATAATTGATGTCCGGAAACCTAGGTAAATCGTCCATCACAAATGCTCTGAACATGTGCGCGTGCGCGTGCGCGCGTGCGTGCGTGCGTGCGTGCGTGCGTGCGTCGTGCGTGCGTGTGTGTGTGTGTGTGTGTGTGTAGAGGTTTGACTTAACCGTTGTGGTATTTCCTCTATCGTCTTAGAAAAAATATGGACCAATAATACCACATGATTAAATTGCACACGACACTGTAAGTTTCGGTCTATGTAACGGCTTTTAGTGTATCTCTCCTGGGTTTTCGTCATTCCAATAGAGACTATTCTGCTTGTTTACATATCCGGTGAAATGGAAATGTACTTCATCTGACGTAAACAGGTGGCGAATAAAGGTTTTATCATCATGTACACGTTGCAATATTTCTTCGTTGAATATCCTGCGAGCAAGCATATATCACCATCTTTCAACTCTTGGGCGACTTGAATTTTGTAAGGGTGGAAAGATAGGTATTTGTAAAATTCGTCGTAACGATGTGTCGCTAATGTTTAGTGCAGAAGCATGTTTCACTGCAGAACGCAGTGGACTACGTGTTAATGCTACTCGCACTCTATCAATGTTTTCTTTCGTTCTTAGAGACCTTTTTGCCCCTTTATGCTTCAAATTTAATGTCAAGCCAGTTTCTTTAAACTTTCTTACCCATTGCATAATTGCATGAGCGGACGGCACGCTTCCATGTCGTGGAACATTGAAATTGTTACGAAACTATCGTTGTACCGAAGTCACACACTCACCATGTTTATAAAACGATTTTGCGCAAAACGCACGCACGCAGTAATTGTCAAACAATAATCAAGTCATGGAAACATTGACTTTTGGCAAAAAACATTTGGCCGCAAAATCTCTTGATCTTTCGGCATGCGATTTTTTTGCGGATTTCTGAAGAGCGGGGTAGAGAGTAATAGACCACAAAACTTATCGGAATTTGCATCGAACAACCGAATTCAACCTGTCCTGCTCGGTCGAGTAACCGAAAATTTTCAATCTATGTTAGAAAAGTGTTTACAAAGACATGATTCCCATTTGAACGGAATTATTTTTAAGACATAAAATTGCATACTTTCCTCTACTCAAACCTGTAAAAAAAGTTTTGAAAATAAATATTTTCTGGAAAAATTAGTTAGGTACTTCAAAATTTCCCGCTTCACTGGCGGACCCTGTATTAGTAAAAAATATAAATAATTATAAAATGTTAAGTTACGTAAATACTCTTTCAGTAGAAAATCGTGTCGAACTGGCTGCTGTGTAAGGTTTTAAGATATAATGTGTGTGTTGTTATATATAGACCACCAAATGGAGGTTTTGTTACATTTTTCGAGACAATTTGTTAAGTAGTTTAGGTGTATAACGCAAGTAATTGTTTGTGTTCGGGGTTTTAAAAATGCCACCAATAGCAAAGTTGCATTTAAATATTGCGGAATTTTTTGGGGAGGAGCTTAACTATTTCTGTTCGGTAAAGGGAGTATAGTTTGTTTTTGGATTCCGTTCAAAGGTACAGACTCGGTTGTTAGAAACGAAAGATTTAGATCGTGCTGTTGAGATTGCAACCAGCATGGAAACTTCCGAAGAGGACTCAAATCAGTTTAATTATAGTGTTACAGTGAACTTGATAAATAAAAATAAAAGTGTTTCTTCAAGAAATTATACAAATTCTACAGCCACTCTGCAGTCAAGTTCAACTTATAAAAAATCAGTTGTTGCTTCAAATAATAATACAGGTTCAACAACTAATTATAATAAATTAAATTCTTGCTACCGTTGTGGCGATTTTGCATTTTGCAAATAATTGCAAAAGAATAATTTAGATTATGGATTTTGCAAGAAAAATGGTTACTTTAAAAAATAAAATTGTATATTCTGTAAAAGATACTAATTCAAAAGACCTATTTACTACTGATTTAAAAATAAATAATCGTCTAGTTATTTTTGCAGTTGACTCTGGGGCAGCTGTTACTATTATGAATAAAAATGCATTTTATTTGACCACAGAATGGAAATTAAAAGAAATGAAATAATTTTAATCAAATTTTTTTTAGGATAATTAAGCATAAATGCAACCTCTTTTATAATAAGTTGATTACGCAAATAGGCAATATTGTAAAAACAAAAACAATAATCTATGTCAGACAGACGTTTAAAACTTCATGTCAGATAGACTTCTAGACTTAACTTACAATGTTGTATACGTAGGCATGGAAGAAAAAAAGGAAAAAGCCACGTATTTTATTCCCTCGCCCAAGGGGGAGGGCGGGCTGCTCGAGCTTTCCGACCTCCTTCAGCTCTGGATTAAGGATAGGTGTGGTTAACATGGGATCGGACGGAACGGAGTTAGGGTTCTGAAGGGGGAAATACTCAGTGACCATGCCGCTACATGTGTATGAGGAAAACCCCCTGAAGAAACCTCATACAAGGAAGACGTTATAATAACAATAATAATAATAAAGTGGTGATGTAATTTGTACATTGATTAAACGCCAAATGTAATCTCTAAATACAAATTATTTAACAAATTGAATTACTAACCTTTCACCACTAATTATATGCCGCCTCGTCCACAATCGGTTGATTAAATATAGGGAGGGTTCTACTATATTGCCTTGTTAACACACCTGAAATGCGGCTTGTTTCTCACCTGGTTAATTATTTTCCTTTCTCTAATTAATAAAAAACAATGTAAAAATGTAAATAATGAACAATAATAATTTTCTATAAATATCAAAAATTAACAATGTGCAATTAAGTTTATTTACCCAATATATGGATGGTTAAGGAGAGGTAAGAAAAGGTTTTAAAGCTAAGCTTAAAAATAAAAATTTACCACATAAATACCTCAGTATAATGATTTTCTTATAGACAGCTTCCAGTGTTTAATTATGGATGCGGAACGGTCAACCAGTATGAAAGCGTTTCTACATCTTCCTTGGGTATTCTTGTAACAACGCGATCAACTAGGTATTTGAAGGAATTTTCGATCCACTAAACTTATGGTATTCTTGATGTTTTATTGTATTAAAATGCATTTTAAGATATTATTTGAATGAAGAGAAACTTGTGTAAATAAGTAACTTAAGAGCCATTTAAAATATAAATATAAGTATGAGTAAGTAAGTAAGCAAATAAGTGCCTTAAGTGAGTATAAGGGAATAATATAAGTACTATAATGAGTGTACTTAAGTGTACATGAGTGTACGTGAGTGTACGTGAGTGTATGAGTGCCTGGAAAGAGCAAATGCTTAAGCTTAAAATATAATGAATTGAAAAATAACTTACCACCAAAATTCTGATGGCACCAAATATAAAAATTAAGTAAAAACCATTATAACAATGTCTTCTGCTTTAACATTCAGCAGCAAGTGAAGTAAAAAATAGAGGCTTTCAGAATTGCTTCTGTAAGTGCCCCCCCTCAAGAAGTGGTCACGCATTGCGCGAAATACAATGATCGGAGTCCAATTTTTAAAAGAAAGGGAACTATAACTATTTATATAATATTACACCCAAAATATATGTTCTATGAAATGCAATTTAAGTTGCCTTTCTCAATTTTACATGTAAATAATTAAAAACTCCTCTAATTTTACGCCAAATAAATTAATGATCTTAGATTAACGTATTTTTTAATACAACCACAAAAAAAGGTTGTTACACGGTAACGCGTATCGAACTCATTAGCTCCTGAATGCTAAGCAAGTCGTGTCACCACTACGCTACTAACTCGGTGATATAAAAGATTATGCAATCGACTTTTTTTTACTATCACAAAATCGACATATTAACTCATTTTACAACTTTGGATGTATGTTAGTATCCACGATAACTTCAGAACTAAAATATCTACGTACTTACCATTTTGTATTTAAGCTTGTTTTCATTTGGTTTAGATTTTGGGAGAAATCCAGAGGAGGAGAGGGGTTTTTCAGTAGGGCTAGTTTTTGATTTTTATCAAATATTTCTAAAGCATCTGCATGTTTCAAAGATATAAAAATACCTAGACACAGACTTTAAACAAATCGATTATAGCATATTAAGTATCTAGAACAGTAAGGACATTTTACCGATCGAAGACAGTTGTTTGGAGGAGGAGCGAAGTGACTAAATTTATTAAAAGATTTAAAAATGGTTTAAATCTGCACTTACTAAATAACGATATGTACATATGTAGGTATATTAGTCTCGTTATATCAAGTTATCTTAATGTAAAAATTTGTATTTCGTTGCTATACCAATTTGTAAATAACAGCAGCCATTACAGTTTTTTTGTGAAAATAACATTGAAAACTATTGCACACAAGGTAGTAGATTACATATTAAAGTAAAGATACATTAGAAAATATTATATTTTCTTATAGGTAGGAATGACATTAGGAATAACTAGTGCTTGTAGACGAGAAGAGTTATACATATAATATAAAAACAGACTGAGGAACGTGATGGATTAATCAGTGTAAAAATACCCCAAACGAAGAAATATTCAGGAGCATTTGTTGTTATTAACATTGCACATAGTACAGTTAATTATTTGAACATATATTACAAATATAAAAATCTCCGTCAAAAAAATGCAAAATCATTTAATTTCTTTTTAAATTATCGAAATGAGTTATTGGAAAGGGTACATTAGTTGTAGCGACAAAGAAACTAGTCCATAAGAGTCACACGAGGTTCCAGTAAATGGTACTGAAATTTTTTCATCCGCATCTGTTTTCCAAGATAAGCTTCCGGTGGCAATTGGAAATTGTAATAATTGTACTTTCAATATTTATGTTAATGGTAAATTATCAAAATTGTTATTTAAAATTGAATACATTTACTTACAGTTATATACTCCGTTTAACGAACAGATTCAGTAAATGCTCCTCCTACAAATATGTAGGTGCGTGCTACTAACTGCGCATAGGCCTTGTTTACAACCATAAAAAATTTACTTTCTGGGTAATACAGTGGTTGAATTACATTCAACGGTTCTTTAATGTATGCATGTCAATTATTGTAGTCCCTAAAATGTGTAATTATGTATTTTTAACAGTAATCAACACATTTTTACGAATCGAAATTCTCTGTCACCAATGAATCAAGATTTGAAAACAAGCACCTTTAGTCTATGGGAATGTCGACATGCTGTACATAACTCGTTAATATTTACCAATCTTCCACAAAAACTTTATCATAAGTAGTGTCTCAATTCACAATTCTTCCTGTAGCTGCATTTATATTTTTTACTAAGTCTGTATATAAAGCACAACAGGTCAGTCTTGTTCGGAGTCTGAAAAAGAGTCATCGCCTAACTGGATCATCAACGGCCCCACTTGAACTTCTATAGTGATATCCAATTGCCACATATTTTCTTCCACACTGTGCACGTGTTTAATGGCATTTTTCCAATTATCTGACGTTACGTTTGCAACAGCGGTACAAAATAGTATGATTCTGTGTTTTTGCTATCTCATCGACAACTAATTTAGGAGCAATAGTAGCTTTTCTGACAAGGTCGAGAAGTTCGTCTTTGATCATATCTGGTTCGTAACCAATGGATTTGCTGGTTAGCTATGCCTGAAAGTCAGCTTTTTTTTGATCCTGAATTTGGATTTTTGTCGATCTTTCTGCTATGATAGGAAGCGTTATCTAACACTATAACAGCGTTTTTGTCTAAACGTCCAAGAACGTTGGGAAACCATTCTTCAAAAACAGCAGCTGTCATTTCTTCATGATAATCGCCAGATTTCTTGGACTGGAACAACAGCAAACTGCCATCAACAAAACTGTCCTTGGAACAAACGCTTGCCTCGGAGTCAAGATGGTTCTTTCCATGCTTTGCTTACTGTATGGCCAGCATTAACCCAACTCTCGTCTAAGAAATATACCTTTTTTCCTTCTTCTCTGTATTTTCTAATTTGTCGTAGATAACGTTGCCTCCACGCAACTATCTCGGATTTTATTTAAGGAAACTATTTCTTGACCTCTTGCAATACCTATATTTCAAAATAAAGTATAATTTATGTTAAGAGATAATTTATTCCTTTACTTACTTAAAGCCAATTTCATCCAACAAGGTTCTTAATGTACTGCTTTTTAATTGAGGCATCTCGTGTGCTCACCAATAGCGGCATCAATTTTATTTATAGTAGGTGTATCGTTTTGTTCAAAGAACGAATGGACTACACGCCTAAGATAACTCTTAGTTTCATCGCCAATGTTGTCCAAAATTGCTCGTTGTCGGTGGTACACAGTCGGAGGATGTAATACATTTTTTTTTTACGTTAACATGTATTTATGTCTATGAACCTCTATCTGACGTGAAGTTGTAAACGTCATTCTGACATAAATTATTATTTTTGTTTTTACAATGTTGCCTGTTTTCGTTATGAACGTATAAACAATTATAATTCAAATTATTTTATTTCTTTTAATTTTTTAAGTTAGCATCTAGATGTCTATTATCATTTGTCAGACATGAAGTTTTAAACGTCTGTTTGGTATGGATTATTGTTTCTGTTTTCACAATGTCGTATATTTTCGTAATTAACTCCTTATAAAAGAGGTTGCACAATTATCCTAAAAAAAAATGTTATTAAAGTTATTTCATTTCTGTTAATTTCCATTTTGTAGGTTGGAAGGTCGTGTGGTGTTCAATATCAGATATTTTTAGGATAATTATGCAACCTCTTTTTTTATACATTCATAACGAAAACAGTCAACCTTGTAGAAACAAAAACAATAATCTATGTTAGAATGACGTTTAAAACTTCATGTCTGATAGAGATTGATAGACATAAATACAAAGCCGCCCGCTTCTATAAGATATCAATAATGTTGTGAAACCATTTTCATTCACATTTAATTAATTTTTAGACTTAACTTACGTTATATTAAGAATCTTTACAAAGAAATGTTATGTAAAATTAAATTTTCTTTAAAAAATATGTGTACACTTTTTCTTATAAAATTAATTGTTATTCAAATATTGAAATATTGAAGTTTTAAACGTCTGTTTGACATAGATTATTGTTTTCGTTTTTACAATGTTGCCTATTTTCGTGGTGGCAAGAGGTTGCATAATTATCCTAAACAAAATGTAATTAAAATTATTTCTTTTCTTCTAATTTCCATGTTGTACGTTGGAAGGTCGCGTGGTGTTCCTCACCAGACATTTTATATTACATTAAAATCCGCAAACACACACTCATTTTAATAAAATATTTTCTACTATTTATACTAATAGCATTAATAAAAAATTATCAAATTAACTAACAATACTATATTATATTAGTAGGAGTAGAAGGCGCTTATTATGTGTTGAGCTCGGAAGTTTTTCTGTCGATGCGCCAGTTGAGGCAATGTAATCTGAGCGAAACACAAATAATTAATCCTTCTTCTCCGAGTAATATATACTATTTTTCTTTAAGCCTAAATATAATTCAAGTAATGTGTAGCAAAAAATATAAGACATTGTTTATATCTCAACTATTATTAATACAATTGAAAAAATGAAAAAAAAAATTATGGCTTACATAAGCATTACCTATTTATCCTATTTATTAATTGTATTGTTAAAGGTGGAGTTTTGTATACTGCAGTTTATATTTAAGCTCCTTCCACCGCTTTCGACCTCGACATTCACAATTTTGTCATTGTTATGATTAGTAAGGTGTCTATCAACATTTATTATGTTACAAATATTTCATTTGAAAGGTTTTCTCAGTGTATTTCTCTTTGAATTTCAGAATTCGTACTTGGTTGACCTTCCAAGTGAAGTATTTTCCGTGCCGCTTGTTTCTTGCCGAAAATAGAATCCTCTACGTACCCTTTAGCAACACCGGTGGATTTACATTCACAATGTCGTGTTAAGGGGGTAATGTCCCCACCGTTGTCAGCTAAAATATTTTCAGAAGTCCTCCGAAGGCAATGTCTCCATATTCCTGAGGATTTGTTAGTTTAAAAAACGTAGCGATGTCTACTGGTACGTTTGAATTTTTATGCATACCCATTCCCACATAGTGACACTTACCGTTCTGGTATTTAATAAAGAATCACTCCAGGTCCATACCCTTCGGACGAAGTGCAGTATACTGTTTGAACAAATTCAAACAAAAATCACCAGTCACAGTGAACGACCGTTGTTTTTTGTTTTTTGAGATATTTGCTAAAATTAAATGGCCTTCTTGGATGTCGCTGTACTTTAAATGAACGAGTTTATTACATCTACAGACTTCTATGACTCCAAATACTAGTACAACTTAAAAACAAACGTCAAATAAATAAAAAAAAAGTCTGCGTGAGATTTGAACCGCCGACCATCGCGGCTGAAGACAGAAGCATGTGTATTTTATGTTCGTAATACCACAATATAGATATATAGCTGTCAGCAAGATATCTATACGGTGGTAATACGTTAAATGTTAACTAATTCTAGGCGTAACCTTAAAAAAACCAGTTCTTAATGTTGGTACTGCTTTTCTTCCTTTTATAGCTAATGTTACAAATAGAATTGAAAAATCCTAATCAAATATGGCATTAGGACTATTTTTAAACCTACAAGAAAAATTAAAGAACATTTAAGATCACCTAAAGATGTGTCAAACCCTTTATCATCTTCCGGAGTGTATAAGTTATCTTGTTAATGTGGAAAAGTATACATCAGGACCACAAAACGGAGCTTTGATACAAGACGCAAAGAACATATGAGATTTTGTAGATTGGGTCAACCAGAGAGGTCTGCTGTGGCTCACCATGCCCTGAATAATCTAAATCATGACATTCAATTTGACAATATGGAAATATTGTCAAGACAAACCCATTATTATGTTCGTTTGCAACGTGAACCTATTGAAATATATAAACACCCGAATAATTTTAATAGACAACAAGAAAATCTCCGTTTAAATAGGTTTTGGCATCTTATAATTAAAAACGAGCACAATGATACGCCTTGATTTTAATTTGTTTTCAACTTTTGGTATGTCTAGGTTTTTTGCTGTGTTTTTCCTAGACCTTAAAGCAAATGCTTTACCAATTACATGTTAAATTATCACAGCACTATAATTTAACATAACTAGTTGAAATTAAATTAAAATTAAAAATTACTAAGAACGTTCTGCATTGTGCTTTTCATTGTTAATAACACTTCCAATTATTGATAAAGATATCTCTTTGTTAGATTTAACTGGGTTATTTTATTTGATGTAATGTTTGGATTTGTGAATGCTTCTATCATTTTAAAATTGAAGTTTTTCACAACTTTACACTTACATCATAACTCGATTAAATTTTGTTAAATGTGTTTTTTGGCTGGCAAATTTCATTGCTAGCTTTCGTCGTAGAGAGTGTTCTGGTTTGTCATCTTTGAGGCAGTTTAATAATATTTAATTTTATGACCTAGTTATTCTTTACTAAAAATTTTAGAGTTGGCTTTATGTTTCCCAAACTGTTATACTAATAGCAGGCTTATGTTTATGTTTTAATTTTTCAAATTTGACAAAATTGTTTATCGAAACGTTTAGATTGTATAATTTAAAGTACACCATTAAAAAATCCCAAAAAAGATAAGTATTTTATTATGAGTATTTTCTTTGGTCCATTTTAAACATTTTTCATATGCAATATCATACACTTTGCGCGACTTTGTTGGAATTAGTGTTTCAATACTGGAATTAGCTATTTCGACTAATTCCGGAGGTGTACATTGTAATGCTTGAGACATTTTTCAATAAAATTTTCAATACTGACAAACGTCAAATTAAATAAGTATTAAAATGACAGTTCCTACCTACTCGATTACAACGTCCATAATAAGGCGTTGCTATATTTTCTCATTATTATTGTACTAGTACAATAATGAAAACTCATTATTGTACTTGTAAAATAATAGGTTATTTCTACGGTCTCTGTTGCCGAAAGTAACATACACTGCCGAGCAAAAAATTTAGGCCACTTTAAATAACTAAGAAAATACAAATAATTTTAAAAATAAGACTAATCAGGGAGTCATAATTGTAGTAGGCGGTGAAAGTTATATTATTGGCATCTGTCACATTCTGTCACCATATTCGCAACGTTTGTTAAATAACAAAAATTAGTCCCAAGTAAACAGTCACATTTCGTTGCTTATATTTCAATTAAGTGTTAATTTTTTTTTCTCTAAAACCTATTCGTTATATGGTTTAATGTGGGTAGTGACGGTTTACTGTTCTTATTGTGTATTTACCAGGCCATAATGTCTCTAGATCCTATTGTTGTGGCACGAATTGTAACGTTGATACCAGACGGTAGAAGACAATGTGAAGCCGCCAGAATTGTTGGTAAGAGCCTATGTGCTGTACAAAATGTGTACCAGCGCTATCAGGAGGACGGTTTTAGAACCAGAAGACCCGGTTGTTGGCGAAAAATAGTCACGAATGAAAGAAATGATCGGTTTTTGTTGATGTCAAGCTTGCGGAATAGAACATCTTCTGCGGTTTTGCTGCGAAATCAGCTTCAAGGGGTTAGAGATGTTAATGTTAGCGAATGGACAGTTAGAAGACGCCTTCGTGCTAATGAATTGTCTTACAGGGCCAACATTGAACCGTCAGCATCGAATAGCCAGATTGGATTTTGCTCGAAATCACTTGGCGTGGAACGATGATGACTGGAGCAAGGTATTCTTTACAGATGAGTCGCGTTCTTGCCTCAATTGATCAGACGGACGTCGACGAGTATAGAGAAGACCCGGAGCAAGATACTCAGAAGCACGTACAGAGTTAGTTTTCGTAGAGAATGACTCTCTAACAGCTCACAGATATATAACTGAGGCCCTAGATGATCATGTTATGCCTTTCATGGTAAGTATGGGCGAGGAAGGCATTTTCATGCATGATAATGCAACACACCCGCTGCCAGGATTGTCAGTGAATATCTAGATGAAGTAGAAATTACGCGGTTTGATTGGCCAGTATTTAGTCCAGATATGAATCCCATCGAACATGTCTGAGATGAGTTAGGGCGACGTATCCGAAGGCATACACCAGCCCCAAGAACTGCCCAGGAGCTGAGAGATTTGCTATTGCAGGAGTGGAATAACATCAATCAGACTGTAATCCTTAATTTAATTCAGAGTATGCCGCGTCGAATGCAAGCAGTCGTTAATGCAAGAGGGGGTAATACACGTTATTAATTATCATCAATTTTTCAATAATGTTAAGTTTCATTCATTCATTTCGTTCCCAATAGCAATATTCCACATTCGTTTAAAATGTACAGTTACTCTTTTTCTAGAATAAATCATAAAAAAATAAATTGTGTTGTCTGATTCCATATTTAAAAGCTACGAAAATGTAGTAGTTAAATTTACAATATGCAGACAAAAGCTGATGCATTTTGTTTTTAAAATTATTTGTAATTTCTTGAGTTATTGCTCGGTAGTGTAGTTATTATTATTCCCTTGAAGAAATCGTATTTTATGAAATTAGTTTATAGTGCAAGGAATTATGGGAGGAGTTTCCATTATTAATAATGCAAACGAATGCCATATTCTCGCATTTTGAGACACCATTTAAATGAGATAATAATTTCATATCGTTACAGAAAAATATCATTTCACAGGAGTTCATGAACGGTCTTATTATGGTTGCCATAGTTTTACATTATAAGTGTCATTTATTTATTGCAAATTTTGCAAAAATTGATTCAGACGTGGATGAAGAAATCCTTAAAAAAGCTTTATACCTAAAAAGTCCGAAATCATTTATGAGAAAGAGTTCGACAGATTTATTGTATGGATGCGCAATAATACGGAAACTGTTACAGGGAAGGTTTTGCTTGCGTGATCCGGTAAGTTCATTACATCATTTCTTAAAGGTAATCATTCTTTGTATCTATTTTATTAGTCGAAAAACTACAAATCGTCTTCATTATGGTGCATGTACTCCAAATTAAAATGTACGTTACGTCTCAAAAAGGATGTGGACATCACCAAGTTTTACAAATTTTTGGCATTCTTGAAAAACTGTTCTGTTGGGTACATACCAGAGAAGTCATTAGTGTTTTCAAAAGAGCACTTACTTAATTTTTTCTTGCAGCACCCAACAACAAATATTTACTCATGAAGGTAATTTTTTCTACCATATTGAACGATGACAGTAGAGTAAATTATAGTGACCTCATTAACAAGTACATGAGTTTAAGACCGAAGCATGTGAAGATTGAAAAGTATTTTTTACTCTACAATGGATGTAAATGTACCTGTAATCCTATTGGCATTAACACATTTGGTCAAATTCCTCGACAGAACGCCAAGTATTTAAATATTCCCAATCGCGATCAATACTCAGGACATTCATTTGGTAGAACTTCTGCCACAATCTTGGCAGACAGTGGAGATGACACTAGAACTTTAAAACGGCATGAGGATTGGAAAAACGATGCTGTTGGTGAAAGGTACGTGGCAGATTCCATCGAAAACAAGAAGAAAATTGCCAAAACCTTAGGATTTAGTAGCGTACAACAAATGAGTAACCGAGAAATATCTATATCAACATCTTCAAGCAGTTCAAACGAATGCCTTCTTGAAACATCCGGGGGAATTTCAATTACCGGGAATTCGAATTGCACCATTAACATTAACATCAGTAAACAATAATTTCTTTGGTGGTTAAAGATCCCTTACGAAAGGTGGAATTTCTTTAGTGGTCAAAATTCTACTGACGGGTAGTGCTAATAACCATTAGTAGTTGATGCGCATAGATATGCCTGACATATTCGTTTGTGTCCACAAATACAAAAAAAAAAATATTACATTAATTACAGATCATATTCTAACTGTAGTATTAATATAAATAAATAATTTTTATCTACTATCAACATGTAATGGCAAGTTTTACGTCATTTAATGACATATCGTAATGTCTTACTTTACCGCACTAGTGCGGTAAACTATGACTCTACCGCACTATTACGGTAAAGTAAAAGAGAATAAAATAATTACTAAAATAAAATCTAACAAAATTTATTAAACTATTTATTATAATAAAATATTAATAATGGAATCCTTGCAATTATCTTCATTTGAGCTCATTTTCAAAACTGTCAATAGAAATAATATTGACAATCTGAGTTTGATTAAACTTTACAATGACAATTATATAATACGTCTGCTTAGATAATACCATGCTTAATACATTTCGATGATTGAACTACTTATTTCTCTATATAAATAAATCCCATCGCGTATCGTAATATGAAATACTATGATACTTAAATCGTAAGTAACTAGTTCAATTTCTTTGTTTGTATTTCGTCGTCAAGGCGACGCATGCCATAAAGTGACAAATTATTATCGATTTTGACATTAATAACCAAGGTATTCTAATGTTAGTCGACGACAAAAAATATTCAAAATTGACATGGTGAAAATTATGTTTATTATGTACCCATTACAGTTGAGCGCCTGATATATCAGCAACCCAGGTTGCACAGTTGCAATGATTTAATAATCAATTATTTGGTTCCATATGAAAACAATTTTATTATTCACAATTATTCACTGAAATTTAATGTCCGTGTGTGAAAGAAACAGAAGAATACAATTTTAGTTAAAATTCGCACATTTCAGAAAAATAGTAAGTGAAGGTAGACATCTTGTGTTACAACTTGTAATCAAAAGTAGATTTCTTCGTATTAGTTTAAATTACGTAATGTGACGTGTTTCCTCATGCCAGTTATAGCATCTAGCATCCTGCGATCAATACAGTAAGCACCACGTAGTGTGCAGGGATTTTATCGTGTTTGTAGTGTTATATACCGCATACCACTCACACAACTACAGTTAGTTTGTTACGTTTACGCAAACAGTATGAAGGTCGTCCGTAGCACCTAAAATCATTGTCAATATGTTAAAATATTGGTCGGCTTCCGATAAACTATATAATTGGTCAAAGTATCGAAAGCGGTGATTTAAGAGAAACGTGCGAATAATTCAGAGTGATTTTGAATTGTCAACTTTAAATTTCAAAATGCCAATAATTGTGTTAGAACGTTTACCTTTACCGAATTTAAGGACTTATACTTGTGCTAGCGTTCTTGCCTTATCGGCTTGTATGTACTATGCAACACATATTGTTAAAGATCCCGATTGGAATAAACCAAAAAGTGATTTAGATGTAACCCCACCTAATAATGAGGCAGACTTTTTAAACAATAATACAAATCATTCATCTTCAGATGATCGAACTTTTTCTCAAATTACCGGGGATACCTTTTCGGTTATGACTAAAGAACCCATATGTGTTTGGGTAAGTAATTGCATTTTTTACATTTTTGTACAAATTCCAGTTTTATTGAATAAGTTACGGTATGTTTTGTAATTTTCACCACTTAAGAATGTTATCTCCAACCATAAAAACGGATAAAAGCACTATTTCTAGCAGTTATTGAACTTTACGCATCTTAAATTTGCGTAATTCTTCATGCCATAAAATAGAATGAGAATGAAAAATTTCCATGTAATTTCCAGTTTACAAGAATCTTATAAACGTTTAGAATTCATATTCAAATAAGTACAATTTATACAGGTTAATTCAAAATAACTGCGAATAATTTTAAGAGCCGATTCGTGACTATGTACATTGTGTCCCATTTTCGATCATATTTCGGGGTGTCTCACTTACGAGTAAATATAGAGTATCCTTTAATGTAAGGCAAAGGGAGAAATTGGTTCTATACAGTTTTTTACGTAGAATTCAGTGGCGTAGTCGTATTTTTGGTGTAATCTGTCAATTTTTAGCTATAAATAAAACTTATGGTTTTTCCACGGAACACCCTGTATATTTTTCTTGCGTTTGATTGGAAATTTTGTAAGCTTTACAAAATGCACGATGTGTATTTTATTTAAATAATAAACCTAAAATCTATGATTCCATAAAATCTGCATAATAACATAGTGTGTATTATACAGCATTAGAATTACTAACATTAGGATATTACAAACAGAAATTTTAAAAAAGCTAAACCAATTTTAAGGCTGAATAAAACTGACAACTCGATAGTAATCTCTTAATAGATTTTCACCTTAAAAGAACTTCTCAAAATGGTTGCCATTTTCCCGAACGCGATGTTGACATACAGTGGTTATTCTTTTTAAAGCATTTAAAATAATTATGGAACGTCTTTGCAAGTTTTGAAATGCCACATTGGTGGCATTAAGTAGTTCATCTATTGTCCGATGACGGGTACTGTAAACCTTATTCTGAAAGCAGCCCCATAAGAAAAAGTCTAACATGTATAGGTCAGGTGACCGTGGAGGCCATCTAATTGGTGCATAAGTACCGATCCACTTTTTCGGGAAATAATTATCTAAAAAAGGTCGAAGAAATACAGCATTATGTGCGGGCGCGCCATTCTGTTGGAAATGTATCCTGTTAGATGAGCTGAAGGAACATTGTCTAGTAACATAGGGATAACAGCGTGCAAAATTTCAAGATATCTGTTTCCTGTAAGACTGCTTTCATCAATTTTGTATTCTATTTATCGCCCCAAAATAAAACAAGCTACGCTAAATCCAAATCGACCCTTTTGCTCTCTTTCGAATAGCACATGATGACTTTCTTGCCTGTTGAAAATACTTGCACTTGAAAAGTAAGCCTCCCCAGGATGCAAATGGTGAACAATTTTAATCTTGTATGGCTTAAATTTACATTTGGTCAATATTCTTTGAACCCGAGTCATGGGAACACCAATCTCCTGATGTAGAACTCTGCATGATTGTGAAGGCGTTGCCTCTATACATGCTAAAACGTTGGCTTCATCCGTATCGCGATTTTCCTTATTATATTTTTTTGGTTGGGGTTGGATAAATGATCCATATTCTACCAAATTTTTCTTTATTCGAGGAAACATTAAAAGACAAAGTTGCCTTCGTTCTAGATATCTATAAACCCAAATAATATTTAAATAAGAAATAAATTCACATACCGTAGAGTTGGGTGACTTGACTGCTATTTTGACTTGAATTCAATAATATCCGTCATACCCATAAACATATCATAAAACAAAAAATATGGCGTTATGCCACTTTTTGCAAACAATAGAACCTGTATAAAAGATTTTTGTAAAATTCAAAAAAAAAAATGTACAAAAAAAATTAAAAACCCTGTTTTTCAAGTCCTACCCTACTTGTTGGGTGACTTTTTTACGAAACGAATTTGAAGAAATTTTGGACGACCTTCTATTGAACGTAATTAAAAATTTGAATTATTTTCAACACGACGGGGCACCCAGCACACAATGGATTACGTGTGTGTAACTATTTACAGGAACGTTTTAATAATTGGATAGGAAATCGAGGTCCAATAGCTTGGCCGCCGCAATCTCCAGACTTAACCCCCCTGGACTTTTTCTTGAGGGGTGCAATTAAAGACAAGGTGTGCCGCGTAAAACCTGGTAAGCTAGACGATTTAAAAAATAAAATTCGTGTTGCTGTGCAACAAATTAGTACTCAAAAGTTTATTAAAAGTTCAAAACGAAATTTTAAAACTATGTCAAATGTATGTTCAAAATAATGGAGGGCATTTTGAAACACTTTTGTGATTGTGTTATCTGTTTATATTTTTTGCTGTTACTCTTCGTTGTAAGTTAAATTTATTTAGAACTTTTTTATTTTGATAATGTAGTACATTATTTCTTGTTGTTTCCACAAATTTAGTAGTAGAATATGAGCTTATTTTGTTACCGTTGAATTGGGTGCCTTGACTGCTATTTTGACTTGAATTCAATATCTGCCATACCCATAAATAAATCATAAAACAAAAAAATATGGCGTTATGCCACTTTTTGCAAAGAATAGAACCTGTATAAAAGATTTTTGTAAAACTCAAAAAAAATGTACAAAAAAAATAAAAACCCTGTTTTTCAAGTCACCCTACCTGTTGGGTGACTTGAAAATGTAAGCAAAAATCAGTGTAAATGACAAGTAAAACTGTTCTATAGGTGACTTGACATCAAGTTTAACTTTTTAAAAAAGTATGTTTCCATTGTACAGGGTGAAAAAAATTTTTGAGACCATTTATTTCAAAAAAGAAACGTTTATTCTGACAAGATACAAAAATAATTTAAAAACCAAGGTATTCTCAAAAAGTTAACATCATAATAATACTTAAACCTAAATTAACAATATTTTTACAAATGTAGTTAACATATTTGTTTATAAAACATTGTCATCTACCAAATCTGTCAAAAATTTGAAACGTTCTTGGCGAAGGAGCTGTGGAGCTGGCAGACATACGACCTCATTACTGTGCACCATCTATTCGTCTATTACGTCAGGATATGAAAAAAATGTTTCCTTTGTACCCACAGTTTTTCGTAGGAATTTTACTTGAAGGTACTCTTTATCAATGACTTGGCAGATTTTTCCAACATATTTTACAAGCCGTTTCTCTGTATGAAATTTCACAAGAACAAACTTTCCACATTGAAATGAGTGTCGTTCCACAGGTTCTTAATTTTGCTTGTTGTCTTGATTTCGCATTTGTAAATTATCCTCGGGCTCAATATCACTGGACTTTTCTTCGTCGGTCTCGTCTTCAAGCTCTATATCATCTATCTCATTTTCAGAAGAAAGTTTTTTAACAATTTTGTTTTGCTCAGATAGTTGTACTGGTTGTCTCGTCTATTTTTTCTGCTTCTAAATCTTCTACAGAGATGCTCTCCCCTGGAGCAACATTTAGTTTCTTCCGTCTGCCGGACTTACTGGGTTTTACATTTCTTGTTGTTTCAAACATATCTTTTAACATATTGGCACTTTCCCCAACAGGCCTGTGTTGAGAAGGGATTCGTTGTAAAACAGCTTCTCGATCGATAGGAATAAGTCCTGTCGCTTTGAACCCGGCTTTTATGTTATCAACATTTTTTGCTTTGAGTAGACCAGGGAATCGATCTTTCCTTATGGGGCCAGGTAGTGTTTGCTTCCATTTAGTTAAAACAGACCTCTATTTACCCTTCAGTGGTCTGAAATAGCAACATCTAGCGGTTGCGTTAGATGTGTACTATTGAGGGGCAAGAGAACAAAGCGAATATTATTGTTTTGGCACTCCTGTATGACAGTGATTCTAATGTGGCTGGCTAAATTGTCACCGATCAACACCTTCGGTCCTTCAAGTTTTTTAAAATAAGGGAGCACAATACATTTAAACCAGTCTTCCAATAGGTGTAGCTCAAACCATCTAGATTTGCTGCGATTGTACCGGGCGTGTTCGGGACCATTTCCTGTCCACGTAGACCACAGCTGATCTGCCTTATATACAATATAAGGCGGCAACATAACTCCTGATCCACTAATGGAAAACATCACACTCGTTGAAGATTTTGTGTGGTCCACAATTTTTTCGGCAACTTTGGTTCGTTCGGGGTCATCGGTAAAACATGTTTCGTCATACTTGACGATATTTTCGTCAGGAATGTCTTTTAAAGTAACAGCTAACTTATCAAAATATTCACTTAAAATGTCAATAGAAACAGCAGCATAACTTCGCTTTATATTTTCTGATAGGCGAATGGATAGCTCGCTATGACGAGTAATAAACGCGTAGTACCAACTATTACCCGGTCTGTTATCGGTAAAAGCACCTAATCTTCGTCCGTGTCTGTTTAAATAATTTCGAACCAGATCTTTAATAGTGTCTTTATGTAAGGGAAATTCCCACTCCGCAGCAAATAAACCAGCATCTTTTAGAACCACTTCCTTCTCCGTTGTCAATGAAGTCTGGCCCCCATAAGTTTTCATATTTTTATTTTTAAGTTTTCGATGTAATGTCTATTTTGATATCCCGGTATTACTTGAAGCCTCCGCCAATGTCCATCTACCAGTGCGTATATTTGTTATGGCTTCTTCTAATTCATCTTTAGTAAAATCGTGGTATTTTCGCTTTCCTAACACTCTCTTATACTTATTTGGCATTTTGTCAAGTCACCCAAAATCTGTAACAAAAAATGTAAAAAAGCATTACTTAACCTCAAAAAATAAAATCAACAGACCTGGGGTTCAGAACCCGTTGAGAAGACAATACACTATTGTAAAAAAAATATTACATGTAATTTGCACATATGGATACCTGAGGATGACCTTAATTATATAGCATATCAATAACCGTGGTTTTCTGACCTATTATTCAGTATTTTTTAGGAGCCAGATAAAACACCTGTTTACAACTATTAGCTACTGAAAACATTACTTCATCATTGTGGAATACTTCAGAAATTTTTCTGAAGTTTGGGTGTTTACCTACCTAAAAGATGGTAACAGTAGTTCCAAAAATAAATGTCACACTGTGGCAAGTCACCCCTACTATTTCAAGTCACCTAACTCTACGGTACGTCAAAAGATTAAGTATTTAAACAAACCTGTTGAAATACAGTGGGAAGCCTCCCAGGAGTTTCCATTCCTCTCTATAAAACAGACTAACATGTCATATTTTTCAAAATGTTGATCATTTTCGTTTTCAGCCATTGTAACGAATCCAATATTACGCAGAGAATATAAATTTTACAACTGGCAGGTCTTGACAAGCGCTTAGCAAACGATCATTTAATTGTTCCAATAATCACGGCCTACTAATTCTAATGCTATATAATACACACTATGTTATTACGCAGATTTTGTGAAATCATAGAGTTTAGGTTTATTACTTAAAATACAAATCATGTATTATATATTTTTGTAAAGCTTACAAAATTCCCTATCAAACGCAAGAAAAATATACAATGTGTTCCGTTAAAAAACCATAAGTTTTATTTATAGCTAAGAATTGACAGCTTACAGCAAAAATACAACTACGCCACTGGATTCTACCTAAAAAACTGTATAAGAACGAATTTTTACCTTTGCCATACATTAAAGAATAACGGAGATACGGGGGCAAAATACAATATTTTCAATTTCGCCCTGTATCTCAGAAATGTAGCGGGTTATGAAAGTTTCGTTTATACCAGCGTTCTTCTCACAAAAAAGTAGCACGGTATTGTGACCGCAACTCTGTATCTTTACTCGTAAGTGAGATACCCCGAAATACTGTACACTGTACAGGGACATTCAACGGTAAAGAAAACTGGTGTTTGTCAATAAAACGTATTTATCATATTATATGATCAGTAAGACTTGCAGCTAAATCTTGTGCCGACTAATAGGAAATTGCGTTCCTATAAATGGTTTAAATAACAGTTTCAACGTTAAAATGGGAAAGCACGGTTGGTCTAGTTGTACATTGGTCACCTGACACGCGTTTGAGGCAGATCGCAATTCCCGGCTTATGCTATTTTTTTTTCTGTTAGGTTACAGTAGTTTTGTTTATGATTTTTTCCATAAACCATAGATTTTAGATTTTTATACCTGATTACGAAGTTGTCAAACAAGGTCCACATTTATCGAGATTTAACTGCAAGTCTATTAACCACATAGATGAGAAGTTATTGACCGTTTTAAGTTGTATTCCGGATTGCTGATTGTGTGATATTTTTATGTGTTAATAATTTTTTGTGGTAGTTTAACCAACAAAAAAATCACCGATCTGTGATTGTAAGGTATTATTTATACCTTTGGTTTATCAGAAGTTTAAAGTTTCTGCAGTGCTTGAGTTTTCAAAAATGTTACAACAATGTGCAATACAATTTTCACGTTTTAAACGAAACGTTGTCGTCGTTTTCTTTATCTTTAGTTTAGTTTAATTTTGGTTTATTTGTGTTTATTCGTGTTTTTTCCGTAATTTGCTTTTTTTTTACTGTTTTTGAGTTTCAATATTAATAACTGCGCTGTTAAATATAGTGGATGATTTAGTGAGAGCTACAGATCAGGGAAAATGTTCTGCTTTAATTTCATAGGACTTCCCTAAGGCGTTTGATATTATTAATCGTGAGATATTGTTAAACATTTTAAACTACTGTGGCTTTGGCTGAGAAGTATGTTTGTTAATAGACAATTATCTTACCGATAGAACACAGCAAGTCGTATTAAATGGTAGTAAATTCACCAATGTGTGCCACAGGGTTCTGTGTTGGACCACTTTTATTTATAATCTATATAGCCAACATTCACAAATATTTACTGGCCAGCTGTTACCGGTATGTAGATGATACTCAATTATTATATTAATTTTTTAGCACAGATGTTTCAAAGATAAACCTTCTTATCAATAGAGAAGTTGATAATGTAGTTTATGCTGCACCTACAAGAACCTGGCACCCCACATTAAAATAATGAAATTATTTTGATTGCATCTGATTTAGAATAGTTTGTACCCGTTCCTACCACATTTTTTACCTTTTGTACCTTAAGGTGTTCAAATTTAACCAGGGGTTAAAAAATGTTAGCACCCCACTTGAATATTTTTATATCGTTCATGACGGTATTCGACAATGGTACCTAATTGTACCATTTTTCCTTTTGTTTGTACCTCAAGGGGTTGGTTTATTATACCTAATTTCCAAATTTTTTTAAAGGGACAACTTTTTCGTTAAAAGAGATTTTCAAAATCAGGAAGCAGATATTGTTTCGTTTTGGTTTGTACCACTTTTTTTCCCTTCATATTTCAAGGGGTGCAAATTTAACCAGGGGTTAAAAATGCTAGCACCCCACTTTTTATCGTTCTCGACGGGATTCGAGTGAGAATCGATTGTACCATTTTAGTTGCTTTTGACGACATACGAAACAGTATCGTTTGTACTCGTTTGTATTACCACTTTTGCTTTCATATCCAACTAATGAATAATGTGTTTACCAGATTAAAATCTTTCTCAGATTTTTAATATACAGGGTGTCCCAGAAGTTCGTACCAAAAACTTGGGAAATGATAGAGGGACTAAAAATAATTATAGTGCTTCATACAAAACTCTGTCCTTCGTTAACGAACTATACGGCTCTAATGTTTGGAATTAACATTGGTTTTTATTCAACCATTGAACTTAGTCCGTACCTGACTTCACAAGTGTAGTGCAAACTTGTTTACGACGCCACCAATTAGTGTATGGTATTTATAAACGGTTAAAATTGTATTGATTTCTAATAAGTCATTTAATAATTTAATTATAAATAAAAACCAATTTTAATTTCCATCTTTGGCAAAAATTTTATATGAAGCACTATAATTATTTTTAGTCCCTCTATCGTTTCCCAAGTTTTTGATACGAACTCCTGAGACACCCTGTATATTAAAAATATGAGAAAGATTTTAATCTGGTGAAAACATTATTCATAAATTGGATATGAAAGCAAAAGTGGTAGTACAAACGATACTGTTTCGTATGTCGTCAAAGGCAACTAAAATTATTAAAATGGTGTACACAAAGGAAAAATGGTACAATGGGGTACAATCGATGCTCACTCGAATTCCGCCGAGAACAATAAAAAATATTAAAGTGAGGTGCTAGCATTGTTAACCCCTGGTTATTTTATGGTTTGTGTGAAAAAAAAAGAAAAAAAAAGATGTTTAAGTGTTGGGATTAGTGTATATTGGGTATTGTGATGGGTAGAGTTGGCCATTTTCGCTGCGGCGGTGGTCAGCTCGTTTTCTTGAGGATTGGGTTGGATTTATCTGAAGATGTATGGAGTATTCTCGACTAGTTCTTCTAACTCTTCTGGTAGGTTATATATTCTTTGGAGTAGTAGTGTTGTGAGATGTTTGAATTTGGTTTTAGGTTTAGGCAATGTTTGTTTGGTCGGGATCGTGTCATCTTTGTCCTGCGGTTTGTGAATTTGGTCTGTGGTGTTATTAGTCTGTCGGTTATTGGTTGAATGTTGGCGTGTTGTATGGTTAGTTCGTTAGGATGTCTGTAATGTAGTTTGTGGATGGAGCGTAGTATTGTCCTTTCGCAGGCGGCGAGGAATTGTTGTTAGGCTAGCGTATAATGGTGAATTTCAATAGTGATGCGCGGTTGCGTATCTTATTGATGAGAGCGCCGCTCGCGTCGGGTTGCCAGTGTGGGGTCCGGGAGAACGTGATACCTAGGCATTTCATTATGTCTTGGAGTTGTAATCTTTGGTCGCGTAAATTCAAGTTGATGTTGTTTGAGTTTTGTTTGTCACGGTTGGGTAGATTGGGATGTTTGAAAAGTATTGTTTGTGTTTTTTTTTTCGATTGATTGTTAGTCTCCATCGGTTGGCCCAGTTGAAGAAGTGGGTAAGTTGTTGTATTATTAGTCTGTTTGCCCCGTCACTGCTCCTACTGGTCGTCCAGAGAGCAGTGTCGTCGGCAAATTGGGTTACTGTTAAGTTCGAATTGTTGCTTTGGGGAATGTCGTAGGCGTAAATGGTACATAGGATGGGTGCCAGGGCAGATCCTTACGGAACTCCGGCTGTTGGATGAAAAGTTGGGGATGTGGAGGAGCCTACTCGTACCTTGACACATCTGCCTGTCAGATATGAGAGAAGGAGTCGGACGAAGGGGGTCGGAAAGCCTAGCTGTCGTATTTTGTGTAATAGTCCTGCGTGCCATACTTTGCCGAAGGCTTGTTGAATGTCGATGAAGACTGCGAGGCAACAGTCACCGTGGTTGAGGGTTTTTGAGCATTGCGTGTATACTTTTACTAGAGGGTCTTGGCCTGAAGCCGAACTGGCTGTTGGGGATGAGATCGTTGACTTCGAGACGATCTCTTAGCCTTCGGGACAGGATTGTTTCTAAACATTTGCCCATACAACTTAAGAGGGAAATAGGTCTGTAAGATGAAGGTTGGGATGGATCAGATCGAGGTTAGGGTAGCATGACGGTTGAAGCGGATTTCCATTCCGTCGGGAAGTATGATAGAGCGGAACCCCTGGTTAAATTAGTACCACTTGAAATACGAAGGGTAAAAAGTGGTACAAGCCGGTACAAATCAAAACGAAACAATATCTGCCCCTTTAAAAAAATTGGGAAATTAGGTGTAAACCAACCCCTTAAGGTACAAACAAAAAGGAAAAATGGCACAATTAGGTACAAATGATCCTCTCTCGAATACGTCATGAACGATAAAAAGTATTCAAGTGGGGTGCTAACATTTTTTAAGCCCGGATTAAATTTGCACACCTTGAGGTACAAAAATGTGGTACGAACGGATACAAACTATTATAAATCAGATGCAATGAAAATAATTTCATTATTTTAATGTGGGGTGCCAGGTTCATGTAGGTTTAATAGGACTAAAATAAACTATACGTTTCATTAAAAAAAAATAACTTTGTGTTATATCTCAAAAATGAAATGCAAAATAAATTTAAAAATAGGTTTATCTTAAAGTTCGTAAAAACAACTATCTATTACTTCTCTTGTATTTGCGACGGTTTCAAAGATATTTGATTTTGAAAATTCGGCTCATTTTTAGTTTTTTTCTAAATAACTACGAAAGTTGGCAACACTGGTCAAAACTCAAAACGTCATTTGATTGGTCTTGAAATTCTGCCCAATATTGCTAATTTAACCGACTCTGTAGCTGTTATAATAACAAAGTTACCCATAGAAGCTTAGTTAAAATTGTCACCCTGTATATATGCATCCTGGCAACTGAACTTCGTCCTGTTAAATGATGTTGGTTTCACTTTTTTGTTTCTTTCTTCTTACAGGTATCGTTTTATTTATACTTTTTTTTATTGTTACATAATTTAATAAATGGCATTATTATTGTTATTATTGTTATTTTATTCTGTTAGATTCCCCAAATTAGCGTTATGGAGTACAGTTTTGCTGAGTATGCAGACATGTAAAAATGCACTTAGCACATTAAAATTGAAACATTGCCATGAAAAAGGTCTATGATGCCTGTATCCGCTCTTTTTATAAAGTACTGATTAAATCAAGTGCGCTACTATGTAAATCACTGCCGGGTTACATACAGGTTAGTAATACTGACCATAGTGTTGCTAAGTTTAACCAACTTTAATTAAGAATTCTTCGAAAACTGAACGTTTTCGACCAAAACGGTTAAATAGAGTTTTTTGCTCAGTTTTCGATACAGACTCAGGTGGTATGTATATTATCTGCCAATTAGGATTCACCCTGTATAGGTTTCATATATGTAAAATTTACGGTTTGTTATTATGTACCTACATCTTGTGTTTTGTTAGGAAAACTTTCATATTTGGACTAAAGAAAGATCAAACTTAAACCTATGTTGTGAAGAAGAAATATTAGAGACAAATGGTACAGGGTATTCAAAATATATCTTCAAACCTGCGAAACTTGAAATCCAAAATATCACTTAATTCTCAAATAGAACACCCTGTACAGTTCAATGGTTTTTCTTCTAATTATTCGCAGTAGCCATGAAATTTGAAAGCAAGAGAAACAAAAAGTTGCATTAAATACTAAACACTAACAAAAGGTGTCCCTGCATACATGCGGGCGTTTTATTATGTGTCCCTTCAGGTTCCCCAGCATCTCCAGTGTTATCGTTCTACAAACGCCTCGTATCCCATTTTCCATATCTTCTTTTGTATTGGGAGATATGACACGTTCTTTACTATATCCCCATAAGACGAAATCTAATGGGGTAAGATCGCACGACCTTGGAGGCCACTGGACAAAACCTCTACGCTCAATCCATTTTTGAGGATAATTATCATCTAAAAATTACGTACCTTGTGGTGGTAGTGCGGATTGGCATGACCCGGTTGCAGCCACGTATTCTGTGGTTCATCATTAGTAAGCAGATAAACGAAGTTAAGCAAAACTTCTTAGAGGAATTGAAGGAAAGTGTTAAAAATACGGTCCAATAAATGCTATTGTGGATAATCCTACACCAAAGATTTATGGACCAGTGGCTTTGGTTTTGTATTTGTCGTATCCCAAATGGAATAATGCATATTATGACGATTTACAGCATCATTTTACACACTTTAAGATTTCCAACGGCAAAATAATATACAGGGTGTTGTATTTTAGAAATTCAATTAATGTAGAAGTGAATATTAGAAGAGAAATTTTGGACACCCTGTATGATAATATCCAAAAGTAAATATAGTTCGGGATGAACTAGTCCAATACTAGATTATACGAGAATTATTCAGGGAGATTAACAAACAGTGGGAGAGATATAATAGTTTGAAAAGAGTATGTTTTTGATTAAATTTTAAAATTCCTAACTCGGTAACACTGACAATCTAACAAATTTGTAGTTGAATGTAGAACCCACAGAGGCTTCATTTGCCATAAAAAAACTAGGGTATTCCGGTTAAGAAAAATATCATTTTTGGTATTACTCTCTTTTGGTACACTCTGTATTCTTGACAATAATTTTGAACTGACACATTATGTTTGGTTAAGAAAATGTTTCCATAAGTACAACCGTTTAGTCACTATAGAACGACGTGCAGTTTAAAAATCCAAGTCCAGTCATGTATGTGGTCACCATTTTCATATGCAGATATACCATGAAATGGGACCCTGACCGAAATAGTTTCAAAGTTCGAGAAATACTAATGAAAGATTAAAAGAAATGGGCCGGACATTAACCCCCAACTTAACGAACATACCTTCAAACTTCGATGTTGACTCCCAACAGGGTCACAACCCCTAATTTTGACTTAGGTCACATCGCTTAACTTGACCATAACCTCCAATGACGCCCATATTGATAATCGGTTTACGACGTCATAACAAAGTCGATCTTAAGCGCAACCTCCACTTTTGAGAATGACCGTACAATGTCCAACTCTGCAACGAGCTTGATTGCGAAATACAAGTAATTTTATGTACTATTTCCGAAAAAAAAACTAATTTAAATGTATATCCTCTGCTGTAACAGACTTGCTATTTGGATTACTTATATAATTGTAATTTACGACCATTTTTTCTTTTGTATACAGAAAAATATTTTTTTTCATAGAATACTTTATGTATTATAATTATTATAATTTGGACAAAACAAATGCTATCCGCATATTATAAGGTTCGATTGAAATTACGAGGTGACTTATTAAACTCGTATTATGCGACACATTTTTGATGAAAAAGATAAAAAGCATCATTGTTATTAGATGGTGTGTTGGTCTTATCTTCTGAGATCAAGCGACATGTCTGTAATGCATACACTGTTTTAAAGCAAAATTCTGTAAGTTTCACGCTTAGGGGTTTTAATGAAAGAGATAAAAACATTGTTTTAGATTGCAACATTGTCACAATGCATTGTTTTAAATTCGTCATTGTTATGAAATACATACGTTGTTTTAAAACAAAATTTGTTAAATTTCACGTTATGGATTTTTATGAAAAAGTTAAAAGCTTCATTGATGTTAGATGTTGCATTGTTGTTATCTCTTGAGATCAAGCAACGTTGTCGTCTTCTGAGATTGTAGGTAGCGGACCACGAAAATTTTAGTATTGTAATAAACGTTTGTCAAATCGCCATTGTTACCGCGATAGGAAAGATAATAAGTGGATTTTAAATATCTTGATAATACATCGTAATTTGATAATGTTTTCGGAATAATTAGTTTATGTCTTTTTATGTAAGAAATGTGTGAATGTATCTAACTGATATTTGGGGTTTAACTATCAGGTGTACGCTTAAAAACTGATTTACTGAAAGGGCGTAACGAATCATTGGAATTTCTTATGCGCACATTCTTGATGTAAAAATGTCACTAGGTTAATAATTACTTACGTCGGTACACACTGCAATCAAAGACGTCTTTGTTTGGTACGTTGAAACTTGAGACCTAAATGTAGCACTTGTTATGGACGAATGCATATTTTTAAAATTAAGTTGTTCAATAATTAATATGAAACTACTCTAACGTAAATTAATGTTTCTTGTTTTATTTTATTACTTTTGAAAGACGGGGGTTGATTTTCGGGAGTAGACATGGTGAGTTGTAAATGAGTAGGGAAGGCAGTTGCGTTTTAAGGTTTGATTGAGCCGGATCGCTTTAATTTGTTTTAAATAGAAACTCCCTGGTAAACCGTTCGTCTATAAATATTCTTCTTTTCTTTTAGTGTATGTTTTAATATAAATTTTTCCAAAAATTATTCTATAATTAATCGCAGCGGCGCCGAGTTTTAAACCGCTTATCTTAACTCGTCGTGTTGGTGGTAAAGTGTTTAACTAAAAGGAATATAGTCAAATGTAAGTATTTTTATATAAATGAAAGCTCGCAGCAATTAATTTTACAAGCCTATGTAACGTATTAAAAATCAAACATTGTCTTGCAAAGGTATCTCATTAAGCTGAAATCTGCTACAATAAAAGACAGTACAGGGCTCCCTCACTTTTGTATTTGAGTGAATTAGTATTGTTGTTTGTTGTTTTTATTTATATTTGTGTAGAGGTGGACCTAGTGAACGGGTATAGGATAATCCTTAATTACTAATTGTAATAGACAATTGCCAAGTGGTTACATACTCCCGGGTCCAGATGACCATTAAATACTTCGAATGTTATTTTTATTGGTTTTATTGTATAGATGAATGGGTTACCTGAGAAAGGGGCGCTGTATTTTTTCTAACGCACTCAAGCTTACATATTGGTCACGATGTTATGATCTATTTACAACTTACCCTTGTAAGGCTTGGTTTAATGAGTTTTTTTTGTCAGTTTGTTAAATAGAATTGTTTGCCTGCGAACTAATTTTTCTTTATATGTAATTTATTGTAATTTTACGTATATATTTTGTGCATTAGTAGTCACTAAACAATTGTGTACGTGTAAATTCCTTGTCACTTTTCTTTTGTCCTTGCCTTTACCTTATTATCAGCTGTGCAATCTTACTGTTGTATTTTATATGTACCGTAATTTGCCTTAATTTTCTATGTGCTTATTTACTTAAAGATCGGTATGATTGGTTTTAAAGGATCACGTGTTTGGTATTACAATTTTCTTCTGATTATTTATGGCACCATTGTGGGTGTGACTATATGGTTTTTTTTGTTGTGTTTATGTGTAGCTAAACTGCTTTTTTATTTATTATTCTCTTAATGTTATAATTTTATACGCACTTTAACCTGATTTAATTGTGTTTTGTTTTATATTTAACCCTTTCATTGTTTTTTTTTGTGTTATTAATGTACGTGTGCAATTACTTATTTATGAATTTTTAAAGCGGGTTTTATTGGTGATTCTTTCCCACAAAAGTACATTAACGGGTTGAACCATCATTGCGCAAAGCTCGTTAATTTTAATTTGAGTAGTTTCATTGTTTACTTGCCCCACATGATACAACACTTAATTTCGTCCAGCCTATCTCAGTCAAATAGCACAACCTACCTACCACTAGACAGCCAATTCTTTTGATCAGATTTGAGGTTTGCGAGTAAATAAATTTCAGACTTGTAAATAAATTCTAATATTTTAATTACTGCTAGGAAAGTCAATGTAAGGCAAGCAATTAATTTGAGTAATAGTAACATTATCGTCAGTAAAGTTAAAATAAATCACTTAGCGTTTGTTTTGTTCTTGAATTTGCATTCTTGCAAATAAGTTCAAAAATTACACTTTTCAAGATAGGGTACCTGGGGAACACTACAAGATCAAGAAATATTGCCGCAATATATTATTTTAAAATAATATTCCTTAAATTTCAAGTTGAAGATTTTTCATGAAAAAAGATAAAAACGTTGTCAATTGGTGCATTGCAACGTTGTCACAACACTATGCGTTAAATTTCAGTTTCAGGATTTATGTTAAAAGAAAATAAAAACATGTTATCGTATTAAATGTATACGTTGTTTTAAAACAAATTATTTAAGTAAATTTCACGTTCTGGATTTTTGATGAAAAAAGTTAAAATCTTCATTTTTGTTAGATGGTGCATTCTTGTTATCTTCTGAGATCAGGCAACATTGCCGCATTGTTTTGAAGAAAATTCGTTAAATTTCACGTTCTAGATTTTTGATGAAAAAAGATAAAAACATTATTGTCATGTGGTGCTTGCAACAGTTACATAATTCATTGTTTTAAAACAATAAATTTATGTATTAAATTTCAGGTTCAGGATTTTTGCTGGAAGAAAATAGAAACATTGTTATCGTATGAAATGCATATATTGTTTTAAAACAAAATTTATTAAATTTATGAGACAAGATAGTGTCGTTCTTGTTAGATGGTGTACTGTTGTTCAATCATCGCTGTAATGCATGCAGTGTTTTAAAATATAATTTGTTAAATTTCACATTCAGAATATTTATTGAAAAAAGTTTAAAATTAAAATTTCTTAAATTTCGCGTTTAGGATTTTTCATGAAGATTGTCATAATGCATTGTTTTAAAGCAGTATTCGTTAAATTTCAGGTTCAAGAATTTTGATGAAAAGAAATTCTTCTGAAATCGTACGTCTTTTAATGCCAAAATTTGTTAAATTTCACGTTCTCCATTTTGGATGGAAAAAGATAAAAGCAAAAATAAAAAGAGGTCCATTGTTGGGTCATCGTCTGAGGACAAACAATAATTGTTATAATGCATGCAGTGTTTTAAAACATTTGTTAAATTTCACATTCAAGATTTTTTATGAAAAAAGATATGAACATCATTGTTGCTAGATGGTGCATTGTTATCATCCGAGATCAAGCAACTTATGCCGTAATGCATACGCTGTTTCAAAACAAAATTTGTTAGAAATCAATAACATTGCTGTCTTGCATTTGTTGTTTTAAAATATAATTTGTTAAATTTCACGTTCAGGATTTTTGATGTGTCATTGTTCTTAGATGGTGCAGTGTTGTTATCTTCGGAGATTATACAACAATGCGTTACATACATTATTTTAAAACAATATTCCTTAAATTTCAGGAATTTAGATGAAAGAAAATAAAAACATTTATCTTCTGAAATGCATACGTTCTATTAAAATAACATTTGTTAAGTTTCACGTTCTGGATTTTTTACGAAGAAAAATAAAAGCCTCATTCTTGTTAGATGGTGCACTGTTGTTATCTTCGGAGATTATGCAACAATGCTTAATAAATACATTGTTTTAAAACAAAATTCCTTAAATTTCACGTTCAAGGTTTTTGATTATCAAAGATAAATGGTGCATTGTTGTTGTCGTCTGAGAGCAAATAATCAATGCTGTAATGTATATTTTGTTTTAAAACAAAATTCTTTAAAGATCATTGTTGTCATCTTTAATGAAAAAAGATGTGTCGTTGTTGTTAGATGGTGCATTGTTGTTATTTTCTGAGTAAAAAACAAGTAACGTTGTCCTAATGCATTGCTGTAAAGCAATATTCGCAAATTTCACGTTCAGGATTTTTTTATGAAAAAAGATAAAAACATTGTATCTTCTGAAATCAAGCAACATTGCGTAAACCCTCGAAAACCATACATTGTTTTAAAACACAATTCGTTGAATTTCAGGATTTTTAACGAAAAAGGTAAAAGTGTCATTGTTGTTAGATGATGCAGTGTTATCCTCTGAGATCAAGCAACATTGCGCAGTGCATTGTTTTAAAACCAAATTACTTCAATTTCACACTAAGGATTTGGGATTAAAAAGATAAAAACATTGTTGTCAGATAGTGCTTTGCAATATTGTTGTAATGCAGTGTTTTAAAACAAAATTTGTTAAATTTCAAGCTCAAGATGTTCGATTAAAAAAGATAAAAGCATCATTCTTGTATGGTGCATTATTATTATCTTCAGAGATTAAGCAACATTGCCGTAATGCATGTATGCATTACGAATTTTGTTTTAAAGCAATGCATACATTGTTTTAAAACAAAATTCGTTAAATTGCGCATTCTGGATATCTGATGAAACATGATAAAAGCATCATTGTTGTTTTCTTCCAACTTGATAGTATGTACCGTTCCCCATATTTAATATGGAGGTTGGTATTATCCACCGTTTACACGAAAGTTCGTGGAATATTTTTTTAGGGTTTTAACTAGAATTACTTATTAAGGCGAGATTTTAGCGGACCGCATGTGCAAATTCGGTATTCGTAGACATAACAGTGGCATTCGATAGCCAAAAATTGTGGGAGTTCATGAGGAAAAAAAAGATAAGTGAAAGGATGGAAGAAAAATATACGAAGAACAAGGTGCGAGTAAATGGGGAACTGAGTGAAGGATTTGTAACGAGGAAGGGATTGAGACAAGGATGCCCACTGAGCCCAAGCCTGTTCGCGGTATATACTGGAGACCTGGAGGAGACCTTAAGGGGGTCAAGAAGAAGGAGGCCTGGTGGTGGGGAAGGTGAAAGTGTGGACGCTGGGATATGCGAATGATGTAGTTGGACATATATTTGAAAAGGAAAGATCTGGAAGTCAATGGGAGTAAAACTAAGGTACCATTGTACGGAGAAACGTGGGCGGAAAAAGGAAAAACGAGGAATGGAAATGGGGGGATGAGGAGATACAGCAAGTAAAGGAATTCACATACCTGGGATACATAATGAGACAAGACAATAAAGATGTGGAACATATAAAAGAGCGGGTGAGAAAAGGGAACAAGCTAATAGGGCAAGTGTGGAGTGTGTTGGAATGGGCATCAGGAAAAGAAAATTATTACTTGAGAAATTGATAAGAAGTGTGGTACTGTCCGGGGTGGAAGTGTGAGGGTGGAAAGAATACAAAGAAATAGAGGGGCTGAAAGAAAAATACTGGAGGTGGATACTGGGAGTGGAAAGAGAAAAACCAGGATACATCATTAGAGAGGAGGTGCAAGCAGAGAAAATAAGAGTGGAGGCGGGAAATAGAGCAGTAAAGTACGAGGAGGAAATGAGTAATAGAACGGAGTGTAACATTCTACAAGAATGCTGGAAAGAAATAAGAGAAGGTAGAGTAGAATATGGACAAGAGGCCAAGAAAGAATATGACGAAAGAAACGGATATGCAAAAAGAAGAAGTAGAAAGACTAAGAAGGGAAGGAGTGAGCATGAGAGAAGACATAATTAGAAGGGCTAGAGATGTGCGAAAGCAGGACGGATGGTCGAAGGTAAAAGAAGGAAAATACAATGTAAACTATAGGAACATTAAGGGAGAAGGGATACCGAGATATTTGATTGGGAAAGGGAGGAGGGGAAAAAATGGTAGCGAGATTTAGATGTGGAAAGGAAGAGAGGGGAAACAGATACTGGCGAAGGGACGAAGAGAGAAAATGTAGACTGTGTGGAGAAGAAATAGAGTCGATTAAGCACATGTTGCAAGGATACAGGGAATTAAAGGAGGAGGAGAGGACGGTGGAAGAGATACTAAAAGAAGGGAAGAAGGAGGAAGGGGAACGGAGTGGATGCAAGAAACACGGAATAGAAGAATACAGTTAATGGGAGAAGAGAAAAGAGAGAAGGAGTTAGTGTAAGTGAAGTAATGAAAGGAGAGAGTGTAAATAGAGAAGGCAAATGTAAATAGTAAAACTTTGCAAAATTTTTGTAAATTAAGCAAATAAAGTATATTAGTAGTAGTAGTGTTGTCATTATCAACTCTTTAGATGCGGCAGTGTGGGGAAAAATACTTTCAGTGTTTTAAACTAGAATTATTAGGGAAATTATCGTGAAAATTCTAACTTGAAGACGGTATGTACCGTTCCCGAAATATAATATGGAGGTTGCTATTGTCAATGTTTTAGCATTTTTTTCTGAATGTTCCAACTTGATAATGTGAACCGTTTCCGAAGTATAATTTAATAATATACTTTGCGATGGCGGTGAAAAACTTGGCTTATTAAAAATACTTTTAATTTTTGTGTTTTAGCCTGATTTTGTCTCATAAATAAATTTAAGATGCACGCCACTGATAGTTCGTGCATCTTCGGAGATTTTGGTCCTTATAACTCTCCGCTCTTTTCAAATCGGCGGCATCATCAAATAAAAATGATTCTTTTTAATTGAATTAGCCGCTCACTCTTTCATGGATTTGATAGATAATTAGCTAGAACCCACATTGCAATAAAGCGACAAACATAGATCTAAAGGTATATATTAAGTTTAGGAAACTGCCAGCAATAGGCTGCGAATGCAATGGCAATATGAGTAAAAAATTGAGTCTTTGTAAATGTTAGCAATATTACAAAAATATTGGCAAGAATAACATTCTACTAGATATTTCCCAAAGTAAGATTGGGAATAATAATATTCTGCATTATACATCTGATCGCTCAATTTCTAAAAAGATAAGTACATAGATCAAGCAATATGATCAACATAATTGGATAGTAATATTAAGTTAGATATTATCGAATGTATTATTTATAAATGTAAAAAATATGTAAATGAAGATGTAAAAAACAAGTTTCACAAATATAAACTAGTGATGGAACTATTTAATTTTGTTTAAATTTATTCTTGCACTTAACTTTTGGGAATTCATATAAAATATAGTGTATGCAAATCATATTCAACATTTTTATGTAAGAAAAGAAATATAAAAATCATCCAAACAATTCTCATCCTTTAATCGTTATTTTCAATTTATTAGTGAATAGTTTGTTCGGTTTTCTCATTATTTTTGTATGCATTATCGTAATCAACACCAAAAAAGTTACATCTACGAAACTCCATGAGAAAATCCTGTGGACCGTGTGTATTCGTTCGAGGACGTCTTAATCACCTTATTTATTACGTTTTCGTAAAGAACTTAATGATTCTCGCAAAGTGTGGTATTTGTATGATCACTTTTATAACAATGGTGATGGTAAAAAGTTGGTATTTCTAGTTTGCATTTTTTTTTCTTCTAAAGGAAGTTCAAGATGGAATCCAACCCTAAGGCGTGGAATCGCCAGCGACCTGGAGTAACCGATGCCAGTCCGAGTATAAGAGGATACAAAAGAATTACACCGTCGGAGGGCAGCACCAGGAGCAGTTTAATAAAGAATTGTTTACTAATATTCTAATTTGTGTTTTATTTTAACTCTGTGTCTCTGATCTCCAAGCCCTTTTACCCGGTGTATGTGTGACTGCACTTCGGCGGAGACCCGGTCTTCCGCAACACTAATTTATTTTTTTATACTCTAATTCCAGCATCTAAACTAACTCCAACCGAAACGATCAAACAAGACCGCCATCGTGCTTTCTTGCCCACCCCGAGCGACCATTCACACACACAACACCTTGCCGCATCATCATCACACAAACATACACCTATACGAACAGGAACAAATTTCAACACCTCCAAAGTTTCTATTAAATCTACACGCACGCTTATCTCAACAACTGCACACAAACCAAACGGCCGACACGAATTCTTGCTCACTAACCGTCATACGATTCTCCTTTCTAGATTGCACTATAACACCTCCCAAAAATCCTTATTCACATTCTTAAAGTCCCTAAACCTTCCACGGAAGAACGTCACCTTCAAGCACAACCATACCTGTCCCTTACAAACTCATTCCTTACTCAACGGATGGTAGCAACGTTCCTTCCTTCCCACAACATTCCACCACCATGTTTTTACTGCGTGATCCGTCACGTCGGTAAGGACATCCTCGCCAAAGAGATCCTCAATTTGGTTGCTCTGCATCGACAGTAAAGTATTACGAATTATCTTGAGGCCACCAACTTCCTAGCCACTCATTATTTACTCCCAAACCACCCTTGATATCCTTCTCGCATGAGTGTCACTTGTTCCTCGAACTTTCCAATTTCTGCACCATTCCCCAAGTATTTGGCCACCTGAACGCTGGTCGAATACCGTTTTGAGTTTGTAACTGAGCCAACCTGTCTGGTCTAAAGGTGAAAGTCTCAGAGCAACATCCTGCAAATACTCAGTACCCAAAGTGTAAGGGCTGCGGCAGTGATCATTCACAACTTCTTGCAGTGCCAGAACTATTGATGGTTAGGGTTCCAGACTATTGAAGCATATTCTAATTTAGGTCGGATTAAACCGTAGTATAGTATCTTTATGGATTGCAAGTTGTGCGATGTTGACATTCATGTATACTAAAACTCGGTACTTTGATGGCAGATGAACAAATATTTTAATCGTGACACCAGAAAATAATTGTCGTCAAAGGTAATGACACCACCTTGATCATAGCAGTTCTAGTTAACGACACAGCATAATTTACACTCGTGAGCTGAGTCGATAATTATGAAGATCTTGATATCGTCTGCATAGGTCGAAATAGTCATCTAGCTTGTCAGTAATGTAAATGTTGAAAAATAATTGACCCAGATTGGATCCCTGAGGAACTCCAGAAGTGGAAATATAAGGCGTAGACTTGTATTCATTACATTCAGTACTGCGACCTATCTGTAAGATAGTCAATGATCTATTTTGTCAATCACTTTGGATATATCCGTGCACAGAACATCGAACTGTTTGTTTTCATCAATGACTTGTATAAGTTTCGTGGTAACGCAGAGTTTCTTATTGATCTGGCTCAAATAATCGAAGGTAGGAAAGTTTTCCAGTCGACTGACTAAGATTTTTAACGAAATTTTTCTACTCAGTGACGCTCCATAACTAACTTTATACATAAAGGTGTTAGCAATTGCTTAGACGAAACTAGGATTTCTAGAATGATATTCACACTTTTGGGCACACTGTTATTTTTGGTACACTAGCAACTGTTAATAGATTTCTCTCTTGATAAAGAATATTTTCCGTGCTCATATCGTGACATAATTACAATCAAAAGTTTATTCGTATTTCCACGTTGTATACACGTCAAATAAAAATAAACTCGAGCGTTGAACATATATTAAATACAAACAACACAAGTACTCAGTATAAGGGATAATTTAAATTGTTGCTTTCTAACAAGATTATATAGTAAAATTTGGAATACAGGACCTGTGGCAGGATCTGTAACGAACAAAATTAAAAACCACCGAACGACCGCTGATGATGATAGCGTAGTTATTGAAACGCGTTCGGTGTTTTTTAATTTGTGTGGTACGTGGGTGTATTTTGTTTGTCTTATTCCCAGTTTAGTGTTTCACAAAATGAAGTCCTAGGTATACTATGGTGTTTTGGAGTTGAAGTTGTACGTCTCTTATTTGTAGCTTAATGAGATCCGTAGATTGTCGAGGTTGTTTTGTTAGGTTGGAATGTGAAATAGTATTGTTTGAGTTTTGTAAAGGGTTGATGGTGATTCTCCACTGGTTGGCCCAGTTCGAGAATTAATGTAGTTGTTGTGACAGTAGTCTGTATGCGGTCTCGCTTTTCGGTTAGTCGCCTTATAGCGGTGTCGTCGGCGACTTGGGTTATTGTAACTTTGTGGTTCGTAGGTAGTGGGATATCGTGTGCATAAATTAAGTAAAGTAGTGGGACTAAGGCTGTACTTTGTGGTACGCCTGCTGTTCGTGTGAACGACTGGCACATGGTTGTGCCTATCCTGATCTTCACAGTCCTGCCAGACAGGTGTGTTGTACGAAGTGAATTGGGATGCTTAGTCCTAGAGTGTTGTGGATCAGTCCAGCATGCCAGACTTTATCGAACACCTGCTTCTTGTCGAGGAATGCTGCTAAAGAGTTTTGGTGTATAGCTTGACTAGTGGATCGTGACGAGCTATTGGTCTAAAGCCGAATTGGCTGGCTGGGATGGAATTGTTGGCTTCGAGATAGTCTCTTAGTCTTCCGGACATGATTGTTTCGAGGCATTTTCTCATGCAGCTCCGTAGGGATATTGATATGTATGATTGTGTGGAGTCGAACGTGGTTTAACATTCATACCTGTATAAGCGGATTTCCATTCCGTTGGAAAATATGAGAGTGATAGGCATTGGTTGAATAGTTGGGTTAATTGTGTAATTACGCATCGTTTCGCGGTTTTGCTTGAGTTGAGCTTGGAGTTCGTTATCGAATTACTGGTCGTCCGGAGTAGAAAAGGCGTCTTGGAGGGTGAACAGATCAGCCTTCTCCTGGTCGGTGGCAAGATGTTACCTTGAGGATCTAGTATGGGAACGTGGTGTTGTCCTTGACGAAGACCGTCTCGGTAGTCAAGGTTAGAGGTTATTTGTATCCAGTTCTCTTGAGCAATGCGGTTTGTTTCTAGTCGGATGTCGGCGTTGAGTCTATTGTATTCTGTTCTGAGAGTTGGGTCTCTATATTTTATGTATTGCCTTTTATCGGTTCTTTTGTTTAATCCTGGTTGAAAGTGGTTTTCTGTTAATATCTATGGTTTTCGTCGACATTCTCGTGTTTGTTGCATCGATTATAGTGTGTGAGCTCTCGTATTGCTCTGTTTATGTTCTGTGGTGGGTCAAGGATAGGTAAGTTGTTAGTGATGCGTTTGTTAAATAGGCCCCAGTCCGCGTTATTGAAGTCTCGTCTTGTAATCGTCTTTGAGGTAGGTAGGTGAGCTAGCCCTAATGTGGTATTGATAAGGAGTGGGAGGTGATCTGATGTTGTTCCTAAGTGGCATTGGTTGTTGAAATATTGGATTAGTGGTCCGGAGCATATGCTGTGGTCTATAATAGAAGTTCCTTGGTAACGGAAGAATGTAGGTATGTTTTCCGCTCGCCAAAGGGCAAGCGGAAAAGTTGCTAATATGTTTCCATTAGGGTTGGCAAGTGTGTCAGCGAATTGGGTGTATCTGGCGTTGAGATTTATTCTAATAATTCTTCTGAGAGGTGTCAATTCAGGGTGGGTTGTAGTAGAAGATCACTATTATTGGAGTGGCCGGCAGATATAACATGGCTGCAACGCACTCTAAGTGTTGCAGGTGCTGTGGTAGTGTATAACTGGTTGAGGAGATTTGATGTGAACTAAGAGAGCTGTACCTCGAGTTCCTCGAATTTGATTATTATTAAGGAATGCGTGGTACTGTGAGATGTTAATTGTGCCTCGTGGGTAATTTTTTTCAGTTATGGCTAGTATTTGGATATTGTCGTTGGTTAGTAGGTTCTTTAGTAAGGGCGTTTTTGTCGCACGCCTTGGGATAACTGTTCTTATTGTCATTGTACTATTGGGTTAGAATAGGATAGCATGTAGATTGTGTAGGTTTAGGAACGAATGATGGAGTGACATAACGTGTACCAAGTCGAATGCACGCGCGGTTCAGGTACACTATTGCTGCCCTGTCAGCCAGTTTCATGATCCGCTTGTGCTTCTCAGGAAAGACTGACACGAGAGCAAATAAGAGGACTTCTAGGCATTGGTTGATGGGTAAAGTGTTCGATGGTAGGATCGTCGAGATGGCCCGTTACGTGAGAGTCTATGACCTGGATTGTCTGTTCGGTGGTGATATCTTGGTTAATCCGGATTATGCACGAAAAGGAGAAAGATTTAAGATTGGTGACGGAGGAGGAAGGTTGGGTAAAAGTTATGGATGGGGTTCCGCATTATGGTCCGGGTTTCGTTGACAGGAATGGGAGTGTTGGTTACAGAGAGCGGTGTGGCTTTGGTTTAACGTGAGTTCAGGCCATGGTATGTTTAGACGTAACAGGGTTTGGAATAGCTGGGTGGTCGGTTGGGTGCGTGTGTGTGTTGGGTGCGTGCGTGCATACGTGCGTGTGTGAGCGAGGACGCGCCCGTTTGCGCAGCGCGTGGGCCGAACCCGTGTTCGTGAATCTGTGGTGTGTATGTAGAGAAGCTATAGGCAGGTGGGTTTGTAGCTGGATTCGTGCGTGTGTGCGTACGTGTGTGTGCGCGCGTTACGTGCCAATGTGTATCGGTGGTTGGGTGCATACGTGCGTTTAATCTTTCGAACGCAACATTCAAATTTTACATGGGCCTTATATCGTAAATCTTCATACCCGTTTTCTTCGGTGATGGAGCTTACGTGGTAAGGAGTATGTAAATTTGGATGTGCAACGTATGTAAGTGGGTCTGCTTGTGTGTTTCTGAGATGTGCACGTGTGCGTCCGCTGCCTGCCTGTGTGATAAATATTTGGCGGTCAAGGAGTTTCGAGGTAAGATGTAAGCATGTGTACATATGGTGGTGGTACAGTGAGGTGTGCTTGTGTGTTTGTGCGCGTGTACGTGATGAATCTTTCGTGTATAACATCTTGAAAAGCCGTTATGGATTTTCTAAGGAGAAATCGAGCTTAATAGAATTTGTTTTTGTTTACATACTAATAACACTTCCAAGAAATTCCACTGATATTTGGCAGGTTTTACGTAGTAACACCAATCACATCAAGAAAATTTGGTAAGATTTTGATTTAACGAAGTTAAAATGTAGATTCTGTTAAATTTTGATTGAACGAAGATAATGTGCGTAAAACGCCTTAATTTTCACGAAAGTGTATGTTCAATGGCAATACTCAATAATTCTATTTGTTTTAATTATTTTTTAATTAATTAATATTTGAGTACCGTTCTTGTATTATCTTATAAAATACCAATTATGGAAGACATTTATCAGTCGGTTCTTAATTTTAAATTAGCTTCATTGGTTACTACTTTTGAAAATGTTATAGGTCAATATAGAAACTGGTTCGATTCTGGTGAGAGGTAAACTTTTTTAATCCAATAAACATCTGCATTTAACAAAAATGCACATATAAAAATATAATAAATGTATCAAAGCCTGTTATTTTTACATTGGCTTGTTTTTTATTTAATCCACTTAAAATAATTGGTTACGTTACGACAAACTTGGTTAAATGCGTTTGGGTGCAATATTACAATTCAAGGAGCACTCCATGGTTAGTTTTATACATAAAACAATTGCTTGACTAAATTAGGATTTCTAGAATGATATTGACACTTTTGGAAAAAACTGTTATTTTTGGTACACTGACAACGGTTAGTAGATTATTCACTAGATAATAGTATATTATTTTATAAGGAGCTAAAGTGATACTTTTATATAGTTTTGATTATTGGTATCTCAGGGGCATGTCGTTGCGAAGAATTGGTGAAGATGAAGGTAGACGACATTGAGAACCTGAAAACTCTGCTACATATTAAAATTCCACATAGCAAAACAAAAAAATTAAATCATTTACAGTCGAAGGAATCTTTCCCAGATTTATATAACAAATATGTTGCTTTGCGCCCAGGAGATATGAATGATCGGCGATTTTTTTAATATGGAAATGGAAAATGCTCAAGAGCGGTGATGGGACTCCATTTAAATAAGTAGTGTTCCTAGGGTGGTGGCTTTTTCTTAGTTAGAACAATACAGAATACACAGAGCATTATCTAAGAAGAACCTCAGCTACACTGTTGGTGGACGGCGGCAGATTTAATGTGCTTGAAGCGCCATGGTGGCTGGAAATCAGCACTGTAGCTGAGCGTTATATTGCTCTAGCAACAAAAAAGAGGCAGTCTTGAAAACTTTTTCACCTAGTGCAAGCGCTACAGTACAGAAGTTCATGTAGAAGAGGAAAATTAAGAACCATTTCCTTAGAACGAGCGAGACTTCCACTATTACCTCTGACGGATTTTATTTTGGAAAAAATGTTAGTTTTAATCATTGTTCTTTTAATCTTTATAACTCTAAACAATAAATTTATTTTCGTTGTTTTCCAAATTGGGTGTTTGAGTTATTAACTACATTACTTTTGCATTCGCTGCGAGGATGCAAAGAGTTTTCTGCCGCCGGTGAAAATGTCAAACTTGAATGTTGTCGGGTGAAGTTTAAAATGTCATATTTTATTGACGTCTGAAGAAATAGAGTATTTTCCGCATTCATATCTTCGGATAATAGTAATCATAATATAAAGTCGGGCCGGCGAGAGGTGTCTTATGACACTCATCTTTTAGTAAAGCATGCTTAAGATTTTAAAAACGTTGTCGTTATTGGTTCATATAGTTAGTAATTTTGAATACCAACAAAACATCGTCAATGTTTCTAGGTTATTTTCAAATTTAAGCCACGTTGTCAAATTTAAATAAAATTATTGTTCGAATATCTCAGGATTTACCACCTAAAGGTCTTAAAATCCCCATCCACTCGTATAAATAAAGTCGAATTTCGTTTAGGTCTATTCACTAATTCTGGCATGGAAAGTCCACCGATGTGGGTAGTCCTATGATAAAAATATATTGTGCAACTGTAAACGATTATCAGAACTGAGACCGAGTCAACAAAATTTCGTTTTAGATCTGTTTTACAAATTAATTATGTCAATAATTTTCAATAAGAAACGAATTAGCTAGCTGTAGGCAGTGCCCGAATGAAGTGCGAAAAGTTTGGTTAATTGCGGAAGATCGTTTTTAGCCGACAGATCTTACTGCGTCAAAAGAGTCAAGACGTAATTTGGTTATCGAAGCCACTTACTTATAAATAACTGATTTTGTTATAAATAAATACACTGTATTGGATGTTAAAATGAGATTTGTTATTAGTTAATAATATAAGATTTTAAAATCTCAGTTTACAGTTTGTCAATATATATATATATATATATATATATATATATATATATAACGAATGTAAACCTAAGTACAGCTACAGAGGTATATGTTAAATATAATAATTCTTTACAATATTATAAAGTAACTAAGATTATTTTTGCTTTAAATTCAAATATTGGACATCTTATAATTAAAAGTGATCACCTTCACTTTCACTATCATCTTCACTCGACTCTCTGACATTGATTACTAGAGGTTTACCATTTCCTCAGCTCTTTTTTAACGTCCCACCACTGGCTCATTTCCTTTTCAGCATTTAAAATACACTTTTGTCATAGTTTTCCAGTTACTTGGTTTAATGAACCTTCCATAGCGATAAAACATTCTCGTCCCTGAAGCCCTGTCTTCCAACGTTTTTGTTGTAATACTGTTTACAATTTGCCCATGTTAACTCGATAAGGTTGAATTGGCAGCGATACGGAGGTAAACGTAAAATTTGATGTCACCATTGGTGAGCGATTTCATAAATTGCATATATTTTTGGAACTTTGTAATAATTCCACTTTCAGCATATCATTCGAATGAAGAATGTAGTGTTTTCTTAAAACTTGAAGAAGATCTTCTTTCTTCTAACTACTTGAAGGTAATTTTTCTACTAATGGCGTTGTCAAGAATTATCAAACTTGGTTTTTCTAAATTTGGTAAAAGCTGTTCTTGAAACCATTTTTGAAATAAATCAGCGTTCATATTATCGTGGTAGTCTGCTGTCTTACTTTTACTGTAAAATACCAATGATGAATTAGGTATAAAACCATCCTTGTTGCCAGTACTCAGTACGATAAAACTAAAATTTATTCGGTTAAAATATTTTAACAAATCGGACTATTTTAATTCGTTTCCCTTCTCCTGGCGGTTTGTTTTTGTGCTATTCAAATCATTGTCATGCCATGATTTTCGAACGCTTCTTCGACTAAAAATCCACGTCTCATCCAAAAGATAGGATTGTAACTAATTTCACAACTTTTATTAGCAAAATATTTTCGCAAAATGTTGCTCGAGCACCAACAATATGAACCTGCTCCATTAAACGCCTTCTTCCATCAACTTTGAATTCAAAACCAATTTTGTGTAACAATTGTTTCAAACTCGTTTTACTGAAGGTAAATATTTTATCTTCTTTAAGTTCAATTTGGAGTTTTCGATAGTAATATGTGAGCATAAAATTAAACAATGATTAACTCCATTTCAACAATAATTTCGGAATTATTTACCAGTTGCATGCATGGTGTAATTTTTTCGTTTCAAAACGTCTTTCACGTATTCGTCGACATCCTCTGACTTCGACTTCAAGCTTAGCCTATGTTTTTTCGGTGAATCCGGCGCCGATTTCCCAGATTCTAAAGCGAGAGCCATTCTTGCCTTTGTCCGAGTTACGGTTTCTCGGAAATGGCGCATACGAGCAGTTCGCTGCAACATAATATTACATAAATATAAATTTAAATAGTGAAAATCATTAGCATATCTGGATAATGGCAGTTAAAGGTAAACTTGGCCCCGTTATCGCGTTCCATCTCGAAATAATGCAGTATTGTACAGGGTGTGGCGCGAAGAGTTTTGACTAAAAGCAATGGCGGATACAGTTATGTTAAAATCTGAAATTACGAAGCTGTAGCTTTTGGATGACGCTGAGTTCAATATAATATTGTCCTGAATGTGGCACTTCCGGTTATACTGGAAGTAGACGTCAACTTTGTTATTTTAAATGGAACCTAATATTTTTAATTTTATTTTCGAATTCTACATGAAATTCTAGATAAAATTTGTGCACAATGTCCTATATCAAAAATGAAGTATTTTCGAGATATTTCAATTTTTTTAAATTTGAAAAATCGTAGTCCACGTTGAATAACGATATCTCCATTAATAACGAAGCTAGTGACGTGAAATTGTAACCAATAAACAACAAGCGCTTGCCCGTTAACTCCATATATCCATCTCATTGATATTTCATACAGGTGTTTTAAACTTAGCCGCCAACATGCACAATTTAAATCATTTATAAGTTGCTTACTTTAATAGAATACCCTGTATTTTATTACATTTTACGTTGTATTTTTTAAGCCAATTCGTTTGGTATCAGATTTCCTATACCAAAATCCAACCACTTTTGAGATATTTCATTATCTTAGTTAAAACATAACAACACTTAATTATTTCAACATTAGTAAAGGGTAGGCCATGATTTCCATTATTTAAAGTAATATTTTGTTATTTTTCATAAGTTATTAATTCTGAAAAGTAACCAATAGACTGAAAGGATTATTAATTGTGGATATCATTAAAAATGTTGACTAGGTATTTTGTAATAATTTAATTAGATAACTTACAAACAAAAATAACTAAATGTAATATTAAATAAATAAAGTTTTATAATAAGTGTTCAAAATTAGCACCATTTACTTCTAAACATTTATGAATCCATTTTATTAAGTTATGTCTTGTAATTCTGGAAATATGGTCGGGTGTTAGAGAATTAAAAGCAAGTAAGACTCTCTGTATCATATCTTCCTTTGTCGTAACAGGTTTGGAAAATACCTGATTTTTAATGTAACCGCAAATAACAACATCTAGAGGAGCCAAATCAGGAGAGAGCTGGCCAACGAATCGGACCCTGATTGGCAATCCATCTATCATCAAAGACGTCGTAAAGATGCTGAGCAACAGGTCAAAGTTATGAGTGCTCCATCTTGGTGATACCAAGCTGAAGCCGCCTCTCATTTCTTAAAGTATGTAACGCCAGTCGTATGGCTTCTTCTAAAATGTGGCAATATCTTGTACCATTTAAATTTTAATGCTAATATTTTATCGTCTTTTATTGCACGAAAACATTAAAACTCGAACTATCTTGGAAATAACGTTCTCTACTAACATGTGGATTTTCATTAGACCAAAATGGGAATTATGTCGATTAAATAATCCATTTTGCTAAACTTTGCTTCATCACACCATATAACTTTTTTATGAAGTTTTCATCCTCTTGGTCTTCATTAAAAACCATTCACAGAATTCTACCCTTCGAGGAAATCACCTAATTGTAAGCGTTGCACCAATGATATGAAAATGATTTCCATTTGTGTTTTTTAAATGCGATGAATTGTTCTCGTCGACAAAGTAAGATCTCTCTCACAATCTCTAATGGAGGCATTTGGAGAGGCCGTAAAATAACCCAAAACATTAATTTCGTTTATGTCACTGTCCACTAGTTGTTTATTTTATTAATTTTGTCTTAAATTGACCAAACTGACGGCAATTTTAAGCAATCTTATTCAATATCACCAGTTGCATTTGGTCGATTTGGGTATCTTTCTGCAAAGACACGGCAAGTCCGTTCAACAATTCTATTACACTCGCCGTAAATAATAATAAGATTTAAAAATCATCATTAGTAAATCCTACATTTGCCACTATTTACTATTAAATACAAACTGGTAAAGAAAACTGTCAAAACAACATAAACAATTAACGTTCTAACTATCAAATGTATGACAGCCATGGCCTACCCTTTACTAATGTTGAAATAATTAAGTGTTGTTATGTTTTAACTAAGATAATGAAATATCTCAAAAGTGGTTGGATTTAGGTATAGGGAATACTGATACCAAACGAATTGGCTTAAAAACATACAGCGGAAAATGTAATAAAATACAGGGTGTTCTATTTAAAGTAAGCAACTTATAAATGGCAAACGCTTGTTGTTTATTGGTTACAATTTCACATCACTAGCATCGTTATTAATGGAGATATCGTTATTCAATGTGGCTAGGATTTTTCAAAATTAAAAAAATCGAAATATCTCGAAAATACTTCATTTTGGTATAGGACATTGTGCACAAATTTTATCTAGAATTTCATGTAGAATTCACAAATAAAATAAAAATATTAGTTTCCATTTAAAATAACAAAGTTGGACAATATTATATTTGAACTCAGCGTCATCCAATACCTACAGCTTCATAATTTCAGATTTTTACTATAACTGTATCCGCCATTACTTTTAATCAAAACTCTTCGCGCCACACCCTGTATTCCTTAACATTACTTGAGTTTGAGTTTTCAAAGATTTACCTTTTAATGCTGCAAAATAAATAAATGCATTCAATCAATTGGAAATATATTTTGCATTATAAACTTACCTCGTTATAGTGAACATTAATAATAATAGTTTTAAAAAACTGTTGTTTACAAATGCAATGGAAACTAATAAATTACGAAGCGAAAGATAAATTATCATAACTACAAAACACGATGCGATTATACGAAACGAAATACGATGGATAATTTGAGGTTAAATAGCCAAGAAGACATCTGACAGCGTCATGCGCTTTGATTTTAGAATCGACATACGTTTTTAAGTTTAAAATATATAGCAGACGTATAAATTATAACCCGTCTTTCTTTAAGTGGGAGCTTCGCACTGAGACAAAGGGAAATAAATGCATTTCACGGTAATAATTATATCCCCATTCTCGAGTCCACCATGAGGCACCTCTCCCCGGCGCTACTATAGCACGCTTTACATACGCCAAATAAAAATAGTAAACTATAAATTAAATACAAATAACTGGAGTTAATCGCTTATAAGAGATCATTTATGTGCAAAATTTCAAGATTGGAAAATATTTAGCTCAGATAATCGGACTTTCTAATTTTAGACAACAATTGTGCAATTTGAGCTCTTCGAGTAGTTTTGAATATTTCTTTTAAATTGAGAAAACACTAGGAAGTTAGGGTCTGATAATCGTCTTCCTTCATGCTTTATTAACGTTTAATAGGAATAAAAGTTGTGTTTCTTCACCACAACCACTTTTTGATACTTAGGCTTATTGACCAGGCCAAGGACGGAATTAAAAGTATTCAAAACAAATGTCATTTATTGGAATAGTGAACGCCTACTGCATTGCATTAATTTATTCAACTGTTTCTCAAGTATCAAAGGTATTGTATTTATATCAAATACGAATGTGGTAGATTACCTAAAATGTTTTGCAAGTTTCACCAAACAAAAACAAGCATCTTGCGGTTTTTTTTTATCAGATTTTTCCTGATAGGTTGCAATTAAAAAAAAAGCTGGTTGAGGAAGATTAAATGTAAATTTCTTGATCACCTTAAAAGTCAAATTAAATATTCCGCCGTGCTAAAAAATATGGGTGGGTCTAGGCAGGTACGTCGTTGCTAATAACTATAATTACAGTTTTTAGTCTTTTTCATACTTTTGGTTTTTAAACAGTTAATTAGGATTATGATGAAAGTTGTAGGCACTTCGTTCTTATTAATAAAACTTACAGTACTTAATTGGCGGCCCGCATATTTTATTATAATTGAATGACATCATTAATTGTACCTGCGCATAAAAAGTGATGCAGGTTCCTATTTATACTCGCTCTGTTCTAAATGTTTTAGGATTACAAAAATTTACATATATTAAAAGGCGATCTTTTTACTATTGTAGGACTAGGGTGGATTATCCCAAGATAATTCTGATGTATAACTTTTAATTAAGATCAACTGTTTCCGCATTGATGACAAAGGTCAGTATTTCATTGAGAATTTTAATGTGGTTGTAATTAACTGTGTTCACTTGTGCTGAAAGTTTTTTAACACAAGGTCCGCCAGTGAAGCGAGAAATTTTGAAGTACCCAATTTTTTCAGAAAATGTTTATTATCAAAACTTTTTTTACAGGTTTTAGTAGAGAAAGTATGCCATTTTATGTCTTAAAAATAATTCTGCTCGAGTCAGAGCCATTTTTGTATAAACACTCTTCTAATCTAGATTGAAAATTTTCCATTACTCGGCGGAGTAGGACAGGTTGAATTCGCTCAATTTCTTGTGTAATGTTTATTGCTTATTCCGGTAAGGTTTGTGGCATCGGCGCAGTTAGGTCACCAAAATTGGGGGTGCTTGAGTTCCTGCCCGAAATTTAGGACTAAAAAAAATCGGGTATGAAAAACACAGAACAGTTTTATTAAAATAGAAACAATTTTAAAACACCAATGGCATTTTCTTGTTTTCGTTTTGGCGGTTGCTGATAAACTCGTGGAGGGCATCGTGATGATCGATACTTCTTGCTAGTTCATTTTCAATATTAAGAATTGACAAGTCACTGAAACGATTTTGCCTCATTGTGCTTCGTAAACAATTTCTTATTCGTCTCATGGCAGAAAACGACCTTTCACAAGATGCTGAGTTAACTGGTAATATGACAGCAACTTTGAAAAGTTTATAATAATTGCCAAATGTGTCCTGATTCAGTACTTTTTTAATGCAATCTTCGTTAATTGCATTAGTTGGCTCCTTGTTCATCACGATACTCTTTAGAATCAACATTTCCGCTTTCAGAACATCTCTGTTTATTCCAAAACTAGCGGAATAATGATTCACAAAATTGAACTACCCTCTAAATCGAATTTAAAAAAAATTGGCCACAACCATTGCCATTTTTTGGCTTCCTGGGGAAAAGAGTATTTTTAAATGAGCCATTCTTGAGTCAAGTATACGGTAATAGATATTAATTCGGAACGTGTCTTTGAGCGTCAGAGACTCGGCATCGGAATTACTATTATCATCAGTGGAGGAGACAAGATCGCTTGTACTTGATCCTATTGTGGACACAACTCAACAACTTTGACTCAGTTCTTTTTCTTTTTGAATTTCTAGTAGATGCAGATTCTATATCAATGTTATTGCTTGTAGCAGTAACTTTAATTTCTTTCCATAGGGACGGAAAGACTGTCACTCCTCTTTTCCTCAAAAGTTTTTATCACACCGTTAGTGACATTTGAAGATTCTGCCAAAGTGCCTTCCTTACTTTAAAGCTTCTTGCTCAAAATATTGATCACATTCAATACATCTGTCAAAAAATATAAATGTGACAAGAATTTTATTGTTGTGATGCAATTCAAAAGCCCAACAGCTTCGACAGCATTTTTATTTGCATTCCAATTCCAATAACTGAATGATAGAGGTATAATTCTTCTTCACTCCTTCAAAATTTTCTGCTCTGCAATTCCACCTAGTATCACTCAGTCTTGTTAACTCAGTAACTCTGAGTTTCATTTCCTCTTGAAGATCTATATACTATACATGCAATGAAGGGTATAAAAAATGCACATACAGGGCTTCCAATGCATTAAAAAATGCTTCAACACCTTCGATGTTGCCACAAGTATCAACAACAGTAAGATTAAGCCTGTGAGCCATGCAATGTATGTAAATAGCGCCAGGATAAACTTTTATCAGCTTCGCTTGTACTCCTCCTATCCTCCCCGACATTACACTTGCTCCTTCGTATGACTGGCCTACAATTGGTATATGTTGTCAAGTCCAAGTTTTTCATTATTCTCAATCATAAGATCACTTAGACTTGTGGCGTCTCGTTTTTTAAAGCATTCAAAAAAAAAAAAACAAGAAAGTGTTCTTGAATTTCCAGATTGGTATTTATGTATCTAACACATAAAGATAACTGCTCTTGTTTAAAACTTCTTGCTTCAACAACCATAATGCTAAACATTCCACAATCTCTGGCATCACATACGATTTTTTTTTGTATCAAATTAGAACAGATAGCAATTATCTCATTTTGAAATGTTCCTCCGAACTAGTATCTGTCCTATCAAAGCTCTATACGATCTCTATGTCTTCTGGGGAATTCCCTTCATCGTGGAAGTTAGCAAATGTTCAAAAAAGGCGATAAGACTGATCCCTCAAACTACCGACCAATTGCCATCACTTCCATTTTGTCTAAAATCATGGAAAAAGCCATCAATCAGCAACTGCTCACGTTTCTTGAAACTAACAAACTCCTTAGTGACCACCAATATGGGTTTAGGCAAAAGTCGTTCAACAGGCGATCTTCTTTCATATGTGACCCAAGTTTGGAACAATACAGTAGAGCAGTCCGGTGAAACAGTCGCTTGAGATATCTCAAAGGCATTTGATAAAGTTTGGCATAAGTGTTTACTTGCCAAATTCACCTCGTTTGGGTTAAATGATACGCTCATCAACTGGGTTTCTAGTTTCCTTGATAAAAGACGAATACGTGTCGTAGTTGATGGCTTTTTTTCAAAAGAAATTAGCATTAACGCAGGCGTACCACAGGGATCTGTTATAGCACCTACACTGTTTCTGCTGTACATAAATGACCTTATTTCTTCAACAACTAACCCCATCCATTGCTTTGCTGACGATAGCGCTCTTCACTGTAGTTCATCACAGTCTACTCATAGTGATAATCCACCTTCTATGTTAAATCAAGAAATTAAAGCTGAAATTGCAAATTCAATCAACAAAGACATTTAACGTATTCTCGAATGGGGAAGCAATAATCTAGTTAAATTTAATGCTAACAAAACTCAGTGTTGCCTTGTGTCCGCCAAAAAAGATCGATCATTTCCTGTTGTAAGTATGAATGGCTCAGTTCTTAAGTTTTCAGACTCTATTATTCTGTTGGGTATGACTGTATCTTCAAATCTCTCATGGGTTGACCATCTTCTGTCAGCTACCAAAACAGCTGCTCGTAAAATAGGCTTTTTGTACAGATTTAAGCAGTACTTTATCTCTCTACAACTCCTTCTGCTGTATCAGGCCCAAATTGGGCCTCATCTGGAATATAATTCTCACCTTTGGGTTAGTGCTCCCCAATACGCTCTCGATATCGTTGATCGTATTCAAAAGAGAGCGATTAGGCTTATAAATGACCCGTCTTTAACTTCTCACATACAGTCCCTTGAGCATAGAAGAATGGTTTCAGTTCTTTCTTTGTATTATCGTTATTACAACGGCAATTGTGCTGCTGAATTATATTCTTTGATACCATCTCGAGCTATCTTTGCGAGAAACACTCGGTTCGCTCATTCACATCATCAGTATGCAGTACAAATCTCCACTTGTCGTACCAAACGGGCGCAATCCACATTTTTCTACACGGCTTCTAAACTCTGGAATGATCTCCCTAGTTCCTGATTTCCTCTCACTTATGATAAGAGAAAATTTAAGGTAGCTGTTCATAGGCATCCATTGTCTATTCATTATCCCTCTATCCATCCTCCTAAGTGTTCCTGAGTGCTTTAGCACGATAGGCCAAATTTAGCCTGTTCAGGTCCACAGTCATAAAAAAAAATCTGAGCTACTCAAATTATTTATATTTATTATAAGACTCCGAAAAAGAAATAGTATGTCGGCAAAACAATTCACAATTTTTTTTTAAGTTTCCTTTGTGTGGCAGGATAACGTCAGCACTATATCAGTCATTGTTTTAAAATATTCCTGGTTTTCTTGATAAAATCTCGGTGAGCAGAGAATATTTGTGAAGTCACAGACCCTTGCTTTTTTGTTGGTTGCAAAGCAGAATACTTTTGTACATTTTTCAAGTGATTCACAGTGACACCATGTTTTTGAAACCTTTCTTTCTATTTTCGCCAATTATTAAAATCAGATTCGGTAAAAACTATTTCAGTTTAGCCTCTTTGTACCAAACAATCGGCAACAATAACAATATACAGCGTTACACTTTATGCTGTACTCCAACCAATCACAATCTTTGAAGCACTTGAAAGAAAATAACCTATTTTGGGTGTTGTATGTTGTTAAAGGATATTGATCCAATACAGGCTGTACAGGTTTTGTGTCTAATGTACCCAAGTCTGATGAGGGTTGGTTTGAGCATTTTGAGCCTAAAGCCTTTGAAGGGTCGATTGAAAGAAGTTCTGAAATTGAAATTGCGGCATATAACTTTCTCTACATACCTGCAGTTCCAGCTAAAACTAAATCATTTTTATTTTGCTGTATATCCACAGGCACAGCGTCCACAATATTTTTCTTTTTCTTAAAAAACTGTCTTAATATCTCCAAACTTCTTCATATTCAATACTGATAGGAACAAAACAATAAACAACAGAACATTCAGCACTTAACCTCAAAAAATGTTTGTTTGTTTATATTTGTATGTCGATAAGTTAGCGTACTGCACAAGTTGCGCAGAGTTCCGTTGGGATCAAAACTACCGACCAAACCGATAGATGGACATAGAGACACTTGAAAAAATTCAGGTGTTATTGTGTTTGTGACTTTAAAAAAATACAGTGTTTCCGAAATTTTTGGGGGTGTTAATTCAAGATTTGGGAGTGTTTAGCACCCCCAAGCCCCCCTTAACTTCGCCTATGGTTGTGGTCTAGTACCCTGCTCTTCTTCAGAAATCCCCAAAGGAAAAAATCACATGCTGAAAGACCAGGGGATCTTACGCGCCACGAAATGACACCATGTTTAGAAATGAGTAGTCCCGGGAAAAGTTTCCTTAAAGCAGTCATAGACACGCGATCAATATGACTTGTATCACCGTTCCACTGAAAATAATTGATGACCGGAAACCTTTCGTCACACATATTCTGATGATGTGTGTGTAGCGGTTTGCCGTAACATTTGTGGTGTTTCCTCTGTCGTCTTGGAAAAAATATGGCCCTATAATACCTGATGATGAAATTGCACACCACACTGTAAGTTTCGGACTATGTAATGGATTTTGGTGTATCTCTCCTGGGTTTTCGTCGTTCCAATAGCGACTATTCTGCTTATTTACATATCCGGTTAAATGGAAATGTGCTTCATCTGACATAAACATGTGGTGGATAAAGTTTTTATCATCATGTACACGTCGCAATATTTCTTTGCTGAATATCCTACGAGCAAGCATATCACCATCTTTTAACTCTTGGACGACTTGAATTATGTAAGGGTGGAAAGGTAAAATTAATCGTAACGATGTGTTGCTAGTGTTTAGTGCAGAAGCATGTTTCACTGCAGAATACAGTGGACTACGTGTTAATGCTACTCGCACTCTATTAATGTTTTCCTCCGTTCTTACAGACCTTATTGATCATTTATGCTTCAAATTTAATGTGGAGCCAGTTTCTTCAAACTTTCTCGCCCACTGCATAATTGCACACTTCTATGTCGTGGAACATTGAAATTATTACGAAACAATTGTACCGAAGTCACAGACTCACAATTTTTATAAAACGATTTTACGCAAAACGGACGCCTGACCACTGCTTCATGTTTCTCCATGGAAGTCATTGACTTTTGGCATAAAAAAATTTGCCCGAAAAATCTCTGGATCATTCCGCATGCGATTTCTTTCGCGGATTTCTAAAGAGCAGGGTATAGAGTAATAGACCACAAACCTTACCGGAATTAGCATCGAACATCAAACAAGAAATTGAGCGAATTCAACCTCTCCTGCGCTCGTCGAATAACCAAAAAATTTCAATCTAAGTTAGAAGAGTGTTTACGAAGACATGGTTCCCATTTCAGCGGAATTATTTTTAAGATATAAAATGGCACACTTTCCTCTACTCAAACCTGTAAAAACAAGTTTTGAAAATGAATAATTTCTGAAAAAATTGGGTAATTTAAAATTCCCCACATCACTGGCGGACCCTGTAAATAAAACGGTTAAAACTTCGCTTGAGGAACCATTAAGCACTCGGTTAATCATTATTCTCTTATTCCTTCCTAAACCTTTCTGAAGTAATTATTATCAAATAACTAGAAACACGTATAAGGCTAATAATCTGAGTTACAGAAGCTTTATGTCAACATACAGTCAAGCAGAAAATTATTTCATAGAAATGTCAAAATCTGTAAATATTGGAGTTTATGTAGTTTTGCTCGTGGAATTTGAAAATTATGTAGTACAAAGTGACAGTCATATAACCTTGTGAGTGAATGAAAAAGTCAAACACCTAAATTATTGTAAATTTAAATACATTTATTTATAGCATGAGATGACTACAACTAAAATTAATACCAAGCTAACCACCAACGAAGTTTGTACACAAATACAGCTATTCTTTACAGTAGGTGGAACAAATTAGATTCCCTTCTCAGTTATACAAATATTTTAACAGTTATAGTATTCAAAAAGACAAAAGGAATTACTTATTTAGGTACAGAACTTAAAACAGCTTAAATTAGAAATTTTCGACGTTTGAGTGCAAGATGAGTCAAAATGTAAATAAAGCAATTTGCATATTTATCAAGTGTATTTGACAGTGAAAAAAGTATACCAGTAATTTGCTGTAATTAATTTCCTCCAAATTAGTTATGTTTGCACTCAAAATTTTGAAAGGTGCTTAATAAATTCTTATAAAAACTTGTAGGTGTTAAATCAGTGCGAAATAAACACAAGCGAGCATAAATTTACGTCCGATAATTTTTTCAATTGTAAGCTTCCAATAAACCAAAGACGGATTGGAAAATGTTAATATAATGAAATCAAAACAGTATTGCAATTAAAATATTTCAACCAAAGTTGCTTGCAGTAAGTATTCCCATTAAAATATTGGCATCAAAGCATTTAAATTAAAATATTGTGATCAAAGTAATCGAATTAATGTACTCCAAAGTATTTCAACTGGGCGAACTAGACATAACCTCTCAAACTTAGAAAGGGAAGCGGTCATGTTCCTTAAGAAAATTAAGATTGTCACGGCAGATAACGATAACACGACTGTGGTAATGGATATGGAGACCTACTTCAGTAAGACTCAACCACTACTTGTCGAGGGCCAAACAAGGCAAGACTGTGAGAAAGATATGAAACTTGCAAATGAAAGGTTCCAAATTCGATCAAAGTGTAGTCTTGTGCTTGAGAAAAATCAGAGGCATGAGTTCGACCGAAGCTCGGAAACAGTCTTTAGTACTAAACCTGATGACGGGTTCAAAGTTTGCTCCTGAAACTTATATAATACAAAATACTTATTCCAATTATAGCATTTAAATTAAAATATTGTAATTAAAGTAGTAGAATTAGAACACTTCAATTCAAGCGTTCAATTAAAATATCCTAATGTAGCCTATGAATAAGGCTACTGGAAAATGAGTGTTGACAGATGTGAAATAAAATTTTACAATGGACGTAGATTTCAAAAAAGGAAAGGCCAGAAACCGCCCGGTTCTATCAAAAAACACATAAAAATGAATTTAGTTGTCCTATCTGGTAATGGTAACTCAAATATGGAAGGTTGGATTCCATCGTGACGATATTTTATTGTATTTAATAAACTAATAGGTAACAAGTTTTGACATAACTGTGACCTTCAGACCTACATAGTGTCCTAGGAAAATCAAGACGTACCCATAACAAACGAAGTTATACACACCCAAGAATGGATTTGCCAAATAATTTAAATTGCAGATTTAGTTAAAAAAATGTATTCAGGAATTTCTGTATAGGCTGTCGGATATTTTGGTAAAGAAGACTTGGCTAAATTAGAGTAATGTGCAAAAATGTTCACAAAAAGTGCTTTAGACTTTCATGAAAATGCCAACATACAATTTTTTATGAAAATTTGTATACCCGTATTTCGATTTATTTAAAAAAATCGCCAAAAGTAAAAAAAAAAAAATTAACTTGGTTTAAAATTTGGGTAATTTTTAGCGGTACTTCTGTTTAGTACGATATTTATCGTACGAAAAAATTTATAAAAAGAACCTGTTCAAATATTAAAGACTTGACATCAATTAAAATAATCCAGTCAAATCTAATAAAGAAATAGCTTTAGCAATAAATGCAAGTGTGACTTAACAATGAAAACAATGTAGTACGTTTTATATAACTTTTAATTTTAATTTTAACTACTTATGTTAAATAATAGTACCGTGGTAATTAACATATAATTGGTAAAGTATTTACATCAAGGTCTAGGAAACAACAGCAAAAACCTAGGCATAAAAAAGCTAAAATTAAATTTACATTATGCTTTTTTTTAATTATAAATTTGAACGGAGATTTTCTTCTTGTCTATTGAAATTATTAGGATTGTTTGTAAATCTCAATAAGTTCACGTTCTAAACAAACATAATAATAAGTTTGTCTTGACAATATTTCCATATTATCAAATTGAATGTCATGATTTACATTATTTAAAAAATGGTCGTATTTCTGGTTGACGTAATCCATAACATCTCGTGTTCTTTACGTCTTGTATCAAAGCTACGTTTTGTGGTTCCAATGTATACCTTTCCACATGAACAAGATGACTTGGAAGATGATAATGGGTTTGAAACATCTTTAGATGACCTTAAATGTTCTTTAACTTTTTTGTAGGTTTAAAAATAGCCCTAATGCCATGATTAATTAAGATTTTTTCAATTGTATCTGTAACATTAGTTATAAAAGAAAGAAAATCCGTATCACCATTAAGAACTGGTTTTTTATGGTTATGTCTAGCAGGTTTAATAACATTATTAATATCAGTAAGTGAATATCCATTAGCCTGTAAGGATTTTGTTAAATAATTAATTCATCTGTCAAATATTCAGGATCACAATCGTTTTGCTCGATCCACTAAAGATTTAATTACACTATTTTTTTGACGTAGATTGATAATTTGTGAAGGTATCCATCAGTGTGCCCGCTTTCTGTAAACCTTACAAGATAGTGAATGATTAGTTTTTGATAGTAATATATCAAGAAATGATCAATTTCCATTAGTTTCTTTTTCCGTGGTAAACTGGATGCTAGGATGTATACCATTTATAGAAATTAAAAGTTCATGTAATGCTTCTTCTCCACGTGTCCAAATAAATGTGTCATCTACATATGTATACCAAACTGAAGCTTATTTAAGTGCATTTTGTAAGGGTAATGTTTCAAATTTTTTCATGTAAAAATTAGTTATAAGAGGACTACCCATTACTACACCAAATTTGAGTTATCTATAAAAAATGACTATACTTTTATCTCTAAAGTTAATACCACAAAAATTACTTTATTACTTGAGTTTACTTTTTCTTACGCAGATTCAAAATTCGTAGAAGTCTTTATAAATAAAGATAGCCCGGTTTTCCATATAAAATTCGAAAAACCAGCATTTTTGGAAAATTTTCTTTAATCCCTATCTCCCTCGCCCCTATTCAATTTCAATTTAGAAACCAATATTTCTAACTTTTATTTATTTATTTACCTTGGGGTTATAATTCGAAAATTTTGAGTAATTTTTGGTATGATCTGTATCGCCTGTCGGCTATTGGTACTATAAAAAAAGTTTTTTAGATATCACGATAGTACTTTCGATCCTCGTTTAAGGCAATGATCTACATTTTTCAGAAAACGTGCATACAGAGGTATTTTTCTGCGTAGATTCAAAATTTCGAGTTATTTCAAAAGCTAGGTAAAGTTTTTAAATTTAAATTATATTATGAACAAAGATGACCGTTTGCAACTATCAACGTACAAAAATTTCAATATTTTGTTAATATTACGATTTTAATCAGCATAAAAAAGCTGCTATTGCTGAACGTGTTTTTAGAACCATTACAAATTCCTGATACAAGTGTGGCTGGGAACCGCAATAAACGATGATCGTATAGTAAATATTAGTACATTCGTAAAGAATTGTACACTAAATCGGTCTAGTAGAGAGAATTTTTTGTCATAAACAAGTATATATAAATTCATGGTGTGGAGCAGCTATAAAACTGTTGAATGATTTGAAGTACATCCGCTTAGTCAGTCTTCACTAACGAAATATCTACGTCGCGATTGTTTGTATGATTAGCGATTTTGTATGGTATCGAATTCATACAATACTTGA